>QRDG01000263.1:213352-326053 GCA_012064385.1 Puccinellia tenuiflora | reverse complement strand
CCGCAGCGATCCAGGCGAGCACCATCCGAGGCACGTTGAGGGTTGTTTGATTCCGTGTTCAGCCCTTACTCGATCCTTCGTGAGCACACCCAGTTCCTGGACAGTTCTCCGACAGAGAACTTGCCGGTAACGAGATTAAACTAGACATGGGGATGTCAACGATTATATCTCGGGCAAGTAAAATATTGTGAGACAAAGGGAATCCTATATGAGATTAATTGAATCTCCGGCATCGTGGTTCAATCGAGAAAAGGTTTTCGTTGAGTGTATAGGAATTAATATGGCATCCCGGTCCCGCTATTAATTATTGATATGATCATGTCTATCCATTCTCGAACCCATAGGGTCACACACTTAACGTTCCGATGAAATTAGGTTTTTGCGATGAATTAAATGATGGAATGTATGAATGGTGATTTGGAGTCTCGGATGGGATCCCAGACATCACGAGGAGTTCCGGAGGGAGTCCGGAGAATAAGATTCATATATGGAAAGTGGTTTCCGGAGGTTCAGAAAAGTTCCGGAAATATTTGCAGGGTACCGGAAAGGTTCCGGAAGGTTCTAGAAGTGTCTATATGGACCAACATGGACCATAGGGATGCAGCCACCACCTTGGTGTGCCGCACCACCTAGGCCCACATGGGCCCATGCGGCTAGGAAAGGGGGGAATCCCACTCCTAGTTGGACTAGGAGTTGGGCCCTCCACCCTTTAGAAAAGGGGCCCAAGGAGGAGTGCTAGATGGACTCCAACTTGGGGGGCAAGCAGGGGGCCGGCCGCCCCTGCCCTAACCCTAGCCCGGCCACCTATATAAGGTGGGGAGGGGAGGGGTGCGACACACCCCTTGTGCTGCCTCCCCAAGCACCCCTGCCGCACCACCTCCCTCCACCTAAACCCTAGCCGCGCCACACCCTCCTCGAAGGGCTGCCCACCGCCTTTCCTCCATCTAGAGCTGCCGCACCACCCCTCCCCGAAGGGCTGCTGCGCCACCTCCTCCTCTCTCCTCTCCTCACGCTTGGTTTGGCGAAGCCTCGCGTGTGGAGATCGTCATCGTCACTTTGCACTACCGTCGTGCTGCTGAGATCATCAAGGCCACGTCCTCTCGCTTGCGGTATCAAGGAGTTGACGTCTTCATCGAGCCGTACGTGTGGACCACCGCGGAGGTGCTGCCAATTGCTGCACTTCAACGGATTGGATCTCGGGGATAATACATCTCTTCGCGACTAGGACAAGTCTAGTTGTGGGGATCGACTAGCCAACCCTGCACCGACAAAACACGTTGTGATCTTCAAGGGTAAGAGATGGATCTCATCTTCGCTATCTTCATCTAGTAGATCTAGATCCTTAGTGTTATTCCGCTTGCCGCGTAGGATTTTTTTTTGTTTTCTATGCTGCGACCCCATCAAAGCGCCAGAGATCTCAACATTCACCTCGTTGTTGATTTCAAAGTCCTACTGGTTCGATAAACCTCGGTTCGTTAAACGAGGGAAAACTGCTACTAGCTGCAATTCCGCCTTCGCTTGGGGCACCACCCAACTTATTTTAATACAGCAGCAAGCTCTTTTCTGGCGCGCCGTTGCGGGGACTTTGGAGACAGCAAGGGGAGTCTCATACTCTCAATCTCTTTACTTTGTTTTTGTCTTGCTTGCTTTATATCTCGTTTAGTTTATTTTCCTGTTTCAAAATTTTAAAACCCAAAAAAATTAGTGTAGTCTTTATTCCTGTCTTGTTATTTTATCTTATCGTTATGTCTTCTACTGAAAACACCAAGTTGTGTGACTTTACTAGCACTAATAACAATGATTTCATATGCTCTCCAATTGCTCCACCCGCTACTAAAGCGGAATCTTATGAAATTAAACCTGCCTTGCTAAATCTTGTTATGAAAGAGCAATTTTCTGGTGCTAGTACTGATGATGCCGCCTCTCATTTAAATAACTTTGTTGAGTTATGTGATATGCAAAAGTATAAAGAGGTAGAAAGTGACATCATAAAACTGAAACTTTTCCCTTTCTCTTTGAGAGGGAGAGCAAAAGAATGGTTATTGTCTTGCTAAAAATAGCATTGATTCTTGGATTAAATGCAAAGATGCTTTTATTGGAAAATATTATCCACCTTCTAAAATCATACAACTAAGGAGTAACATTATGAACTTTAGACAATTTGATAATTAACATGTTGCTCAAAGCTTGGGAGAGAATGAAATCTATGGTTAAGAATTGTCCCACGCATGGATTAACTATGTGGATGGTTATCCAAACTTTTTATGCAGGTTGAATTTTTCTTCAGGAACCTTTTGGACTCAGCCGCGGGAGGCACCTTCATGTCCACAACATTAGGTGCAGAAACTAAAATCTTGGATGGGATGATGACAATTATTACAATGGCACACCGAACGAGATCCAAGTGGTAAGAAGGTAAATTCTGTCGAGGAAATCTCCTCTTTGAGTGATAAGGTGATATGATATGTTTATGCTTGCTACCAATCAGTCTCATATTGATCCTAATATTGTTCCACTTGCTTCATTAATTGCCCAAGAAAAGGATCAAGTTGATGTTAATTTTCTTAATAGAAACAACTTCAACAATAATGCTTATCGAAATAATTTGGTAGTAACAACTATAAGCCTTATCCTCCCATAATGGCAACTTTTATGGTAATTCTTATAATCCTAATAAGAATGTGTCCTCTGATCTTGAAAATGTTTTTAAAGGAATTTATCACTTCGCAAAAGCTTTTAACAAAACTGTTGAAGAGAAGTTGGAAAAAACTGGATAGTCTAGTCTCTAAAGTAGACGTTCTTGCTCATGATGTTGAAATTTTGAAAATTAGAACCACTCCAAATCAAGACAAATATACTGAATATTTAAATGCTATCTCTCTTCAAATAATGAAAATGAAAGGATGATGGCTCTCTTGAAAGCTAGGTGGGCTAGAGAGGCTGAATAAGCTAGAATTGCTTAAATGAATAGGAAAACTGTTAAAATTTATACTATCCAAACCACTAAAGAGGATCCTCCTAGTTTATTTAAAGATGATGAAATTGATTTTCATAATTGCAATCTTACTGAAGTCATTAAGTTCTACAAAAACTTGCTAAGACACTGGACGCTAGTAAAATAAATCTTGCCTTTACCAAACATATTACCGATGCTCTTATCAAGGCTAGGGAGGAAAAACTAAAGCTTGAAACCTCTATCCCTAGGAAGTTAGAAGATGGTTGGGAACCCCCTCTTAAGATGAAAATAAATGACTTTGATTGCAATGCTTATGTGATCTGGTGCAAGTGTTTCTGTTATGCCTAAAAGTTTCTATAATATGCTTGATTTAAATCCTTTGGGAGAGTGCTATTTAAATGTTCATCTTGCTGATTCTTCTAAAAAGAAACCTTTGGGTAGAGTTGATGATTCCTTATTGTTGTTAATGCTAATTATGTTCCTGTTGATTTATTGTTATGGATATTGAGTGCAATGCTTCTTGTCCTCTTATTTTGGGAAGACCGTTTTTGAGAACTGTTGGTGCTATTATTGATATGAAAGAGGAAATATAAGGTTTCAGTTCCCCCTTAAAAAAGGGATGGTAACACTTCCCTAGAAAGAGAAATAAGTTTCCTTTGAATCAATAATAATGTCAAGCTATGCTCTTGATGTTGCAAAGGCCTCGAAAAAAACTTGATATTTGGCATTGCGCCTAGCTAAAAGGCGTAAAGAAAAGCGCTTGTTGGGAGGCAAACCCATCTGTTATTTTCAGTTTATTTTGATTTTATTGAGTCATGAAGTTATTACCTCTGTAGAAACTTCATTGTATCTTTTTCTTTTGGTTTTTTTTTGTGCCAATTTAGCCTCTAATGCATGAAAGTGCGAGTATTGTGTTGCTGTCCAAAAACAGATTCTGTGCGCCTATTGCACGAAATTTCTAAAATCGCCAGAATTTTATCATTTTCTGATAATTTTTACAGCAAGCCTGATGCTTTTATCTATCTTTCGTTAGTTTTAAGTTTTTGATTTGAGCTGCAGAAGTGCCTCGAAAAATTCGATCTTTACAGACTGTTCAGATTTTGACAGATTCTGCTTTTATTTTGCATTTGTCTCTTTACCATCGTCATATGTGATACTCTAGGGGTAGAGTGCCACATTGAGGCTTAGTAAACAGTAGCTAATGTTTAATGAAGTTGGTTTGCAATTTGTCATGAGTTGAACACATGTGCATTTTAATTTATGAGCACTAACCCTCTAATCAAATTATGAGAAGTTTTGTGTGAAGGGAGTTTTTAAGTTCCAAAGGAGAGGAATATGAAGAAATCGAGGATGGATCAGAGCTCAAGCTTGGGGATGCCCCCATGGCACCCCCTCTGAATATCAAGAACTATCAAGAGTCAAAGCTTGGGGATGCCCAAGGCATCCCCTCATCTTCATCGACTATCATAAGGTCGTCTTCGTTGAACTTCGTTTTTATCACTTTACATATTATGTGCTATGCTTGGAGCGTCTTTTTACTTTCAGTTTTGTTTGTTTGTTTGCTAGTCATATCTTTGTTGGATCCTAGCTTTATTTGTGTGGGAGAGAGACACGCTCCGCTTTTTCGTTTGAATACTCCTTTGCTTCGCTTATATCTTTTTGAGTATTCTTAGCTACTGTCTGTTTTCTAGTAAGCTCTCGCTTTTAGCTTTTATCTTGTTTAGAGCTGCTAGTTGTTAAGTTAAACTCTCTTGTTCTTCACTTATACTTGTTGGAGAGTTGTTGTTGAAAAATTGCTTGAATTGTCAATGCGACAAAATGCTGTTTGTGTGATGATAGAATAAAATGAAAAGCCTGCATAGTTTTGTAGATCATGGTGTGGATACTTGATGCTTCTCAATTGTTTTGAGATGTTAAGTTGAATGCTTAAACTTGCTGGTTATTTGAGTGGAATTGATTAGTAAAGAAATATGGTTGAAAGCTTGAAATTGTGTGGTTTTCACAGTTGTTAATTCATAGTGCTAATCTTTCATCAAAAGAATTGTTTGGTCAACAAGGGAGACGGTGTAGAGGTTTTTATGGTTATGACCGGTAAATGTCTTAGGTGTTCTGTTACCATTTATTGTTAGATGTTTGCTTCAAACACTTTTTTTGCTAAGCCTAAAATTTGTACTGAGTGTATGGTTCACTCGTGCATCCAATCCCAAAGCCAAACTTTCTTGCCAGCTGAGTCCGCCATATCTACCTATGCATGGTATTTCCTACCATTCCCAGTAAATTGTCATGTGCTACCTTTAAAAATTCAAAATACTTCTTCTTTGTGCCTCTGTTTTAGAGCTCATGAGGGAGCGTAGAGAGCTAGATATAACTTGTGACAAGCGAGGTCATTTCCCCCCTTTCACCCTGGTGTTGAGGGATTACGTCTTCACTTGAATCAACCCGAGAGCAACTTAACCAAAATATAATATAACTCACAATTCTCCTCCGCGCAATGCAAATCTGAGAAATCAGCCCAAGCATTGGACAGTGGTGAAACGAAGGAGAAAGAAGAGCGTACTCGCTCTTCTAAGAACCAGCTGCTCTCACAAGTCTAAAAACCTTGCTTGTCATGAGGGACTAGATAGTTCTCTGTTGTTAAGTCGTTGACGAAAGCATGCATACCTCAAAATCATTTTACTTCTGTTTTTTAAAAACCAAAAAGCTCTAGCACATGACTAATCCCTGCTTCCCTCTACGAAGGGCCTTTCTTTTACTTTTAATATTGAGTCAGTTTTCCCTTTTTCCTTCTATCTCCACAAAAGCAAACATCTAGCATTGACCCTGGGTATCGTTGAGCATATTACATTATCAAGATTAAACATGAATCTTTATATTGACTTTATCTATAAGATAAGCCGTTGGAAGTTGAAGCTCTTTGCTAATGCTTACATCTTCCTTTATGTTGATTCTCAAACACTTTTGTCATGGAATTATTATCCTTGTGAATTAGTCAAATATGTTGATCACATTGTTTTCATGTCTTTGACATACTATTTATGAAAGGTTTTGCTTGGATGATTTAACTTGTTTATTCATTGCTTTCTTGCTATCAATTATAGACAATTGTTTTGTATATCTTCATTCACTTACTTTGATTTGCATCACTATCTTGATCAAGAATGTGTTGGTTGCATGTCTCATCAAAATTTATTTGTTATCACTTACCTACTCGAGGACGAGTAGGAGTTAAGCTTGGGGATGCTGATACGTCTCAAACGTATCTATAATTTTTGAGTGATCCATGCTAGTTTTGTGTTATTGTCACATGTTTTTACTGTCATTTATATCATTTTATGCATTTTGTCGGATTAACCTATTGACAAGATGCCAAGTGCCAGCTCCCTGTTTCTGCTGTCTTTTGTTTCAGAAATTTACTTATGGAAATATTCTCGAATTGGACCAAAAATTTATGGGGATTATTTTTACACCAAGACGAAGATTGAGTCCGAAGGGCAGCCTCGGAGGAGACCCACAGGGTGCAGGCGGCCTCCTGCCGCGGCCCTAGGTGGACCCGTGGGTGGGGCCCTCCCCTGCCCGTGGGGCACCTCCTTGGCCCCCTCCGACGCCTATAAAATCATAAATAACCTAAAAACGTCGAGGCAGCCATTATTTTCCAGAAACTCGACCCCGACGCGCCTTCACCGAAAACCCTAGTTCGGAGTCCAATCTGAAGCTGATCCCGGCACTCTGCCGGAGGGGAGATCGTCCCCGGAGGGCTCTTCATCGTCATGCCCTCCTCTAGGATGATTTGTGAGTAGTCTCACCTTGGACTACGGGTCCATGGCAGTAGCTAGTTGGTAGTCTCTCTCTCTTGTGCTTCATGTCTTATGATCCTGTGAGCTGCCTAACATGATCAGATCGATTATTGTAATGCTATGTGATGTGTTTGCTGGGATCTGATGGATTATGAAGTTATGTTCAGATTGTGCATGATTCTTATATGAATAATTTATGTTCTTGCATGCTCTCCGATGTGCGTAGTTACTTTGGCCAAGTGATTGTGTGTATCTCCAAGAGAGGGTATTTATGCTAGATAGTGGGTTCATGCCCCTTTTGTTCCTGGGCACGAGTGACAGAAACGTTTAAGGGCGAGGGTGTATCAGTATAGCTAGGGCGCGGACCGGTCGATCTCGATCCCATCCCACCCTTTTTCCTCTCACATGCACCCGCGCTCGATCCTCCTCTCCCCGTCGCCGCCGCCGCCGTCCTCCTCTCTCCGTCGCCGTCCTCCTCTCCCCGTCGCCGCCCTCCTCTCCCCGTCACCGCCGCCGCCGCCGTCCTCCTCTCCCCGTCGCCACGCCCGTGCTGAGCACCACCACCGCCTCGCCGTCGAGCACGTAGGCCATCAAGCAAGGTGAGCATTCTCTCCTCTCCCTCCTCCTCTCCCTCCTTGCCCTTCTTCCCCACCGGCCTCTCACTCCTTTCCCCGAGCGCCCACTAGGTGTTCGACGTAAGTCCCGTGAGTGAGTCCCTCCCCCCGCCCGCCGCCGTCCTCGCCCAGCCGTCGTACGTCCCTCCCCTAGGTTTGTGAGACGAGGCGGCGGCTGCCAGCGCTTTAGTTCCCAATTGCATTGTTCGAACCCTCCCCTAGGTGCGGGATTGGAGCCTACCGGCGAGGGCGCGTGGGGAGCGGGTCTACGAGGGGCGGGTCGGCGAGGGGAATCAACGGGGTACGGGGGAGCAGTTATTAGGTCATCATGGTCTCATGGAGATGGCGACGTCGGGCAACTGGCGTCGTGTAAATAATACTTTATCACGTTGCTTTTAATTATTGCGGCACTAGTATTGATGTTCGTTTTAGAATGCCGATGATTAAGTATGAGGCACAAATCCATGTCTTTTTATTCTAATGCAGAATGGTTCTAAATTCATTATTAATGGTGACAGTAACTAGTATACCCTCATATAACGGAATGGGGTAATCTCGGTTCGAAAAAGAAAAAAGAAAAGTGCTAGAAATAGCTCATCACCGAGGTGCCCAAGTACAAGCAGATCACGCCCTCCGTCCTCTCCGAGCGCCTCAGGGTAACGCACTAGTTTCTTCCTCAATCTTGTTCCTACCTACTACTACGTGTCATTGTGATTGGTCTCGAGATGGTAGAATATCTTTGTGATGCGTGTTGCCTGGTGTAGCAATGTAGTGTGTGATCTGCTTTCTTAGGCGGATTATTACTGTTTTCGGGGTGTCGATGAGCTATTTAGGGTTGCTTGTGTGTGTGCCGATGATTAAAAATGTTGTGGCACTATGTGGTAACCCTGAAGGTCTGCGGAGCCTTGTGATATGCACAAGTACAAATCCTGTGCATCCTACTTGGCTCCACCGATCCTTCAGGGCTACTAATTGTGTGTCCGACCTAAGTATGAGGCGCAAAATCTAAATCATTTTTATTTTGTTTTGTCTGTTTATTCGAAAGCCGATGATTAAAATGTTGTGGCACTAGGTTGTAGGCCTGCAGGTCTTGTGAGCCTTGTGATATGCACAAGTACCAAGTCTTGTGCATCATACTTGACTCACAAGATCCTGCGGGTCTACTTGTGTGTCCGACCTAAGTATGAGGCGCAAAATCTAAGTCATTTTTATTTTGTTTTGTCTATTTCTTTGAAAGACGATGATTAAAATGTTGTGGCACTAGGTTGTAGGCCTGGAGGTCTTGTGAGCCTTGTGATATGCACAAGTACCAAGTCTTCTGCATCATACTTGGCTCACGAGATCCTGCAGGTCCTACTTGTGTGTCCGACCTAAGTATGAGGCGCAAAATCTAAGTCATTTTTATTTTGTTTTGTCTTTTTCTTCTAAGCCGATGATTAAAATGTTGTGACGCTGTATGATTCAGGGAGGAGCTAGTGAACCTTGTGATATGCACAAATAAACATTTTCTGCATCCTACTTGGTTCAATTGCTCCGTCTCTGAAATGTGTGTCCAATTTAAATATGTATGAGGCACAAATCCGAAATCATTTTGTTTTTTCTCTCTCTTTCCGAATGCCGATGATTAAAATGTTGTGGCACACTATGTGATTCAGGGAGGTGCTAGCGAACCTTGTGATATGCACAAATAAACATCTTGTGCATACTCTTACTTGGTCCGCTTGCCCCGTTCCTGATCAATGTGTGTCCAATCTATGTATGAGGCCTAAACTCGAATCATTTAGTTTCTTCTCTATGAATTGACAAAGCCGATGATTTAAACTATGCCACGGTAAAGGCAAGGAGAGTGTCTACAATGCCTTGTAGTATATACAATTGGAGTGTTTGTATTAATACATGGTCTTGTAGACACTCTTTTTGCCTTGTTTTGCACGGCAATGATATATGAGGCTTTACATTGTTAACTTATCGCATTTCGTAAATTTTAATATTACTTTTGTAAAAAAAATTGACTTAGGCGTTTTTGACTTAGGTGTTCTCGGCGATGATGTCCATGTTGGACCAGAGGGGCGATGTGCGGGACTGGGCTCCACCGGGCTGGCACTGGGAGGTGCTACCTTCCGGGACGCGCAGCTTGATGAGGAATCCGGGTGACGTCGTCGACCCGTATCTTCTGTGGTGGCAGTCGCGTGGGAGGAGGATGAGCACGTCTGTCGCTACATGTATCTATTGGATAGGCAGTATGACAGTAGGTGGTCGTTTCTTCAGAGGGTTCCTTCTCACGTGAGCTATGACCCTGTGAGGGTTCCTTCTATTTGGATGCGCAGCGCCGGTGGCTCAGCACCCCGCGGCTCAGGAACCGGTCGAAGTTAGTTTCAGAGCTTCATGTATTAGCTACCTAGTGATATGCACAAATAGCCAAGTAGATGGACTTGGTTGTATGCTACTTATACTGTTTTGTAAATTGTGTATTTGTACTGGTTTGTCAAATATTTCTCTATATATACTGCTGGAATATGAATTTTGCTGTATATATATTGCTGTAATACATTTCTGCTTTTATTTTAAAAGCAGAAATACATATTACTGGCGAACAGGTTCTTGTTCGCCAGTTGTAAGGGTCAATCGCTGGCGAACATGTAACTGGTTCGCCAGTGGTATCTCACTTACCGCTGGCGAACATGATGTTCGCCAGTGGTAAGCTGTTACCACTGGCGATACTACCACTGGCGAACCACCAGTTCGCCAGCGGTAGCCGAATTTGGTTCGCCAGTGGTAGGCTTTTTCCTACTAGTGTTGCTTGCAACTTAATACCGTTGGGTGACAGGCTGGATAGCGATCCCACGGTGGACTTTTTAGACAAAGACGCAGTTGGACTCAACGGTCTTTGTTACTTGTCGTGATGCCTCCATAAATATTATCATGTCCTTTTTGTCATAGCTAAATTGGGTTTGTGTCATGATCTTGTCAATTGCCTAGCTGTAATTCGTTCACCCATCACATGCATATTTTATTTACCTGAGAGACTCCACTAGTGAACCCATGGCCCCCGGGCAATCTTTTTACATTGTTTACAACCTCATTTACTTACTTTTAATTATCATTATTCCTCTGGTCACTTTTCATATTTCATCTATTTCATCATACAATTAACCGCTTTGTTTTCTGCGAGACCGGAAAGATTGACAACCTTTCCGCCGTTGTGGGCAAAGTATTTTGGTTGAGTGTGTGTAGGTCCACGTCTGTTGAAGGTCAAGCGTCAGAGATCTTCAACATTCACCTCGTTGCTGATTTCAAAATCCTACTGGTTCGATAAACCTCGGTTCACTAAACGAGGAAAAACTGCTACTAGCTGCAATTCCGCCTTCGCTTGGGGCACCACCCAACTTATTTTAATTCAGCAGCAGGCATCACATGCCCCGGCTCCCGACCTCCCTCGTAGCGATCCCCACAACCGTTGTGATGGACCCGTCTAGCTTACCAAGTGCTTCAGCTGTA
Source organism: Puccinellia tenuiflora (assembly GCA_012064385.1). Taxonomy (NCBI): domain Eukaryota; kingdom Viridiplantae; phylum Streptophyta; class Magnoliopsida; order Poales; family Poaceae; genus Puccinellia; species Puccinellia tenuiflora. The sequence continues at coordinate 315,191 of QRDG01000263.1, read as the reverse complement.
AGAGTCCGACTCGAACCCACCTAGCTGGGAAGACTTGGCAGCACCTCAATTTTATGAGCCCACCACCAAGAATGCCCGACTTGTGATGGTGCAGCACTGGCGGGACGACCGACTAGACCTTCTTTGAGGGATTAAAGTCTACCAACTATCTAATAGAGGTAAAACAGAGACATAACAATAACACAAATAAAGCAATTATTATGTGAAATGGTATGGCTCTCTTCATGGCGATCTCCATCTCCACAAAGCTTGTAAGTCGACTCGCGCCAACTCTTGTCACGTGCCACCTTACACCATGTCGCCGACTTGTACCTTGACTTGCACCTCACCTGGTTTCTCTAAACTAGCTCATGTTACATAGAGAATCCAACACGCAGGTCATAATACAATAAAATGACAGCACCTAGGCTCCAGCCGGCTGACATAACCGTGATTCACAGATCACGTATGGATTACACACATCACATGCACATAAGCCATACCATTCACAACATCCTGCAAAAACAAGTTATGCATAGATACGAAATCTACCGGTGTTGTGAACCTCGCAACGACATCTCAGACGCTACGACAGGGTGAAACCGGCCATGGATTTCACGCCCGATCTAATCTGCCTTCCGACCATGGATTTCTTCATCGGATAAAACTATTTTACCCAAATCCGACCAGTACTCCGATTCGACCAAACTCCTTTGATCTTCAATCACCGCTACTAGATCTATCTGTCACTATCTACCCCGATGGCGGAAGCCGACCGGTAGGGGTATGTCGTTCCACGACCTTAGCAGTAGGATTACGGAAACTAGATTATCCATTCCCCGAGTACGATTGATCCAATCAATCTTGTACAAAACCGATCTATCTCATAGATCGACCACCAAAACAGCAATTAGATCCAATCTAATGCCAACCGCATATCTCATATGCGCGATCTCGGGCCTAAAACCAGAAGCTATCGCTCTGATACCACTGAAGGGCCATGTAGAGATAAACAAAGATTTTCTTACGTGGGACTCCCAAGATCTAGCCGAGGTAGAAGGCCACGAGGATTACCACTAGACGCGGAGGTGCGGATTATCGATGAAGCGCGTCGAAGCAGTGCCGTCCCATGATCCGATCCAATCCCTTGATATTGCATACTTCATGTGAGATTTCTAAGAGAAGACTAAACAGATAGTTAGATACATTTCAGTGAAAACGACACAGCCAAAAATAAACCATACTCTGGTGCACACATAGCTCATTTTTTAAGTTGGCTTTTAATCTCAGCAATTATAATTAGGACAGTAAACTCAACGGAGTCGATTATTTGGCCTGTTTGGTAGCTTAAATTTCTATAGTTTTAATTATGTAATAGAGATACTAAAAAATGCAACATAAGACTATAATAGTCTTTTTTGCAAGAGACTTAACGGTCAACCAACAGAAATGGCATTCACGGAACGATGAAACCCGTTTGATGGCATTTTCGGAATAACCCCTAATTTGATGCCATTTTAGGAATTTTCTCTGCAAAATATGGTGTCCCTCCTTAAATGTTCCTAGCTACTTCCTAGTAGTGTATACTATTAAATTTTCACCATTGGTTCGAATTTCACGACTATCCGCTTATGCTTTAAAAATGATTATGTACAATTCTACATGAACTCCTTACTCACTTGAGTTGGTGATCATTTATTTTTGCATCGTCGCGAGTGACATGGTTTATTTTTTGGACAGGTAATTAGAGAAAGGCTAGAGTCGTCAAAGACAGGTGATCCAACTCTGAAAATTAGCATCATCCACATGGAGAAACCAAAGCATTACAAGGAGCCTTTTATCAGTTTCAATGTGCAGAACCTGCCTCCTGGCATGGATAGCTCTGGGCTACGCCGCTTCTTTAACAAACATGGCGAAGTTTTCAATGCAGAGGTGACTTCGCTAGGGAAGGGGTGTGTCACCATGGCCATGGAGACATCATATAAACCGTATGAAGCCGAGGATGCCCTCGATGGGCTAATATTAGATGGCTACACCCTGAAAGTTAGTGATGCGACGATGACGGAGTTGTGTGTGGCTTCCTCCCGTGGGCAGTAGCAACCCCGTACTACCAATGGAATGTACAATGATTGACAAGGTAGCATTGACTTAACGCCTCCACGTCACCTTTACATGAAAAAAAAAACACATTATGTCCCGGATTATCTCCTTAGGCCCCGCTTTGTTCGTCGGTTGATTAAACGACATGTTTTCCATCCGGTCGTATCTTACGGAGCCACAGTTAAATGGGGGGGGGGTGGGGTATTTTATTAGGTCATCCGATGGTCCATAAAATTATCCTGTCGTTTTGACTTTTGACTATTAAACGAGAATCCAATTAGGGCCTTAGTGTCCTCTCTACCAGTAGAGTGTTTGTTGGTCAAAGACTTTTTTAAACATTTCTTTTAAAACAGAGGAAGTGTCTCTAAGGCCTTCCGTAATTCGATCATCCCATCCCATCGTTTCCTTCTGTGGTTTCTACCTACTGCTTCGCATTTATTTCACTCCGTCCTCATCGTGGACTGTCCCAGCTCTGGCTCAAGTACGCTGGTTGAGAAAGTAGTCAGCCAAATCGTGTTGGATTTTGTGTCAAGAGACATAGCTAAAATAAGAGACGGTTTCTCTTTATTTTTTCAATAAAGACCCGTCCACGTAAAAAAACATCCAACATGGATTTTTAAGATAGAGTCGGAATTGAGCATTAGGGACGGCCTAAGCCTCCATTTGGTATTTGTAGTGCTTGTGATAATTTATTTTGTGGAACCAAGTTTGTTTAACGAACAAAATTTAACTTTGCACTGATATCTTCAAAATATTTAACTACTCCATCCGTCCTAGTTTATAGGACTCATTAGCCAAATATCTGGGCCCTAGGTGATTTCTGAGTGGGGCTCAAATCTTCCATGCATTGGTGGAGAAAATAAACCATCCACTAATTGAAAGGGAATTAATGCAAATGGATCTTAGAGGTGGGGGGATTTTGGGACTGCATGGTTTTGAAGATGGGTCTTATAATCTAGGACGGAGGGAGTAATAGTTTAGTGGTTTCGATATAGACCTAAATTCTCCAGCGTTACCTAGATGGGTGGCGTGCTACACTCGTATATAAAGCAGAAGTTACGCACCTAATTCATTAATTCCTTCTCCCAATTGTAGTTATTGAAGAAAATGACAAACGAAGAGCCTCCCAGGCTCAGTCCCTAGTTGCATGGGATACTCGAGGAAGTTAAAAAAAACAATTGTAAGAAATATAGCAATGTTGATGTTGTAACCAATAAAAGGAATCCCAAAATCTCAACAGTTTAGGACATTGTGAATCAGTTTCTACAGAAGCTAAAAGTTGCAAAATATGCTCGAATACAAAATGGAAAAGTCTAGTTATCCCTCGGAGGATCCATCCTCCGGGTTGTGCTTGTTACCACGTGTGACTCGTAGGACCCACCCAAGATCCTTCTTCTCCAGCTTATATTTCTTCTTGTCCACATATTTTTTCCACGGTTCGTTATCCTCATCCACGACTGCACCTTCTCATGCACTCCCTCCGTTCCATAATATAAACCTTTTTAGCAACCTAGTTTAGCTTGCTAACAAGGCTTACATTATGGAACAGAGGTAGTAGCCCTCATGTCACCGCCTGCCTCCACCTCCTCCAGCGCTCATGACCACTAGGTACTAGCTGCCGGCTGGTGCTACGAGTTTGGCGAGGCGCTCGTCAAGGAGCTGCATCGGCTAGCTGTCGGCATCGCCGCTGCTGCCGCGGCTACAACCGGCCAGCTACGGAGCTACAAAGGGTCATAAAAATTGCTACAAACTGCCACAACCATCGTTACAAGTGGCGCTAAGTTTGCTGCAAGCTCGCGGCGCGTGCTACAAGCTCTTAGGACTGGAGCTACCAGTGGCCGGTGTAGGAGCTACAATGGTCGTCACCGTCTCACCGATGCTGCAAGCTCGCGTTGGTGCTTCAAGGGCCTACCGTGGGAGCTTCCAGCAACCGGCGTCAGAGCTACAAAGGGTCGGTGTAGTTGCTAAAAACCGCCACAACCATTGCTACAAGCGGCGCTACCTATTATTACAAGGGTCGTCACCCCAACTGCAAGAAGGACGGCGGCGGTGTTAGTGCTGCCTGTCGTACGGTGAGCTAGGGGTAGGTGCCTCCTTGATCTCCTCATGGGGGTGGGGATTTTTTTGGTTGCTTTTGTTGCTGCAAGGAGGCAGGGAGACAAGTGTTGCTGGCGAGAACCACCGTCGTCGAGGCTGTGAGCCTCATCGTCGTTGCTGCCTGCTGGGATGCGTGCATGCCGGCAGTGGGGACAGGGGGCTTCACGTGGTTGAGAAAGGGAGACTGCAATCTAAGTTTCCTCTATTTTCCCGCTGATGATCGTTGATCGTAGATGAGTCTCGATCTTGTCTGGAGTGTTCCCGAACCGTAGGGTAACACACTTAAGGGTTTCACGACGCTAGGAGATCGTTTTGGTATTATCGGAATTATCGAAGATAGAAAAGGAGAGAAGGAGGAGTACCGATGAAATCCAAAGGAGTATCGGAGTGATCCGAAAAGAGTTTCAGAGTCACAGGAATTTATATATGATGTGAATATATTAATTGGAGAATTATATATTCATATATTGGTGGAACTAAATTTGATATTGTATAAATAATTAATTGGAGAATTAAATATTTATATATTATAATAAATAAATTAAATAATAGATAAATATATTAATTAATTAATTACATTTATTTATTTATTGATTTAATAAATTTATTTATCGATTTAAATAAGTTAAATTCGAATTTATGGGGCAGCCCCCCTAATGGGCCACTTCCGGAAGGAAGGGCCCAAGAGGGGGCCGGCCACCCCTTTGAGGGAAAGGGGCAGGTGGGCCAGATGGGGCCCATGGCCACCCATGGCTGGCCGCACCCCCCCCCCCCCCCCACCTCCTCCTTTGTTTAGTCCCACATGGGGGAGCTAACAAGGAGGGGTGCCCCCTTCCACCTATATATAGAGGAGCCACGTGGGGATTTTAATTAAGCCAAAAAATTGGAGAAAATCCAATAAATCCCACGACACCTCCCGCCACCTCTCCACCTCTCTCGTACCCCGTAGTCCCTTGAAGGACCATGCACGAGAGGGAAATCTTCCCTGCTGCAGTCATGCAGCCGAAATTCCGCCAGAAGATCTACTTCCGCAATCTCGGCTGGATCAGAGGGACCGGGAGTCGTCGTCATACACCGTACATGTGTGAGTACTCGGGGGTGCCATTGCGGCACCGGTCGTCGCGCCAGGATCTTCACGACCTTGAGGTCGGCTTCAGTTCGACTACATCGTCCACGTTCCTCTCGGAATGTTAAACGCTTTCGGTCTACAAGAGGTATGTCGTCGGAACTGTCCCGTTACCGCATTACTAATAGATAGATCCTAGCTAGTTTTGGTGTTGCGTTAGATAGAATTTTTTCTGCTACCGAACCCCTTCAGTGGTATCAGAACCGATCTATGCGTAGTATTGTTCGTACGGTTAGAACACATGTTGAATATGGGCGTCGATACTATATTTGTTACCCTCTCACGTGCACTTGCTCATACTGTTGGATTGTTTGATGAAGCGGTCCGGATCGACCTTATGCGTACTCTTACGCGAGATTGGTTCCACAATTGACATATGTCTTGTACCATATGTGCGGCTGGCGGGTGTCTGTCTCTCTAGCAATGGCGGTATGACATTTTCAACGGAGGGCCCCGAAAGGGGTGTGATAGAGACAAATATCTTATCGGCATTGTGGTTGAAGTTCGTATGTAGATGAATGGTTCTCTCACGAAAGCCCATGCAGCCATGTAAAACTTGCAAATAGATAAAGTAGAGGCGTCTAACTTTATTTTGCAGGGGTGAGTGATATGATATGGTACGGTAAGTATTATGCGAAATATTTAGCCGTCATGGTGGAGGCCCCGAGGGCCCGGCGCCGGAGCAAGATGGAGATCATGCCGGCGCGCCCCGATGGAGATCAAGGCGCAACACCATATCATATAGTATTACATTTGATGTTAAATTGTGTGCTTATATTGCTTTTATTAGATATACGACGGTAGTAATATAAGTTAAATCTCTCATTTTTAATACCAATTAAAAGTGTTCTCCCTTAGTATGCACCACCAAGAAAGTTCGCCGTTGTGGAGGCAGGCCGTGACGATCGGGTGTCAAACACATCTGCGTTCGCATACGGTGGGTGCAAGCCATGTATGCACTGCAATATACTAAGGTTAAATTGGCGAGCCTAGCATGTACAGACATGGTTTCGGAGCACAAGGGATCGAAAGATCAAGCATGAGTCGCATGAATGTTGCGATCGACATTGTAATGTCCACCTTTGCAGTCATGCAGCCGGCCGTGACGATCGGGGGTTGTATGGTGAATAAGGATCGTATAATCATTAAGACCGTTTTGAGAGATGATTGTCTTAGTGGAGTTATTTTATAATGCGATTATAATTGAACTCATATTATAAACTTTATTTTAAATCGTCTTTGCAAAAATACTTGTAGATAATGGCTTTCGATTTTAGCCCTCTCCTTTTTCGTGAAAATCTCCGCCTCGATGGGTCCAACTTCTGAGATATACCCTTGAAAAGAATTTTTTGCTCTACGTGATAGAAGAACCACTAAGAGACGACCCGATGATTCTGATGGTGAGGACGCCTATGAGGATTGGCGTGACATTAGAGACATCTACATGCGTGTTGAGTGGCTGATGCGCTCCAGTATGACTTATGACTTAAGGGTGCAATTCAGTGACACTCGTGCTAACGAGATTATTAATAGACTTAAAATCCTTTTCGGGGCACAAGTTAGAGTCGCAAGGTTCGAATGTCTGGATGAGTTTATTTCAACCATGATGGAAAAAATACATGTCTAGATCAGCACTTGGTGAGGATGCAAGAGATTCATCGATGCCTCACGCATGTTTGGGACTACTGGATGGCCGACGAGACAACAATGGATGTGGTATTGCGCTCGCTTCCTCTCAGCTATAAGAGCTACGTCAGAGATTTGTGATGAAAGGAGAAGAGTTCACCTTCTTTACATCCCTAGCTTGGTTGAGAACTGCCAAAGTAGAACCAGTAGAAGCAGAGATCATCGACCCAGAAGGTATATATGATATACAGTTTATAAATGTTTTTCATTCACACTTGTTACAGTATTGTGAAGTATTTGATACTTATTCTGGTTTTATGAAAACAGAACCGACTGTGCATGTGGCTTGGAATGGACAAGGCGCCAATGGATGATTGGGAGCTATCAAGGAGTTGATGCTGGAGATGCCCTTCTTATACATTTATCGTTTTGATTAGAGGATTTGAGTAAATTTGTAATCGATTAGAATGTGGACTATATTAGTGTGTTTTGCATTTCGCAAGACAGTTATTCATGTAAAGAAGATGTTCTATATAATGAATAAATATCTTTTGTGCTCACATTTCGATTATGAGTATGTTATTCTTATCTCGACGATAAATAAATTAGAATATTTATAAATCGTGCTAAAATAATATCCAATGTTTAAATAATGACTTCATTATAAAATGACACTATTCTTGGTCATGATATAAATGTGTAAAACATTTTGATGATTAACACATGCCCCAGTAGGCGATATGCCCAAGGCACCACACCTGTGCGTGTGTGTTGAATTGTTGAAAAATTGTGAGAGATCGATTGACGTTTCAACAAATAGTGGAAATCATTATTTCACAGACTCCGTCATAATTCTAAGAGAAGAGATGTCTTTACTTAAATTATGAGTTGGAAATATTTGATAAGGATCAATGAAAATTTTGGAGTAAATTGGATATTAATTTTAACAAGAAAATTGAGTTTCTATGATTGGATCAAAGTGACAAGATATTTGAGTTATAATTTTAGTATGAGGGTCTATGAAAAGTGTTTCATAAAATACAATTTTTGGAATTGTTCAATGTGATTGATTTATTCTAAATATTGTAAATCACACTTTATTGAATATCGTGTGATATGAAGCGATCTCTTAGCAGGTTTAATAACATCATTTAGAATTATCAATTACGAAATACCCCTCACAAGGGCCGATGTGTTTTTTTTTTGCAGAAACGCATCCATGTGAATTATGGAAAGTCGTATTTTCAATGTGATTGGAACTATAGCGAATAAACAATTTGTAGAATATTCACATATGAATGTGAATGCACCTTCCACCAAAACCAAAGAAGGGTAAATATAGTATTTACTAAAAGGTTGGTATTTTATCATGAAGGAGTTGTTCATGATAAAAGGTTGCTGGAATTAAAATTAGTAAAAGCTGAAATAAGGTAGTTGACCTCACCTTCGAAGTGTCGAGTGGTGCAACGGAATGGCTTCCGGTAAAATGTGTACTTTACACAAAAATTCGAAATTAATGATAATGATCATAGTATTTCAACTTAAGCTTTACTAATAAGGCAGTAGGATTCAATAATATATTTGCCGTGGTGCGAATTAAATATTCATGATTCACTTGTCGTGTTCGAGAAACATGACATACCTACAAACTACAAAAGAAGGAATAGTGACCCTGAAATACGATAATGACTAAAGAGTCATTGAAAATCCAATTTTAAGTAAAGGATCGCAATATAGATGTTGCTTGATCTTGTTGAGTGATTTTATCACTTGATATCTTTTAAGGAGTTAAAGTAAAGGAAATAATACTTAGAACGACGCAGTGCTCATTTTGTCAAGAAGTGTATCTTGGACAAAATTCAAAGGTAATTGATCACTTAAATGTGATGGTGCTTGCGTCCGTTGGATTATCACTAGCATGGTACTAGTGCATCGTATATGGAATCTCGACTTGAAAAGTGGTTCAAGAAGATTTTGGAATTGTCCAAAATATCGAGGAATTTGTAGTTGTAAATTTTGAGTGGGAGCTAATTGATATAAATGTATGTGTGACATATTTTAAGTAGGGGCAAATTGATCTCCATGATCGAATATGTGGGTAACATGTTTTTGAGTGGGAGTCAATTCGGGTTTTCATGACTTAACATGTGGGTAACATATTTGAGTGTGAGCTTAGCGACATTTTGTGTATGCAAAGTGGCATATTGTGAATGTTGCTGGTAGTATTGGTACTAGAAGTGTAAGTTCGAATTTGTGAAGTTGTTTATAAATCGAACATCTATTTAGATAGATTAAGTCAGGTATCATTTGTCTAAAAATTAGATTTAGAAAGAGTTCTGAATGGAACAAGTAAATGACGGAGGTTCTTACTTGTAAAATTTGGGCAAAATATTGAGTTGAAACTCAATGCAAAATAATAGTGGTTGGGAGATATGTTGTAGGAACTATGCCTGAGTCATAGATGCTAACATATAAAACCGTATTATGTGCTTTACCAAATGTGACCCAAGTTCTTTGTTAAAAGAACATGTTCCGAAGTGATTAGGAGTAATTCACTAAAGAGGAGTTGAGTAATTTTCTCTAGCTTCTAAGAGGTAGAGCTATGAGAAATAATTCTAGAGATTGGTGGACTTAGATATAATTGTTATAAAGTCCCAACACCAAACTAGAATGGAAATCTCGTAAAAGCAGAAGCGCAACGAAAGCATGGTCAATTCATCGAAGTGGTTTGAGCTACACTGTCGATTTGAAGTCTACATAGAAGTATATGATTACTTTAAGGATTAGCCAAAATATGTTGTTTAAAGTTGAGGAAATTTTGTTTCCTGATTGAGTGTGTTTCTGGTGCCTATGACGTTGAGAAATTCCGTCTGGATGATCAAGATCATGTGAGCATAGAGGAAACAAAAGGTCTCACTCTACAACCAAACATATTTTAGGTTCATCATGTAGATGATGAGGTAATGTCAATTTAGGTGACATTAAAGTTTTGGAAAGAATAAATGGATCTGAGTAGTACAGACCATTAACGATCAACCTCTTCCACTAGCAAGCATGATCTGGAAGCACAAGTCAAGTGTGGTATAGAAATTAGTAACAAATGCAACTAGTTTATTTGTACTCTAGTTTAAGTGGGAGACTGTTGGAGATATGCCCTAGAGGCAAATAAATAAAGGAGTTTATTGTAATATCTCATTAAAGTTTATAATTAGTTTTATACCATGCTATAACTATATTAAGTGGAAACATTAATATCGGTGTGGTATGTAAATAACCAGGTCCCTGGCAAGTATAAGGATACGCTAGTTCATTGGTCAACTGATAATTGAGGTTTCCCAATTATGGGCATTTATGCCAATTGACAATGAAGTCATTTCATTAGGTGAATGAAAGTGATGGACGTTACCCAATAGCGATTATTACAACGCGATCAAGTCACGAAGTTCACCGTTGTGATGATTAGGAAACGTGGTACTTATTCCTTAGACCGTGAGATAATAATCCTATCACATCACCGGAGGATGCCCTGACAGGGTGAACATAAAGGTACAGTTCAGGTATGCAAAGGTGATATGTTGAGAAGTATGTATCAAGAGCGGGATTTGCACCTCCATGTGACGGAGAGATACTCTGGGCCTACTCGGTGAGTCTTCATCCAAATAAGTTGCGCACCGTATGACTAGGTCATGGGGATTAAAGATCACGGGAACGAGTTGAATGAGACTTGACCGGTAACGAGATAGAACTAAGCATGGAGATGCTAGATGATCGGATCTCGGGCAAGTCAGTATCGTGATAGCAAAGGGAATGAGACTCTATGTTTATGGTTCAACGACAAAGTTATTTCGTGGAATGCACAGGGGTCATTATGGGCATCCAGGTCCCGCTGATGATCATTGATCGTAGATGAGTCTCGATCATGTCTGGAGTGTTTCCGAACCGTAGGGTAACACACTTAAGGGTTTTACGACACTAGGAGATCGTTTTGGTATTATCGGAATTATCGAAGATACGAAAGGAGAGAATCGGAGGAGTACCGATGAAATCCGAAGGAGTATCGGAGTGATCCGAAAGGAGTATCGGAGTCACGAGAATTTATATATGATGTGAATATATTAATTGGAGAATTATATTTCATATATTGGTGGAAATAAATTCGATAATATATAAATAAATAATTGGAGAATTAAATATTTAAATATTATAATAAATAAATTAAATAATAGAAAATATATTAATTAATGAATTGTATATCTATTTATTGATTTAATCAATTTATTTATTGATTTAAATAAGTTAAATTTGAATTTATGGGGCAGCCCCCCTAATGGGCCACTTCCGGAAGGAAGGGCCCAAGAGGGGGTCGGCCACCCCTTTGAGGGAAAGGGGCGGGTGGGCCAGATGGGGCCCATGGCCACCACGGCCACCCATTGTTGGCCGCACCCCACTACCTCCTCCTTTGTTTAGTCCCACATGGGGGAGCTAACAAGGAGGGGTGCCCCCTTCCACCTATATATAAATGAGCCACGTGGGGATTTTAATTAAGCCAAAAAAATTGGAGAAAATCCAATAAATCCCCCGACACCTCCCGCCACCTCTCCACCTCTCTCGTACCCCGTAGTCCCTTGAAGGACCGCGCACGAGAGGGAAATCTTCCCCGCTGCACGCCGTCTCGTGCTGCCGAAATTCCGCCAGAAGATCTACTTCCGCAACCTTGGCTGGATCGGAGGGACCGGGAGTCGTCGTCATACACCGTACGTGTGTGAGTACTCGGGGGTGCCATTGCGGCACCAGTCGTCGCGCCAGGATCGTCACGACCTTGAGGTCGGCTTCAGTTCGACTACATCGTCCACGTTCCTCTTAGAACGTTAAACGCTTTTGGTCTACAAGAGTTATGTCGCCGGAACCGTCCCGTTACCGCATTACTAATAGATAGATCCTGGCTAGTTTTGGTGTTGCGTTAGATAGAATTTTTTTTGTTTTCTGCTACCGAACCCCTTCGGCTATTCTGATCACGTAGGAAATCTGGAAGGAGTGGAATGTTAGGGTGGTCAACAACAAATCAACGTCACGGTTGAAGTTAATGTAGAAAATCAAAGACGAGGGCAAAAACTGGACTCTGACAGGAGCTAAGAAGTTTACCGAAATTACAGAACCTTAATCTTTTTCCTTTTTGGTCTGTCAAACGTAAGACTATGTTATTTGCTTCTCCTAAACGGGGCAAATCTTTTACCCGTTTCAAAAATATTAGAGTTACACGGAGGACAACTTCACACCTCTATAGGAAACTAAGGGTCCAGCTGCCCAACACATGCATCCTTTTGTTACATATAAATAACGTATAATCACCGTGGGACGCGGTTTGCTTGCGCCCGCGGCGTGTAACCATCGGTGCGCCTACACCGCGTGGTTCTGTTCACCGTGTACCTGCGCGCGCTTTAAGGCGCAGAAAAATATCGCAAAAAATGGCAATATATATACGACCTGCCGTACTTGGTCTGTTCAGCAACCACCTCGACAAGGCTGTAGATGCACCGGGTTGGTTCAAATCTTATACCTCCCGTGATTTAGGGACGTGATCCCTCTATTTTCTCCCCACGTAATTAATCTCGTAAGTTCCATCCCGAAAAGAACACGGAGTAGTCCGTAGGCATATATAGCACACGCGCCCGCCTGGATCTCTTTTCCTCACGGAGCAGCAGATCGATCATCGATCGATCTACTACCTACCCTGCCCTGATACCGCTTCCCCGAATCGATATCCCCAAGCATGTCCGCGCGGCGACGGTGGTCCGATCTCCCGCCGGAGCTTCTGGCCGTCGTCTCCGGCCGACTGCACGATGCCGCCGACTACGTCCGATTCCACGCGGTCTGCCAACCATGGCGCGATTCTCTGCCCGCGTCGACCGCGCTCCGCCCTGTCTTCTTTCCCTGGCTCGTCGCCCCGCCATCCACGTCCAGCCGCCCACCCTTGGAGTTGGACATGAAGGTGAAGTTCCGCTGCGTCTTCTCCAAGACAAGCTACCATGCCGTGGCGCCTGCGAGGCCCAACTGGGTAGCGCGCGCCGACGGCACGGCTGCCTGGTTCTTCTCCGCTTCCCCCGAGTCTACGCTCGTCGATCCTTTCAGCGGACACGCCACAGCCCTGCCGCCGTTCGTGGGCGGTGACGGCAAGACCGAGCGGAGAATGGTGAAAAGGATGGAGAACTCCCGAGGTGTCCTGCACGTCGATGGCACCGTCTTCCTCTATAACTTCCACTCCAACTGGGTTCTCGACGACGACGAGGGCGAAGAAACTGAGTGGGGGGTCGTGGTAGCGCCGCCGTCCACGTCCTTCAGAGCGGCCATCCTTCGTCCCGGCGACACCGCGTGGAAGTTCCTGGATAGATCGTTTGAATTCAGCATATACGACGAGTTTGTAAACAATTATCTCTTCGCCGCCTACCCCGTCTACAATGGCAAGACCTTGGTTCGCGTGGACGGGACCGAGTACAGTGACGCCTGCCACCTCCTGCCACCGCCGGCGGTCGGGGATCACGCAAGCGAAGAAGACGAGCGCGAGATGGCGTGGGAAATACCGGAAGGCGATGTCCTCGGCGGAGCAGACCCGTACTACCAGCTCGAGTCTAGCCATGTTTTCGAGTCCTGCGGCGAGCTCCTCCGGGTGTCCGTGCTGATGCAAAGATTCATAAGGGGGTCCGCGGCATACGAGGTGTTGGTGCACGCAGGCGGGAGAGCTTCGCCGACCGCGTAATGTTCTTGGGGTTTCCGACCAGCTTCGCCGTGGAAGCATCGAGGTTCCGCTGCAGCGATATGAGCGGCGGGTGGGTCTACTTCCTCGAGCGGAGCACGACGCAATCACTCCCCGGTGTGTTCAGATACAGCCTCGTCGACGGAAAGGCCAAGTTCATGGAGCGCCTGCCTCTGGATCTGGAACTGATCGACCCTAAAGACGAAGCCTTCATGTGGCTCATTCCCCAGCCTGTCATTGCTCCCATCCAGGTACTCACTGAACTCGTCTCCTTCATATCGTTCGGTAATTTGTACTATAACTACATATGGTGTCACACCCCTAACATGTTCCTAGCTACTTCCTAGTAGTGTACACTTTTAAATTTTCAACACCGGACTAGAATTTCACTAATCGCTGGCTTATGCTTAAAAAAATGATGACGCAAGACTTTTTACTCGTTTGAGTTGGTGACCATGTATTTTTGGCATCATCACGAGTGGCATGGTTTATCTCTTGGACAGCTAATTCGAGAAAGGCTGGAGTCGCCAACGACAGGCAGTCCAACTCTGAAAATTAGCATCATCCGCATGGAGAAACCAAAACATTTCAAAGAGCTTTTGATGAGTTTCGACGTGTGGAACCTGCCTCCGGGCGTGGATAGCTCTCGGCTACGCGACTTCTTTAGCAGACATGGCCAAGTTTACATTGCGGATGTGACTTCCCTAGGAAAGGGGTGTGTAACCAGCTCGAATTTTTTAAATAATACATTTTTTTAACTCTTTTCCAGAAATAATACGCGTTTGTAAAGTTTTACGAAAATAATACGGCTTCGGCTTTGGGGAAGCCGACCAGGTCCTATCGGCGTCGCGGAGGCCGAGCAGGTCCAGTCGGCGTTGTGGAAGCCGACGAGCTCGTCGGCCGCACGCCGATCCCAGCGCCAGACCCTGATCGGCTTTGCGTACGCCGATAAGACTGCTCGGCTTGGACGAAGCCGATTAGTGCATGTTGCTCCCGCCCGAATTTTGCATGCATTTGTTGCCACGGTCGCATTCGCCTATCTTCCGTCCGAATTTTGCAACAAAAAAATTCGAGCCATATATTTTTATCGACCAGTTTCGTCCCGTCTTTTATTTCGCCACCTTGCCCGATACCTCGTTCCCGCCAGTTTGTCGCGCCATATTTCTTCCCGCCTTTTATTTCGCCACCTTGCCCGATACCTCATTCCGCCAGTTTGTCGCGCGTTTTCTTCCCGCCATTTTCTCCCGCCCTTTCACTTCCCGCTATTTTCTCCCGCCATATTTCTTCCCGCCTTTTTCTTCGCTTCCCGGGCTATAAAAGCCGTTGCTCAGTCAGGTTGATAAGTAGTCCAGCGAATTCACTCATCGATGTCGGGGTTTCGTCCTTACCGTAGCTTTCTTCGACACCAGTCTGAGCTCCTTCTTGCATGTGCCGCCGAGTTTAGGGTAGACAATAAATTAGTTCCATGGGAGGAACTCATTAGTAGTGATAGGTTGCTCACTGAGATAGACGCGACATTGGTTAGCAGATCAACAAGGCTCAAACCATATTGGGCTCATAGGACTCCACGGGAAATACGAGGAACTTCTCAGGCTGCATGAAAAGTGGATGAAGGTGGAGCAAAGAACTAGGGACGAGAAGTTCCTTGATTGGTTAGGAGATCATCCGTGGTCATGGGTGGATGAGAGCGAGGACGAAGATGACATGTTCATGCCTACCATCACGGCCAAGAGAGCAGCAGTGTCGAAGGGCAAGACGGAGGCATCGTCGAAGGGCAAGGGAGCGGCATCGTCGAAGGGCAAGAGTGGCCCATCGACGGAGGCAGGAGGATGCGTCGACGGGAGATGACATTTATGTTAAGTGTCGCATGTATCTTAATTTTAGTTCTAGCTATTAATTTAAGTGTGTTTTAATGAAAAAGTTGTAATGTCGCCGTTTCTTAATAAATGTCGGAAGCATTGTCTGATCAAATATAGATAGGAATATGTCTCATAGAAATATAGTGTCTCGTACATAGATAGGAATAAAACCGAGTTCCACACTTATTACAAATTAAACGCCTCTTTTTCTACGTCATCTTGATACGAAAAAAACTCGATGTGCCATGAAGCATCTCCATAGTGTCGACTCTATGAGTGGAGTGATTGTTGGTTGCAGCGCGGCATGTATTTTCTTTAGTTGCGCTGCATTTTTTTCTGAAACCAAGTGCACGTCTTCTGTATGAAGAAATCATGCGCAAAACAAAGAAAAATGCTACGCAAATAGAGACCATGAAAGAAAGTGTTGTAGGCCGGCTCAACTGTATTTTCGGGACACAGACGAACGCCAAATGAACTGGTCTTCGACCTCTTCCTATAACTGGCACCTTGCAGTAAATCCACAAGCTGAAGGAACAAAGTTGCCGGACATATTTAAACGCTCCTGAAATGCCCTGTATCGGGGTTTTGCTGCAGAAGGTCCTGGTTTCGGTTACCCTTGGTGGTACCGCTGCAAGAATGGTGGGGGCAAGGTTTGAAATTGACTAACCATCAGTCCATCAGTCGTTCGGTCCAAAATAGAGCTGAAGTAGTGCCGTTGCCCAACACACCGTTGGTGGAGAAAGAAGCGCCTAGTTCATCTTCCGCAGATTCTAACTCGTGACTGACCACGATTTAGACAATCACGAGCTCACTCGGGCGGACGACGCGAGCGACTCGTTTGTGGACCGCATTCACTCTAGCAGTTACGTGTGTGGGATAGCATTTTAAGAAGGAGCATGAGGTCACGTGGCGTGCCATTACAGTCCTCCACTCGCGCATTTAATTACGAATTTTGAAATTTTGAAATGTTTTCTAGCTCAAACTGTTTATCCAAATTTGATTCCGTTTTCACCGCTAGACTAGTCACGACGAGATCTTTAAAACTAGATCTCATATCGATATGTTTCGACGACTTTTTTTTAGGATGTAACTTTGTAGGATGTAATTTTGCTGGATGTAAAGTTACATCCTCCAAAAAAGTCGTTAAAACATATCGACATGGGATCTAGTTTTGAAGATCTCGTCGCGACTAGGCTAATGGTGAAAACGGATTTTGAATCGGATAAACAGATTAAACTACAAAACATTTTGAATTTCAGGTTTCGTAATTAAATACATAGAATGGAGTGCGTACAGTGCACTTCCCTTTCCTTTTTCTGGCCCGCAGTGTGGAATAGCATTTTACCGAATAGCATTTAATTACGAATTTTGAAACTTTAAAATATTTCCTAGCTCAAATCGTTTATTCAAATTAGATTTCGTTTTCACCGTTGGACTAGTCATAACGAGATCTTCGAAACTAGATCTCATGTCGATATGTTTCGACGACTTTTTTTTGAGGATGTAACTTTATATGATATAACTTTGCTGGATGTAACTTTCTCTACGAAGTGAGATGTCACTTTTTGCTGGATGTAACTTTCTCTGCTTACTCGGATGTAATTTTTCTGCAATATGTAACTTTCTCTATGAACTGGGACGTAACTTTTTCTGTAAACTGGATGTAACTTTGATTGGATGTAAGTTTGAAAGTTACATCCTCAAAAAAAGTCGCCAAAACATATCGACATGGGATCTAGTTTTGAAGATCTCGTCGCGACTAGCCCAACGGTGAAAACGGATCTTAAATCGGATAAACAGATTAAACTACAAAACATTTTGAATTTATAGATTTCGTAATTAAATACGTGGGATGGAGTGCGTGCAGTAGACTTCTCTTTCCTTTTCTGTCCCGCACGGGTGCACGTAAGATTCCTTTTTCTGGCCTGCGCGGGTGGGATTCCCTTTACTTTTCTTTCCGTTTTTGGGTTTGTCGGACTGACCTCGCTATAACGCAGATCGTGGTCGACCACGATGTAGCATCGTCCAGCTTCATCTTCTGCAAGTTATTTATGCCTAGACCTCCGAACTCCACAGGTTCCCTCCGACCAGAAGCACTTCAGGAAAAGGAAACAAAAACCACAAACGCTGTTATTACTATCAAGATTTTAAACACCGCATGGCAACAGTGAGAAGCTATGGAGTTATGCATATTGACGTCTCTAGCAAATAAAATCGATTTCCATTGGCATCACTAGTCCTATTTCCTTTGCAGTATCTCTTCAGGTAATAAATATGCTATCAATCAGCACACATTGTTCTAAATTCTTGATTTGCTCCTTTCCGATCTGCAATGCAAAGGTCAAACCAATGAAAGAAAGTGGCAAAACCGAGATAAGTGCAAGGCTAAGTGCCAAATAATCCAGATCTTGAGTATAAATATGTATACTCCTGATTAACAGTGTAGCGGCTTGCGAAATACTCCCTTTGTTCTAAATTATAAGATGTTGTAGATATTTTAAAGTAGAACTATACAGACTGAAATGAGTGAACCGACATAGTAAAATGCGTGTAGATATGTGCTATTCAGAAAAAAACTAAAACGTCTTATATTTAGTAATGGAGTATCTATCAACCACAGAGCGTGCTGCTAGGATGGGCGTTGGTCCACTACCTAAGGGAAACCAATTGAGCATGGCTGACATGAGAATGCTTCATATCCAACAAAGATGAACGCTGCACATTCAGAGTAAACCTTTTTGAGGTACTTGCTAGTGGATCTGGAATACAAACAAGAATCAAAGCACGGGAATGCATATGCCTATGAAATACTACTCCCTCCGATCCATAAAAAGTGTCGCCCACTTAGTATAAAGTTTATACTAACTTAGTATAAAATGAGCGACACTTTTTATGAATCAGAGGGAGTATATTTTTTAGTTCAACTTAAACCTAATGAAATACAAGTTACTCATATCAAATATCAGCAACATATAAGCAAGACATGCATCAAGAAATGAAACTTGTTCATCTTGCCTGAGCTGTCATAGGTAGCACCTGCGGAGATCGATTCAATACTGGCAAAAAGGGAAACAGAAGAACTGTGGCGGATCTTGATCTAGATGCCACTGGACGAGAAACAAGACAGAAGAATTGGCGTCAGGAGAGGAGAGGAGGAGAGCCGGAGGACCTTCCGGCAAGTCACCAATCGACCTTTTTTTTATGGAAGTCCAAATGCTCTACTCAAAGACACACTTCTGGACAACGCGGAAAAGAGGAGACAATATACTCAATGTTATACAGATGAGACTCGAGCTACGAAATTAGCTATGGCTTTAGTTTGCCGCTTGTGCACGTTGAGAAGCAGACAAGCAGTTGCTATGATGTATTTCCTTTTTCCTTGTAGTCAGCATACAGATCGGTGAATCTATTGACCGTGTAACACTTGTCTACTGATATTGTTGGTATTGCACCAGACCACGCATTGCACAAAAAGCCATGCTCAACTATTCACAATGTTGACACCTTGCTACTAGAATTTTGTAAATATAAATACAGAGTGGCCATAACATACAGTGATCGCTAAAAGGCACTAGTTAAGCACAAGGCCAAAAGGCCCCAACATTACTTAGCTAAAGGACAATCTGCGGTGATCACCTACTTCATTCCTTACCTCGCTTCTAGTTATGGCAGAAATCGACTAATGAAGGGCCTTCCAGGCTCACCCCCTAGTACGAGGGATACTCCTGCAGGAGAAGTTTAAACAATTGTAAGAAATATAGCAATGCTGATCAGCAACGGATAAAAGGAATCCCGAAATTTCAACAGTTACATTCTAAATCAGTTCCTGTAAGAGCTAAAGGAAATGCAGAATATGGTCGAACACCAACTATAGGGAGCCAACTGCCAAGTTGTTAATTCAAGTTGATATTTTCAAGGCCTAAGAACACTAACCCATATAAAAGCCAAGGGTCCAACTTTGTACAAATTGAGGATATAATTAGTGACGTACCCACATAGCCTCCTGCAGATTTTTGGCTTCACGGTGTTTGCGAAGTGCTCGTGTACAGGCTTCAAACAACAGAAATTGGTACAACGACTTGTCAGAAAAATTATTTCCAATACGAAATTGGTCAAAGCGGTCTCGGTTGAAGCACGATGTTGAAAGCACAAATGGTTGCAAAAGTTTAACAATGCACAAAACATGAAAAATATATCCTACGAACCTCCAACCCACTGGATCTACAACCATTTGATAAAACTATTTATCCAATTCAAATTCTATAACAACGCATAGTATATGTGTTCAATCATATATGTACTGTGCAAAGAGAGAAACGGACACACTCATAACACAGATGAGTGCTATCTTTTGCCTATGTGTACAATGTGCATAAGAATGACTCGGTCATATAATCAGTGATAAGCTCTTCCATGTTCTGAAACATCCTACACACAGATAAAAAAATGTTGCATCAAGATGAATTATACCAATCTCCACTGCCCAGCCATTGACCAGAAAAATTGTTGGCACATAATTATCTCGTGGATGATTATTTGTTTAGTTTCGCTTGCTTGGCTACCAAATGTAGAATGACTCGGTCATATAATTGTATATTGTACAGATAAATTGGTTCAGGAGGAAACATGTAAAAGTGCTACCACCTCCTTCTCAAACTATAAGATGTTCGAGCTTTGTCCTAAGCCAAACTTCCTAAGCCAAACTTCATAATGTACTTATTTGATATTATAGATATTGGTGTATATTTCTATAAATTTGATCAAACTGAAAGAAATTTTACTTAGGACGAAGCTAGAACATCCTATAATTAGAAAAAGGGGTACTTAGTAACCACGTCAAAGGAAGAAGAAATCCTTTATTCTAACAAATCTGTACTAACTTCATACTGACATATGATCCAAGTCCTTTGTACTTGCACATACTTCATCACATCTATGTCGTATACATGTACCCTTTCAAAAAGATGTAAACGTACAGTACCGGATAGCATTGTTCAGAGAGAAATATTACCTGCTACCACCGTTCTCTTCCTTCCTGAGTACCTCAAAGTATCCAAACCAAGGAAACACAATATATTTGATGTACTCCAGACACGGGTTGCCTTCTGCAACTTTCGCAGGACAGAAAGCTTTCCTTATTTTCTCACTTAAATTAACCTGAAACAGAGAGATGTTAGATGGAAAACTCACAACTGCCCCAAAAAATGCATCCAAATACCAAAGATCCATGAAGTACAACATATGTCATGTCTCTAGCATGGTTTTTAAGGCGTCCCTAAAGCGTCGCCTAGGCGACGCCTAGGCGTCGAAGCGCCCCTCCTCCGCCTCAGAAAAATGGCCGCTTTGGGCGCCTAGGCGCCTAAAGCGTCCGCCTAGGCGTCGCCTAGGCGTCAAAGCGCCCCCGCTTCGCTTTAGGACGCCTTAGCGCCTTAAAAACCATGGTCTCTAGTATAATGTTACACTTAATAAAAATAATAAAATTAATTTTCAGGACTCGACAGTTGCTTAACAAAGCCAAAAAACGTCAAGACTCCTGTCGCTGACTATTGAACCCACATATTGGGCTTAATAAATGAAGCCAATAATGTAATGGTCATAATCTTGTGCAAAATCAGACTCCTGTTTTGGATGCTTTATTTCATCCAAGCCCCTCTTTTGAATTGGAATGGGTCAACAGTAGGGCATCGATTTTTTCAGTTTCAGTAGAGGGAAAAGATCGGCAGGAAGCGCAATGCTTTGGCAATTTCATTAAACAAGATGGCGGGTGTACTTGACCTGAGATGAAGTGCTTAAGTGACATCCAACGTTGTTTATGCATTTCTGTATTCATTATTCTGTATGGTGTGTGCCTGTGTGTTTGACGTCCCATGGTTTTTGGTTGAGGACAACAGCTTTACTTTTCAGTTAATTCAGCACTGAACTTCCAGTACAATTACTCGGCAAAAATCTGAATTCTAGGGCTACATAAACTGATTCGAACTGCAAAGTCAAGACTGATAGTAAAAGAACGTCTATTACATAACTGGAGCTACTTTACTTTACCTACAGTGTTTTTTTTTTTTTGAAATTTCGATATCCTGATTAAATTTTGATTCTGTCTGACAAACAGCCTGAGATGAATTAAAATGATAGTTTTTCCACTGTTGTTCTTTTTAGTATTAAATAAGTTTACAACATAAAACGACTGTTATTGAATAGCACTCTGCAGTCTTGAAAGAATAAACTTGACCATCTATTTTGTGACTGATACCGTAGTAATTATTTATATTGCAAAACTAAAAAGTATCTCTAGTGACACTGTCAATTCTAAACATTTACAGGTATAGAAGACAATGTTAAACTTCAGGAAAATCTGTAGTATCTCTTTTGGGAAACAAAGGTACTAGCTAAACAGGTAACTTGATAGGACCTTTGACTGTTTGTGATATCATATTTCATCCATTGAAAGGCTTGGGGATAAACACCTTGAGAATGCAAAACTGTATCAGGACAGATATACTAAAAAAGTAAAACAGGAACCATCTGGCATGCAGAAGAGTACCTCCAACTCTTCCATGAAGATAGCCCAAGCTGGATCTCCATTGTTAGCAAATTCAGGGTATTCTATTAAATTGGGGAGCTTATCTGTACACCAAGTCAAGGATATATGTGTGTATTTCGACATGAAAAAAAGTAGTACATGCACATGCATTCGGAAACTAAATGCTGAATAAGGATACTGTGGGACAGAATAATAGGTCTATTTTCACGCTCCATGCCTTTGCAGTACTGTCTAATTAGCTTGTCGTGAAGATCATCTTCATGATCCATGGACAATAGCCATATGTCTGCCTGAAATATTAATAGAAAAGTTTTATCACAGGCGTAACAGAAAAATCCTCACTACTACGGTACTACCAACGGTATCCTTTGTATTTGGGTAGTGATCCCAATATAATATCTTTCTTCGTTCTAAAGCAAAGCATGGTCCATCCATGAAAACTTTGTTAAAACAAAGCTGATTACGGAACATGGGAATATAAGAAAACTAATACTTATACAAGAAGGTAAAATTTGAATCCATTTGGAAAATTAATATATATATAAGAGAGTAAAATGAATAACAGTTAATGTAGGTCTGCATAACCCTTTTTTTGGCCTATAAAAATGGTTATAAAACGAGTAAAGTGATGCAGTAAGCGTCTACAAACTTGGCAGGTGTTTGCAGAATAAAAGCCCACGTATAGGTACATTACGCTGTTTAAGTAAGACAATCTAGGGGCAAACCCTACCACGTAAGAAGCTCGCCGCGACCTTGGCGTACATGGCTGCCTAAACAATATAATATAAATGAGCCGTACAACTTGCACCAGTCTTGCCAAGTTCCAAGACCAGTAGCGCAATTTACTCTTACTGAAACACTTGGGGTTCAATTTTGAATGATGATGGAGAAACAAAATGAACTTTCAGTCTTTTAGATCCTCTGGATAACTGTTCGATACATGAAATCCCTAATTAGTGGGCATTTTAACTCCCAACTATGGCTAGTCTGGTAACTGTGGTGCGGTGCTGTGCTGTGTAGCATGGCACGCCAAAGCTGCCATCTAAAAGCAGTTAAGAAAAATCTAGTATCTCATCGTCAAAACATATCAAAATTTAACGAATTATCTTTTCATATTCTATCTACTCCCATATCTCTTTCCAATTTCCAATTAGACATAAGTATATAAGATTACAATTCATAAAACAACTATAACTTGGCAGACTTTATGCCTCATAACTTGGTATACCAAATAAGAGCAATCGACAAGGGCTTTCCGATATCACACCCAGGATAAACAATTTCGTGCCCATAGCTTTGGGGGCCATTTTGTTCGGGGTTAAGGGGTATGTTAGAAACTTAACCTGCTAAACGCCCTTACGTTAGGCAGGGTTAAATTAACACGGTCAGAACCCTGTAAGCATCCTAGACTAGGTTTAAAATAATAAATAGAAGAGTAAGGCAGCACATTTATTTCTACTAAACTTTTTTATTCTTAATCCCCCTAATATAACCAAGTAATAATTTTGGCTAATCAGGTCTGTGGCCAAACACATTATCAGGGTTAAGCTAACCACGCCAGGTTAAGGTTAGCTAACCTAGCCATCTGGGCTACACTGAATCTAGCAGACAGTACTTTCGAAATTTATGGCCCTCTTGCTGCATTTCTATTGGAAGCATATTTCGTTGCTACAACATTGCCTTATTTTTATAACTCTTTTCTTAATTGTGAAAAGTAAAGTTCAAGGAAGCTGATATAGTCAAATGTTACTGAAATTAACAGCATAAGATGAGCATGTTATTAAACTAACCAGCCTTCTGGAATAATATACCAGCACAGTGCACGCAAGGGGTAAAGAGCATTGAAGCCGTCACATTTTTGGGGTCATATGAACCAATAATACTTCTGTTAAGCATGAATGGATCCACAATTCCACAACACCTGCTCCTTAAACAACTTAACTTGCTTGTCCCAATAAATGATCTGATACCGTAATACTCATAGGTTTGTAAAAGAAATGAAACTTGGAAAAGTGTAAACATAGGAGTACCTTATTATTGTCCTCAAAGTATTATTTCTGGAAATATCCATGACAAGTGCCCAGTATTCATCTGAATGGTTATTTATTTCATCCGACAACCATATGAACTCTACCCCGTTAAGTTCCAAGCCAACTGCTTTCCATATCTCAATCATGTAAAATCCAATAGTCCGAATTTTAGTTAGATCACCATCGAATTTGTTCTGTATACGAGCAAACCAATCTGCTATCAATATTTTAACTCTGCAACCAGCTTTAATCATCTTCCTGACATTGATCACCATCATGATCCCCTGCAAGACGGTAACAGATAAATGTAAATCACTGCACAAATATGATTTGCATGTGAACAGTAACACCCCAACTCCGAACTGCTACTCCAAGTGAAGCGAAATATCAAGTATAATGACAGTCCTGACTATAAAAAAATGACAGGTAGACAATTAAATAGCACTGCTTTAACATTTACCTCATGGCAAGAATCTATAATTACAAATAATACAACGCCTCCTCCTCTCCCCAGGAAAATGACAATACTCTAAACTTGGCACTGAAAAACATGTTGCTAGTGCCTCAGTCACTTACCCAAAATAAAGTTAAAAAAAAAGGACAGACCCGGTGCACGAGGCTCCCACACAAGGTGGGGTCTGGGGAGGGATTATAGGAACCTAGTCTTACCCCTGCAAAGTGCAGTGCAGAGAGGCTGGTTCGAACCCAGGACCTCTTGGCACAAGTGGGGAGGACCTCACCACTGCACCAAGGCCTGCCCTCAACCAAAATAAAGTTTCTACAAAATAATTATCTTATAGCACATCACATGTTCCCATCGAACACCTTCGGCTCCATTCATTTAAATCCACGTGATTACAGAAGTAAGACTCCTATTCTTATGCTTATCTGAATTATTCTGCCACCCATTTGTTTACACATCTGAGAAATACAATTGGGCAGACAAGGAAATTGAGGACAAGATGTAATGCAATGTAGGCAAAACTACGTAAAATTACCCAAATTGTGCAACATAATAATTCTGATATCCTTTTTCCCCCCTCAAACATGCACCCAAATGTGTGTCATTTTGTATTAAGAAGAAAGCGGTAAAATAGCACAAAGAGACCATCGTTTACAAAGATTTACGATACAATTATTCTTAGAAAAACTGCACCAAATATTTTGAGGAGTTTTTAGTAGCAACATGGAAGTAAAGTAAATCTTCTGTTACCATACCTGGGCGATATGTACGAAAGGGGAGGGATCACACCAAACATAGCAAACAGGAGCAACCTTCTTGTCCAGTAGTCTCCTAAGATCATCCTCGTCAATGCTCTCCAAGCCTATGTTCCTCATTATTGCAAACCTCTCATCCAAACTCATCCCGACAGCATTCCTACACACAAATTCAAAACCATAGATCACTCACCCGAATTACTAGTCCAACATTTTCTTCAAAGTTAGCGTTCTTACCCTGTGGTGCAGTTTGTCATCTCTTCCATGGGAATAAAACTGGGTTTTAAACGAAGTTCACTTCACATATAAAATATATACAACAGCAAGTAAACGACAACCTGTTAACAGCAAGTACACGGCAATAGTAAAATATATATATAATATAATCAGAAAGACCAGGACTTCATCTAAAAAACAAAGTCCTTTTGCTTGTGTTTAAATTATGGCGCTTTAAAATACTTGATCGTAGTTTATTGTGTATCACGTTCATGTGCTTTAACCTGATAAACAGAAAAAAAAAGGTCTTTTGGAAAGGTCTATTATAGCTTTGTGTTTTTTAATGATGTTGTTATTGTCTAACTAGACAGAAAAAATGACCTTGTTATGGTCCAATTAGTTGAAATAAATTGCCTTGTAACAAGTAGAATATAGAAACTGTCTTTATTTTGTTTGGCTCAAGATCACGACAAGCTGAATATGAGATAAATCTACAGCTCGACCTTGAACTCGACTTAAATTGAGACCACTCATTTTTTTAGTATGAGCTGAGTTGAGCCTAGTGTAGCACATTCTGAACTCGAGTCGTTTTCAGCCCTACCTCTACCTGGAAGCAGTCCGAGAACACAAAATACTTGACAAAATTTTATGGTTGTATCACGTTTTGTGCTTTAACTAGACAAACATAAATTAGATACGTCTATCGGTCATCACACTGGGAATCTGCTAGCAAAAGGAAACTAAACGGGGCCTGAGGCACAGAGAAAAACATGGAATTTTTCAGAGAAAAAAAAAAGGAAAATCATCTGCTGCCGAGCCTGTCACTACAGCAACATTAACTGATGAAAAAGTTCATCAAGGTTAATTCGCATGCACACTAGATGAAACACATTAATCAGCAAACAAGAGAAGACATTAAGAAAATTCAGTCCAGCTCCGTACTCGTATTATCTAAGTACTTGTTAGGGTCACAAAGGGCGTGATTTCGAGACACAAACAAATCGACGCGATACTTCAGACCTAGTAGGAGATAGGCCTTGCAGCAAGGGAAATCCATCCGCAAGGGGGTCGATCTAGGGCAGATGGGAACTCGAGGTACTGACCTGTGGTACGGTTGAGTTCCCTGACGGGAGGAAGAAGGTGGGACGTCCTTGGTAGCCACCGGAGGGCCGGAGCAGCGATGGTCGCCGGAACCCGGTCGGCTGGGGAATCGTCGCCCCCTTCTTCTGGTTATCGCGGTGCTACCAATTTTTTTGGCGCACGATTTCGCCGCCGTCGTTTCGCCCGCACAAGTTGGCAGACGGAGGCGCGCCCAGGTTGGGCCGGGAGAGCATAAATTATCGTCTAAGCCCAATGGGCTTGACCATTGTTCGGTGGGTCTTGTTTTGGTAAGCCCAATGGCTCGGTGCTCGCGCGGAAGCCGACGTGTGCTGTGACCAGCTCCGACTCCACGCCAAGTACGCCACCGATCCGCAGGTTTGTTCGTGCTCTGCGCGCGGTGTCACCACTCACCAACCCGCGCCTTCCGTTCGTGAGCGTGCACTCTAAACTCTCCATTGTCTAAAATGGCTCCTAAAAGTGGCATGTCCATGCTTTAAAATCCTTTCGACCACTCCCCTCCTTAACTATCATTTTCTAGTAGCTAGTTAAACTGTGATGTCGTGATGAACTACCATCTTCTTAGTGGCTAGGTGAACTATATGTCCTGACGAACTACCATTTTAGTAACCATAGTTGAACTGATCAACAATCAAGATGGTAATGTCATCAATAGTGAGAAGGGGTGAGTGCAAGTAGCTTCGTTTAGCAACCAAACACCATTCATTTGCAGCTGTCAAACTAACACAGCCACCAAACAGCGTGGCCTCAAAAATTTGCACCCAGCCAAACGGGTCTGGCCAGAAAATTGTTGGTAACCAAACGGGCTGCACAACATGGATCAGGCCACATTTTTTCAGGGGCGGGCCCGCTAGGGCCACGGAGACGGAAAGGCCGAAAAAGGCCCGAGCAACCAAACGCACCCCTAAACTCTACATAGTCTAAAATGGCTCCTGGATTCTGACAAGTGGCATGTCCCATGCTTTAAAATCTCCATGATTCTACTCCTTAAAGAAAAATGTGCAGAGTAGCCACGGCATGATCATCCTTAATCATCAGGATTAAGAAAACAAAACAAGAGCACGCCCACCATTGGTTGGACGCGCACGCGGGTGCTCCTATTTGACGTGTTTAGCGTCGGCGAGGCGGCAACACATGAAGGAACTCTAGATGGGCCGAAGTCCACCTCAACCACCTTGTCCATCGTCTTCACCTTCGATATGCTCCGCCTGCTCCCGTCACCCGTGCCCGGCGCCGCTACCGCACTGTCGGGGATATCATACCCGGATACCCCGAAGACAGCGACAAAGCAACCTCCACCAGGCTTCCTAGGCCACCAGCCCACTGCCTATATAAAGCGGGGCAGCAGGCTGGTTCCCCACAGAGGAGGGAGCCCTAGGGTTTGCCACCCTTCCCGATCTGGATCTGGAAAAATCTCCCTCTCCTCTCCTCTCACCAACCAGGAAACCACCATAGCACCTCCATGATCCTTGAGGATCAGAGCTTAAAAGCTGCATCAATCCGTCGCCACGACCACATCAAAGGACATCCAAGGTGGGAAATCGTCATCGACGTCAAGAACGCAACAAAAATCGAGCCAGGATCGTCAAGATCGTCCTCCCCACCGTCAACTAGGTCCGTCCGTGAGGGGCAGTCGCCGTTCTTCTTCGTCCCCTTCAACTACAGCACATCCACATCGACCCATGCGTGCGTGCGCGCCCGCGCAACCTCCTCCGCATCTGCTCCTCCACCTGCGCGTCTCCGCGCGAACGTCCCCGCGTCGACAAGTTCTTCCGCGTCAAGATCGGCTTCCCCACGCGAGTTCGCCGTCCGCGACCTGCTACCCGAGACCAAAGGCGCCTGGTCCTCCGCATCCGCGCCTAGCCTCTGATGCTGCCCGGCCGCGCGCGCGCCCGTCGTCCGCGTCGGCCTCCCCCTGCTCCGCGACCGCCTGCGTCCGCCTGCCGCGCCGGCCACCTCCGGCCCCAACTCATCGTCGACCTCGCGCTCCCGACTGCTCGCGCCCGAGCCGGCCTCCACCTGCATCTCAGCGTGCCCCTGGCCGGCTCCGGCCGCACGCCCTCGCCGGCTCCCGTGCCTCGTCGCGCCAAGCTCCCCTCTCCACCCCGCCTCCGGATGCTCCACCCCGGCTCCGGCCGCCACCGCCCTGCAAGCTCTCCGCGCCCCACGCGCCCGCCTCTTGCCGGCTTCGCCCCGGACGGCTGCACGTCCTCCGCCTCCGGCCTCGCCTGCTCCGCGCGCCCCGGCCACGCCCGCATCCATGCTCGTCGACTCCCGCTATCCAGCTACCCCTCCATCGGGCCAGCTGCCCGGGGGAATCGAAGAATCAGAGCGGTCCGACTGAAAAAGAAAGAAAAGAGGAACTAGCCGGCTGAAACGAAAAAGAATAGAAAAGAGGAGTCGGTCGGCCGTTTAAAAAAAAAGAAGGAGGAAAGGATCAAGCCGGCTCGACCTCATTCGCCTGCCAAGCCAGCTTAGCACCTCAAGCCGGTTGTCCCTGGCAGTTCGGCCAGACCGCAACACCTCCTTCTACGTCTATGCAGAAAATTAAAGCGTAAGTATTGTTCCACATGTTCTCGCACCGCGCACCAAAGTGGATAGTCCCGAGAAGCACTCGGGGGCTGTCTCTCCACCTTTTCACAAAAATCTTCGCCTCTCGTGTCCGGCTCTGCCAGACTCTTTTTTTTTCGTAGACGGCTAAGTAGTGTGCATGATCCCGCTGGACGGTGAAGTGCACATGAAACACGTCAAGGGAGGAAATGGCTTGGACAATTTGGACGCACTTTTCTTCGTTAGCCCAAGCGCTTTTTCTCGAGATCAACTAAGTAGTGTGCATGATTCCGCATGGACGGTGAAGTGCACATGAAGGATATCAAAGGAGGAAATATCTTGGACAATCTAGATGCCCTCTTCTTCGCTAGCCCAAGCGCTTTTCCCGAGATCGGCTCAGTAGTGTGCACGGCATCAAACGGTTAACTCCTCGCGCCCGGTCCAGACCGGCGAGGAGAACAAGCTGCAGGTCGCATCCACATGAAAGACATCAAAGGAGGAAACAACTTGGACGACCCGATCGTCTTCTTTTCTAAATGTTGGTTCGCTTGAACCCAACCCCCAAAGTCTAAGTAGTGTGCATGATCCCGCATGGCCAACTCTTCGCATCCGGCTACAGTATCGCCAGACGACCAGCCGGCAAGAGCACAAGCCGGGACGGTGAAGTGCACACGAATGACCTAAAGGGCTCGGACCAAAGCGAGTTGGCATAAAAATCCACAAAAGCTTCAATCACCGTATAATTTATATACCGAGATCTATGACTAACATTGTTTCTTGCATGACTTTTCTTGGGTAAACCTGTTGAGGCCCTCCTGCTGGAGCTGAAGGACCTCGACAGCTTCGGGGGCTAGTGGATCCCCAGGCCGGCTGCTCCTTCGACTGGTTCCACCTGCAGCCGGCCTCCGCTCAACCCGGATGACATTTGGCTCCCACTGTGGGGCCGACTCGGGGGCTCGACCTCGCCATCGCCCTCTTCGCGAAACTCGGGGGCTCGACATCTCCATCGCCCTCTTCGCGAAACTCGGGGGCTCGACATCGCCATCGCCCTCTTCGCGAAACTCGGGGGCTCGACATTGCCATCGCCCTCTTCGTGAAACTCGGGGGCTCGACATCGCCATCGCCCTCTCCGCGAAACTCGGAGGCTCGACATCGCCATCGCCCTTGACGAGCTTGCGGCTCGGCAAATCCCTGGGTCGAGTACCCCGGGTTGATTGAGGGAGAAAGAGAGAGATCAGGCTGGTGAACACGACGGCTAACAGGGGGAGATTTACCCAGGTTCGGCCCCTCGAGTTGAGGTAAAGACCTACTCCTGCTTGTCTGGAATTATGGATTGGTGGCTACAATGCGATGCTCAATGATTCGATGCCCTAGACGGCGCACCCTCCCGGCCTTTATACTACAGGCCGGGTCTCGGGTGGACGGTGCGATTGCACGTACAAGATATGGAAACCTCCTCACCGACCTAATGTCGACTACTTGTTGCATACGGAATCCCTCTTGGGCTTCGCTGGGCCTTCCTTGGCGTGACCCAAGTACTATCACCGTGGGTGACCCGAAAGGTAGCCCCACGACAGTAGCCCCCGAGTGCTCAGTCGAATCGCAGAGTCGGGTGGAGGACTCCCCCCTTCAGGGCACGCCACCTGGAATCGTTGATGAAGATTGCTTCGAGTGCGCTGTCTTGATTTTTCGGAGTCGCAGCATTTCGACTGCATTTCTTCATAATCATCGGGTGCGCGAACAGCGCTCCCGATGGGAGTAGCCCCCGAGATTAAGCTGAATTGCTTGCAATTGAGGTTAAACTCAATTTTTCCCTCAGTCGAAAAGCCCGCTCCCGATGGGAGTAAACAGATGACTCGAACTTGTCCGAGTCGAAACTATCCAGGCTCGACTTACTCTGTCGCTCAGCCTTGATGGCCTACTAACTTGTCATAAAATCAGCTTTTAAAAAAGCTTACTTCGTCTTACTACACTCGAACGTTTGGTTCGAACGTACTTGTTTCAGTCGAACGGCTATCGAATGCTCAGCCAATTGCTTGGCTTACTTGACACACTTCCATGATGACGTCAGGGATGACGCTTTTGATGACATGACTCGACAGGCTCTGCGCCCGACGGGACGTGACGATGGTGGGCCCGCTGCCACAGCGACGACCGCTGAATATGGACCGTTGGGCGCGAAAACCCCGCGGCGTGATGATGACGCCTCGGTTCTCGTGCGTAGTGGAGCACGACCGGGGTGTCCGTCGCGCGACACGTGGGCGGCTGGATTCTTGCGGCGCGACGCAGTTGCATGATGGACGGCCGTGATGAACTGCCCCGCGGTATATGTTTTTCACCGCGGTGCAGAGGCAGTTCACGCATCCTCATTCTCCTCCATCTCGCCGCCAGTTCTTGCCTCCCTTGTTCCTCGCAAAAAGCTTCCAACAAAGTTCTCCCCTTTCCTCCGGCGACATGGGCCACAAGAGGAGCAAGGGTACTGAGAGCTCCTCCGCCGCCGCCGGCGACGACGCCGGGATGAAGAAGGTGGAGGGCGACTGGAGCAAGTCCTCCGTCAAAGCGGCGGAACTCGACAGCCTCCGCCAGCAGGGGCTGCTGCCACCGGAGGCCGTGGCGACGACGCGGGCGCCCGGTAAGGATTCCGTCCCTGCTCCCCGCAGTGGGGAACGCGTCTGCTTCGTGGAGTTCCTTCCGCGGGGATTCGTGTTCCCCTTGCACGATTTTGTCCGTGGGCTCTTGTACGCCTATGGGATTCAGATCCATGATCTGACTCCCAACAGCGTCTTGAGCATCACGAGCTTTATCGTGCTCTGCGAGTGTTTTCTGGGGATCGCACCCCACTGGGCACTGTGGAAGTCTATTTTCATGGTGCGCCGGATGGCGGGTAAGTCGAAGGAGACCTTCCCGGTCGGTGGCTTCGGAATCCAGCTGCGCGGCGACACGAACTTCTTCCACATGAAGAAGTCCGACTCCGTGCAGGGCTGGAGGAAGAAGTGGTTCTACATCACGTGGAACCAGGCCGGGATCCTCGACTTCGCCGCTGAGCGGCCTCTGAAGAAGACCAACGCCTGGTCGCACCCCCTGTCGACTGAGGAGAGGGAGTCGATCAAGCCGCTGCAGGCGCTTCTTCGCGGGTTGATCAAGACGATGGGACGCGAAGCCGGCGGAATCCAGCTGATCGCCATGTTCCACAGGTTGAGGGTGCAGCCTATGCAACAGCGCCCTCTCCCAATGTGGGAAATGGCAGTCAACCCGGCAATGGACGATGCACAAGTCGCAACCAAGGTGAGGGCCATCACCAGCCTTCGGGTTGCTGACGCGTGCAACGTGACTTGCTCAGTCGAGCCCTTCAGCTCGACGAACCCGATCCCAGAGGTAGGTACTCGAATTTGTTTTCTTCGTTACTTGGAGTTGACTGTCTTTTTTCTGAACTTTCGACTGTTGCTTGCTGATCTTCAGGATCGGAAAAATTACGTGAGCCTTCCTCCGTTGATGGAGAATGGCGCTCACGATGAGGCCGCCTTCGTTGCCGAGCAGGACGGCGATGAAGAGAGTCTTCCCCCCGCTTCCTCGCCTAGCGAAGAAGCAGAGGAGGAAGAGGAGGAGGAGGAGGCGCCGCTCAAACGGCGCAAGCGAAAGCATGTCGGCTCCGCCGCCGCGACATCACCCTTGAAGGAGGCAGAAAAGGAGGACTCCAGCTCGTCGTCTTCAGAGGCGAACAAGCTTGTGGATTCCCTGATTGTGACTCCGCTGGACTCCGCGCCTCCCGCGGGGTTTGGGAGGATGCCGACTCCTTCCATGAGCAGCGATGGTGAATATGCTGACAGGTAAGCTTCATGCGACTGAACCTTTCTGATTCGCTTCTTCTTTCTGTTCCTTGGGTGTTTTCTGAATCTTCTGTAAGCAGCCACCAAGGTGGTAATGTCCATGATTCGCCTCGTGAGGAGGAACACCAGTCTGCTGCCCCGGAGCATGCGACTGGTACAACTGAAGAGGCGCCACAGGCGAACAATCCTCCGGTGCTAGACCCTTCGACGGCCACCCGGCCGGATGATGCCGCTGCTGCGACTGCCGTGGATGCTGATCTGATCCAGCATGTAAGTATCTTCTTTCTTGTCTTGCGAATTCTTGTATCGGGTGCGCGAACAGCGCTCCCGATGGGAGTAGCCCCCGAAGATGTGCGTGACTAGAATAGTCGGGTACAGATTTATACTTCTTTTTCCGCAGCCCGTCTATCGTCAGCAGATGGAAACGGCCACCCGCTTCATTCGTCTGGAGCAGGAGGCTAGTCAACTTCGTGCTGCGCTTGAGCAGTCTAGGAGTAAGTATCCCTTGTCGAGTCGTTTGAACTTTCTTCGAATGTCTGCAATTCTGAACTTTTGCTCGGGTGTTCTGCAGAAGACAACGAAGGCTTGGCGAAGCGGGTCCAGCAATTGGAGAAGTCGCTTGAGACCCAGGCTGAGGCAGAAAAGGTTCAGGTTGAACGCCTGATTAGCCTTGCCTCGGCTGTAGGTGGTAAGTTCTCGGCTGAAAAGCCTACTTTCTCGGCTGGAAAAGCCTACTTTTTGCCTTAGTTATCTGCAGGTTACCCTACTGACTTTGCTCTTTCGAGTGCAGGTGTTAGCGGCGGTGCTCCCCCTGAAGGGACGTCCAGCGCGAATACCACCTTGTCGGCGGCAGTCGACCTCTGCAACCGGGTTTGCGCGTGCGTCGCGGACGCTGTGAAGAAGTCCTCGGGCGCCCTGGCCAACATCTATGAAGGTGTTTTCCCTGGTCAGGCCGCGCCTAAGGAGGCTGACAAGCTGGCGGCTCCATTTGCTGAGGCGAATGTGATGGCGAACTACACCCGCACCCAGACGGTACGCGGCTCCGAGCTCACCTTCCGTCTGTTACTCGGTCATGGGATCTCGGGTGACTTTGAGGCGGCTGCGAGCGACTTCCCTCGAAGGCCCGATGGAAAGTCCAAGTCCCTGACCAGCGTCAAGGACAAGGCGACTAAGTTAGCTAAAAAGCTGATTGA
The DNA here is from genome assembly GCA_012064385.1 of Puccinellia tenuiflora. Taxonomy (NCBI): domain Eukaryota; kingdom Viridiplantae; phylum Streptophyta; class Magnoliopsida; order Poales; family Poaceae; genus Puccinellia; species Puccinellia tenuiflora. Next base: position 280,959 of record QRDG01000263.1, on the reverse strand, counting down.
CACCTTTGAGAGGAAGCTTGCAGAGTCAGCCGCCAAAAAGAGCCGGGCACCGTCGGGTTCTGCTATGTAGTATTGTAGTAGGGGTCTTCTTTTGTCTTTTGTAATGAAACTTGGTGAAATCAATGGATATGCTGATTCTGTCATGCGACTGTGTTTTTGTCTAGTCTTGTTGAAAATAGTGCTCTCTGATGTTCGTTAAATTGACAGCCTGACGGAAGTGCTCCTCCTGAAGTCGCGGAAGACATCCGTGCGTGCTGGGATGAGGGTACCTCTTCGGCTGCACCTGCGTCTTCGCGTTGTCCGACTCCTCCAGCTCCTTCGCGGAGCAGAAACGATCAGCGAGTGTTTAATTATATGAGGAACAAAATCACTGAACTTGAGTCGAAGGTGCGGAGAACTCAAGTTGAGCTTGACCGCCTCAGGGCGCGTTCCGCTGGGCCGTTCAGTGAGCGCGAACGGTTCCTTCTTGGTTGGATTGATCTGATATGTCGACAGCTGCAAGGTTTGGGCTCTAGCTGCTTCTCTTTGATTTCTTCATGCTTATGTTGTTCTGCACCTTGACCCGTTAATTTGCAGTTGTTAATCCCGACTGGCAAGCCGAGAACGCTCGAGTGGATGAGCGCGTGGATAGCGAGGCCACCGGTAACTCGGTCGAAGCTCGCCAATTCTGGGTACACAAGGGAGAGAGCCGCATACTCGCGCGGATGCTGGATCGCACCTGGCGAGCTGCATTTGTTCTTGAAGGTTGCAGGAAAGCACTCTGGCAGATCAACAAGGTGTTCTTCCCCCTTGATGAGCAGCCGGAAGGGTTGCCCGCGCTGTTGGAGAGGTTCCGCAGTAGCAGGGCGTTGAAGGTGGTCGTCTTCAATCAGCTTGTTGCCGGGGCCAACACGGCGTTTGCCTATGTTCGACTGCATCGACCTCATGTTCCCTTGGATAGGATACTCGATGGCTTGCCTAGGGATGTTGATTATGCCGAATCCCTTGAACCCGCACGTCGGGTGATGCGACAGGTCATGAATATTACCGAGCAACGTGTAGGGCCACTGGATGCGCCAAAGGAAGAGCCTGTCGACTGAGAAAAACAGCTTGTTGTATAATGTTAACTTGTAACATGAATATATGAATGCATGTAAATATGCTGATACGGGGTTAATCCCTAAATATATGAAAACGTTGTGTCGTGAACTCATAACCCGTGTGGAGCAGCCCCCGAGTGTGTCGGGTGGCGTACTTGGTGAGCAAGAGTGCGAACTGGACGTTATATCTTAGGCTTTGACAGCGCAGCCTCCGAGTGCATCGGGTGATGGCCTAGGCTTTCGAGTAGGACTTGTACGGCGCGAGCCCCCGAGTGCGTTGGGTGGCGGCCGAAGATTTTTGGGTGATGCCTGTTAGGCGCAGCCCCCGAGTGATTCGGGTGGCGCCCTAGGCCGACTGAGACCTGTACAGCGCAAGCCCCCGAGTGCGTCGAGTGGCGGCCGAGGATTTACGGGTGATGCCTGTACGGCGCAGCCCCCGAGTGGTTCGAGTAGCGGCCTAGGCTAACTTTAGACCTGTACAGCGCGAGCCCCCGAGTGCGTCGGGTGGCGGCCGAGGATTTTCGGGTGATGCCTGTATGGCGCAGCCCCCGAGTGGTTCGAGTGGCGGCCTAGGCTAACTTTAGACCTGTACAGCGCGAGCCCCCGAGTGCGTCGGGTGGCGGCCGAGGATTTTCGGGTAATGCCTGTATGGCGCAGCCCCCGAGTGGTTCGAGTGGCGGCCTAGGCTGACTGAGACCTGTACAGCGCAAGCCCCCGAGTGCGTCGAGTGGCGGCCGAGGATTTACGGGTGATGCCTGTACGGCGCAGCCCCCGAGTGGTTCGAGTAGCGGCCTAGGCTAACTTTAGACCTGTACAGCGCGAGCCCCCGAGTGCGTCGGGTGGCGGCCGAGGATTTTCGGGTGATGCCTGTATGGCGCAGCCCCCGAGTGGTTCGAGTGGCGGCCTAGGCTAACTTTAGACCTGTACAGCGCGAGCCCCCGAGTGCGTCGGGTGGCGGCCGAGGATTTTCGGGTAATGCCTGTATGGCGCAGCCCCCGAGTGGTTCGAGTGGCGGCCTAGGCTAACTTTAGACCTGTACAGCGCGAGCCCCCGAGTGCGTCGGGTGGCGGCCGAGGATTTTCGGGTGATGCCTGTATGGCGCAGCCCCCGAGTGGTTCGAGTGGCGGCCTAGGCTAACTTTAGACCTGTACAGCGCGAGCCCCCGAGTGCGTCGGGTGGCGGCCGAGGATTTTCGGGTGATGCCTGTATGGCGCAGCCCCCGAGTGGTTCGAGTGGCGGCCTAGGCTAACTTTAGACCTGTACAGCGCGAGCCCCCGAGTGCGTCGGGTGGCGGCCGAGGATTTTCGGGTAATGCCTGTATGGCGCAGCCCCCGAGTGGTTCGAGTGGCGGCCTAGGCTAACTTTAGACCTGTACAGCGCGAGCCCCCGAGTGCGTCGGGTGGCGGCCGAGGATTTTCGGGTGATGCCTGTATGGCGCAGCCCCCGAGTGGTTCGAGTGGCGGCCTAGGCTAACTTTAGACCTGTACAGCGCGAGCCCCCGAGTGCGTCGGGTGGCGGCCGAGGATTTTCGGGTGATGCCTGTATGGCGCAGCCCCCGAGTGGTTCGAGTGGCGGCCTAGGCTAACTTTAGACCTGTACAGCGCGAGCCCCCGAGTGCGTCGGGTGGCGGCCGAGGATTTTCGGGTTGGACCTGTGCGGCGCAGCCCCCGAGTGGTTCGAGTGGCGGCCTAGGTTGCAAAGGAGAGGGTGACACAAAATTTCTTTAATCATCTTTATTTATTCTCGCAAACAGGCCGCCTCATTAAAACCCTTCCAGTCCCCTTAGGTACCCTGGCGAGGGAAAGAGTGCGTAAGAAACCTGCTGCTACTTTGAGTTTACAGTGTAGGGTACATCAGGCGTAGAAGCGGCGTAGCTGTGCCACGTTCCACGGGTTACTGCAAACTGTTCCTGTGGCTTGGTCCTTCAGGCGGTATGCTCCATTGCCGATTGCTTCTGTCACAATGTACGGGCCTTCCCACGGGGAGGCGAGCTTGTGCACTTTCTTCTGCTTGAGTCGAAGGACCAGGTCACCTGGGACAAAAGATCTGGGTCGCAGTCGTCGCCCGTGGTAGTTGCGCAGGTCCTGCTGGTACACTGCTGTGCGGCTGAGGGCGATGTCACGTGCTTCATCTAGAGTGTCCATGTCATCTTCTAGTGCCTCTTCTGCGTCGGACTCGTCGTAGGCCACAACCCGTGGAGCGTCAAACTTAATGTCACAGGGTAAGACTGCTTCTGCGCCATACACCATAAAGAACGGTGTGTATTGGGTGGATCTGTTCGGCGTGGTGCGTAGGCTCCATAGCACGCTTGGAAGCTCCTCTACCCAGGCTCCTGCAGCTCGCTTCAACGGCACTCGCAGACGCTTCTTTATCCCTTTGCTGACTAGGCCGTTGGCCCTTTCGACTTGTCCGTTAGACTGCGGGTGTGAGACGGATGCGTAGCTGAGCTTGATCCCTTGTTCCTCGCAGAAATCTCTGAACTCCTCGGCTGTAAAGTTCGTGCCGTTGTCGGTGATGATACCGTGGGGCACGCCAAATCTGAAGATGATGGACCTGATGAAGTTGACTGCTGAAGTTGCGGTTGAACTTGTGATTGGCACCGCCTCGATCCACTTCGTGAATTTATCGACTGCCACCAGGAGGTGCGTGTGCCCACCCTGGGAGGATTTCCTGAAGGGACCTACCATGTCGAGTCCCCATTGCGCGAACGGCCATGCGAGCGGGATGGTTTTCAATGCTGATGCAGGTGCATGAGGTTTGTTGGCGAATTCTTGGCAGCCGACGCACCTTCTTACGAGCTCGACTGCGTCTTGCATTGCAGTGGGCCAGTAGAATCCTGCTCGCAAGGCCTTGGCAACCAGTGCTCGACTGCTTGCATGATGCCCGCAGATTCCAGCGTGGATGTCGAGTAGAATAGCCTGGCCGTCAGATGGATCAATGCACCTTTGGAGCACGCCTGAGATGCTTCGCTTGTAAAGCTCGCCCTTGATGATGGTGAAGCCCTTCGAGCGGCGGACAATGCGCTTTGCTTCGACTGGGTCCTCTGGCAGCCGCTGATGCAGCATGTAGGCCAGATACGGGCTTGTCCATGTGGGTTCGACCAGCATGATCTCCATGGGCTCCTTCTCCGTGCTTTGCGGGTTGGCGGTCGTTGTTGTCGATGCAGGGGGTTCTGGCGGAGGCCGGACCCTGATAGAGCGCTGCGTGATGCACTCGAGGAAGACTCCGGGTGGAACCGGAGCTCGATCTGAGCCGAGGTTGGCGAGGATGTCGGCTTCTTCATTGCTTTCGCGGCCAATGTGTCGCAACTCGCAGCCGTCGAATTGGCCTTCCAGCTGGTTGTACAACTCCCTGTATGCTATCATGTTGTCAGCGATGGCGTCGCATTGCTTCATTGTTTGTTGTACCACCAGGTAGGAGTCGCCATAGATCATAAGGCGAGTGGCGCCGCAGTTCTTGGCCATCCGCATGCCGTGGATCAGTGCCTCGTATTCCGCCTCGTTGTTGGAGGGTGTTGGAAATTTCATCTGCAGCACGTACTTAAGCTTATCGCCTTTGGGTGATATGAGCACGACTCCCGCTCCGGCTGAGTTGAATTTCTTGGATCCATCAAAGTACATGGTCCATGCAGTCGATAAATCAGGCTCGTCTGGTAGCTGCGCTTCTATCCACTCTGTGGTGAACTCTGGTAGGACCTGAGCCTTGATTGCCTTCGGGTGCACGTACTTCAGCCCCCATGGCCCTAATTCGACAACCCACTTGGCGACTCGCCCTGTCGCGGATGGATTAGTGAGGATGTCTGATAGGGCGGAGGAGCTTACCACCGTTATCGGGTGCTCGGAGAAGTAGTGTACCACCTTCCTTGACGTCATGAAGACGGCGTATGCCAACTTCTGATAGTGCGGGTACCTCTGCTTTGACTCTGTTAATACCTCGCTGAGGTAATACACGGGCCGTTGGACGGGATGAGCCCTTCCTTCTTCCTCCCGTTCGACTACGAGAACGGTACTGACCACTCTGTTCATGGCCGCCACGTAAAGGTATAGTGGTTCATTCTCCTGGGGTGCTACCAGTACTGGAGGGGTTGTCAGGGTCTTCTTCAGCCTGTCGAAGGCATCCTGTGCTTCCTCCGTCCACTCGAATTTGTCGGCCTTTTTCATCAGCTGGTAGAAGGGCAGAGCCTTTTCTCCCAGCTTACTTATGAATCGACTGAGTGCTGCGACTCTGCCGGCTAGACTTTGCACATCATGGAGTTTTGTTGGTGCAGGCATGTCGAGTATATTTTGCACCTTTTCTGGATTTGCTTCGATTCCTCTCGCAGAAACAAGGTACCCCAGTAGCTCTCCGGCTGGGACGCCGAAAACGCACTTGTCTGGGTTCAGCTTGATCTGGTACTTGTCGAGTGCCTTGAAGACCTTGCGGAGGTCGTCGATGAGGGTGTCCTCTTTGCGGGTGGTGATGACGATATCGTCGACGTAGACTTGGACTACCTTCCCGATAAGCTCCTTCAGGCAGGCTTGCATTGTACGCTGGTACGTGGCCCCAGCGTTTTTCAACCCGAAGGGCATCATGGTGTAGCAGAACACACCGTGTGGTGTGATGAACGCCGTCTTCTCTTGGTCTTCGACTGCCATCTTGATCTGCTGGTAGCCTGAGTAGGCATCCAGGAAGGACAGACGTGCGCAGCCCGCAGTCGAGTCGACGATCTGATCAATCCGCGGGAGCGGAAAGTGATCCTTGGGGCAGCATTTGTTGATGGCGGTGAAGTCGACGCACATGCGGAGTTTCTTCGTCTTCTTCTTTTCCACCAGTACTGGGTTTGCTACCCACTCTGACTTCTTGATTTCTTTAATAAAACCGGCATGGAGCAGTCGGTCGATCTCCAAGCTGATCGCGTCTCTCTTTGGACCCGAAAAGCGCCTCATGGTTTGCTTGACGGGTCTGGCGTCCTTGCGAACGTGTAATCGGTGCTCGGCGAGTTCTCTTGGTATGCCTGGCATATCAGAAGGTTGCCAGGCGAATATCTTCCAGTTTTCGCGCAGGAACTCGACGAGCGCGCTTTCCTATGCGCTGGTCAAGCTTGATGACACCCGAACCACCTTGTCAGCATCTGTTGGGTGTACCTGGTGGGCCCTGGTATCGTCGCTGGTGTTGAACGCCGAGTCCTTGGATGATTTCTTCTTTGGGGGGAAGAGGGTCTTGTCGTTGTCGACTGCCAGCATCTCGAGGTGATCTTCCATCCCAAAGAACTCAGAGATCCTGCTGAACTCGCGGTCACAGCTGTCGGACCGGTCGAAGTCGCCCCTCACCGTGATGACACCCTTGGGTCCAGGCATCTTGAGCAGAAGGTAGGCGTAGTGGGGTATCGCCATGAACCTTGCAAAAGTTGGACGCCCGAGGATGGCGTGGTACTGTGATTTCCAGTCGACCACCTCGAAGTCGATTGCCTCCCTCCGGAAGTTGTCGGGTGTGCCGAAGATCACGTCGAGTGTGATTACTCCCATGGGCGTAACTGCTTGCCCTGGTACTATACCGTGAAAGGTATTAGATGACGGCGTCAGGTTGGAAATTGACCTGTTCATGCGCCTGAGGGTGTCAGCGAAAAGAATGTTGATTCCGCTGCCTCCATCCATGAACACCTTTTTCAAGGTGTACTCCCCGATCTGAGCTTCGACTACCAGAGCGGCGTGCCCGGGCCGTGGTATTGCCGGCGGGTGATCAGCCCTGGAGAAGGTGATGTCTATCTCTGATCCTCTCAGGTACTCGGGTACTGCGGGTGGATTGGTGATTGCCTGAAAGACTTGGCGAGTAATGAGCTTCTGGGTCCTGTTGGAAGGACGCCCCTTCTGTATCATGTTCACCTGCCCGCGTGGTGCTGGGAACGCGTTGGCAGGGTCTTGTTGCTGCGGTTGCTGCTGCTGCTGTTGCGGCTGCTGCGGTTGTTGCTGCGGGTAGTAAGCCAGTGCCGCTTGCGCTGGGTTGGCGAGTGGGGGAGCTGGTGGTGCGCTGATTGCCAGCTGTCCCGCGACTGGTTGTCCCGCGGGTGGTGCCTGATGAACCTGCTGCCCGTCCGTGGCAAGTAACGCGCGTGAAGGCCCTGGCCAACCGTTGCGCCTTCTTGCAGTCCTTCAACAGGTGTCGGGATCCCCACTTGCCTGTTTCCGGGTCCTTGAACATATGGTGCCTGCAGGGTTGCTGTAGCTCTTCCTCGTCCGTGAGTATGCGTCTGCGACACTCGCGCTTGCGACTTCCATCTCCGCGGTAGCCGCTGCCACCACCTTGGCTGTACCCTCTATCGTTGCCACCGCCTTGGCTATATCCTCTATCACTGCCACCGCCTTGGCTATATCCTCTATCATTCTCACGGGGGTTTCGAATCCCGCCGCTACTAACTCTATTGAGTCATGGCCGATAAAGCGTGGTTTCTTTTCAGTCGACCCTCTCGCCAGCTGCTGGGTTGGGGATCTGGCATGAGTCGCGGACGGAGTCTTCTCCATCTGCCCATTGGTTGGCGATCTGCATAAGGTCTATCATATTCTTCGGCCTGAGCCTACCAAGTTCTTCGCGAAGGTCGCGGCGGGTGAGGCCGTAGATGAATGCATCCATGACTCTGTCCTCTGAGGTGGCTCCATCCATGGTGTTGCGGAGCAAGGTCCACCGTTGGATGTACGAGCGGAGTCGCTCTTCATGGCCCTGTTTGCAAGCTTGGAGCTCGATGAGGGTGGTTGGCCTTGCGTAAGTTCCCAGGAAACCTTTTATGAATGCAGTCCTGAATTCCTCCCAAGTCCTGAAGGCGTCCTTCGGCTGCGTGTTGAGCCATCCGCGGGCAGACCCCGTGAGCATCAGCTGGATGTACTGCATGCGGTAGTCGAATTACCACCTTGGCAGCTGCATGCGATGAGGTAGTCGTCCAGCCAATCCTGCGGGTGCTGCTTTCCGTCGTACTTTTGTGTCTCCGCCGTCAGCTTGAAGCCTTTGGGCATCTTCGTGTTGCGAATATTTATACTGAAACACGGGGCTCCACGCGGCTCGTGGTCTTCATCATCGTCGAGTAGTCCTGCGTCTCGCAGTCGACGGGCACGGTCTATCCTTCTCTGTGTGACGACGTTGCGGCTATCCTCGCCGGCTGCAGTTGTCGCAGTCTAATCGGTTCCGATCTGCCGCTGGTGCGACTCCACGATCACGACGTCCTCGTTCCTCGTACATCCCTTCGACTGGTTCTCCTCTGCAAGACTTCCTCGACTTGCCTCAAGGCTTGGATCTGCTGCCTGTGTACGCGGGCGTTGGCGCTTCCTTCCGGCGGCTGCATGACCCGCAAGTAGGTCTCGACTCCCATAAGCGCAGAGGCGGGTGTTCTGGGGATGGGTATTCCGTCCTCGTCTTCCAAGAAAGATGACTCCAAGTTGCGGGTGAGGTGGATACGATCGGCCTCGTGCACCCGCGGCATGCGAGTTCTGTGCCTTCCTCTTGATTGACTTCTTCTGATCCAGACTGAACGAGAGCGCTGCCCTCCTGGCACTCGACTCGTCGGCTAGCTCCTTGCGCCGGGCCAACTCGGCTTTATCCTGTTTGATTCGTTCGGCTTCCTTCCAGAGCAAGTACTGGACCGCCTGTCGATCTTCCTGTGGATCTTCCGGGGCAGGGAACGTGCCATCGTCCACGTGCTTCTGTGCCCTAATCGCCAGCTCCCGGGTGATGGTAAGTTTCGTCACCTTGTCTTGCAGGGTGACTTCCATGGGGTACACGGGTGCTGATGGACCGACCATGTAGACTTGCGGGGTAGACCCGTCGAGTGGGGCTGATGCTCCCTGTCGTGCTTCCTTCATCTGAGCTGTACTCGTTGTCGAAGATCACAGCAACGTGGTGGGTACCACGGTCGCTGCTACTGGCGGCTGCGCGACGCGTAGATGCGATCGGCGCAGTCGAAGCTGGTGTGGCTGGCGCCCGAACAGGTAGGTCGAAGTAGACTTGACTCGCCGTGGCCGCGCNTCCCGGGTGATGTAAGTTTCGTCACCTTGTCTTGCAGGGTGACTTCTATGGGGTACACGGGTGCTGATGGACCGATCATGTAGACTTGCTCGGGGTAGACCCTCGAGTGGGGCTGATGCTCCCTGTCGTGCTTCCTTCATCTGAGCTGTACTCGTTGTCGAAGATCACAGCAACGTGGTGGGTACCACGATCGCCGCTACTGGCGGCTGCGCGACGCGTAGATGCGATCGGCGCAGTCGAAGCTGGTGTGGATCTTGGCTGGCGCCCGAACAGGTAGGTCGAAGTAGACTTGACTCGCCCCGTGGCCGCAGCAGATTGCGTTTTTCTTGGCACCGCGGATGCGATCGCCGCAGTCGAAGTTGATGTAGTCGAAGTTGATGTAGTCGCCTGACCGCGGCAGATGCGATCTTCGCGACGGGTGAAGCCATGGTCGGCGCAGTTGATGTAGACGCAGATGTCGATGTAGATGCGATCTCCGTAATCTTCACGGCGGGTGAGGCTGCGGTCCGTGCAGCCGCCATGGATGCAGGCGCCTCCATTGAGCGCAGGGCAGCCTGCGTAGGGCGGATGGTTCCGCGACTGTCCACCAGATAACGTAGACTACCAAAGGTAATCCACGTGCTCTGTTGGAATCCGGCGTAAGCCGAAAGATCCGCCGGCGAGTGCTCGACGTACTCGAGGAAGCCGGTGTAGATCGACTCCCTCGCGCTGATGACGTTGTTGGTTGCGGATGAGGCCGGCATGATCACGACTCCAGCGATCTGTTCTTTCCCACAGACGGCGCCAATTGACGAGCTTGGTGCTCGGCAAATCCTAGGGTTAGACACCCCGGGTTGATTGAAGGAGAAAGAGAGAGATCAGGCTGGTGGACACGACGGCTAACAGGGGGCGATTTACCCAGGTTCGGCCCCTCGAGTTGAGGTAAAGACCTACTCCTGCTTGTCTGGAATTATGGATTGGTGGCTACAATGCGATGCTCAATGATTTGATGCCCTAGACGGCGCACCCTCCCGGCCTTTATACTACAGGCCGGGTCTCGGGTGGACGGTGCGATTGCACGTACAAGATATGGAAACCTCCTCACCGACCTAAAGTCGACTACTTGTTGCATACGGAATCCCTCTTGGGCTTCGCTGGGCCTTCCTTGGCGTGACCCAAGTACCATCACCGTGGGTGACCCGAAAGGTAGCCCCACGACAAGGGGTGTCTCCAAGGTATCGTGTAAGGGGCTGAACACGGAGTCAAACAACCCTCAGCGTGCTCCGGCGACGGTGCTCGTCGGACTCGCTGCGGGACAGCACTGCAGAGATGGAACACTCGGTCTTACCCAGGTTCAGGGCCCTCTTGTGGAGGTAAAACCCCTACGTCCTGCTTTGGTGTATTGCACTGCTTGGAGAGTTCACAGTACAAGGAGAGCTTGTCGAGCTCGAGGTGGCTAACAATGGCTACTCGCTAGTCTTCAGATCTAGGGTTAGGGTCTACTTGAGCTGCACTAGCCGAAGATCGAACCCTTTGCACGGGCGTGCCTCCCCTCCTTTTATAGGCGTCTCGGACCTCTTCTGCCCAAACATTTGGGCGGGAAGGGTTACCACATGGCGACGAGGGAGGAGGCGCGGTGCACGATAAAGGCGAAGTCCACCATAAAGGTAGAGCTCGTGGACGCGGTCCACGGCAGGGGAGCGGCGTCACCAAAGCTGAAAAGGGGCACCGACCAGCCGGACGGTGGGCTGGCGCTTGCTGAGGTGCGAGGTGACCCACGGTGACGTCGCCCTTGGAGCGTAGCTGCGGACGGTCCCCTTATCACCAAAGAGGCAATACTCGTTGTCCGCTTTGCTTGGCTCCGCTTTGTTGACTGCTTTATACATGGAAATGGCAACTGCGGCGTCGTCGTCATCGCGCGTAGGCGCGCGCGTCACTCTGCACATGGCGCAGAGCCCATGTGCGCTCTGCCGCGGAGGCAGAGATGGCTTCGCGAGGAAGGAGCTCGACGAGGCAAAAAGGTCCTCGCCGAGCCCTTCGGCTTGGTCCTTAGCAGAATTGCGGGTGGCGTCGGAGACGCCTTGTCGAGTAGCGGTCCCTCGCCAAGGGAGAAAACCCTCGGCGAAGAGAACAGATCCCTCGCGAGGGAAAATCCTCGCGAGGTTCGCCAGGCTTGGAGAGCCTGGTCCTTAGCGAAAATCATCCAAAGAAAACTCGTGGGCCCTGGCAGGCCGGCCCGTGGTACCCTGGTTTCCACTGTGCCGACACGCGCCACGGGGTGGTGTGGTGCCTCCGGGCACCGTTTCCATCCCTTTTCGGTCTCGTAATTTTCCATATTTAATATAAATAACTAAAATATCTTTCAACGGATCAAACGCGAATTTTTTTCTTACCGAAACTGTTACCTATTTGAAAACAGACTCTGCTGTCCCTCGATTTGCTCTTTGATATAAGTCTCCGGGGTTATCACTTGAATAACATCAACATTTTCATTGTAGGAATCTCCAGCAATATAATGTTTGAGTCTTTGTCCATTCACCACTTGTGTACCATTATCCTTTAATGAAGCAATCTTGATAGCACCGGAACGATACACCTCCACAATAACATAAGGTCCTTCCCATTTTGAGAGTAATTTTCCTGCAAAAAATCTGAGACGAGACCTATACAATAGAACTTTCTCACCAACTTTAAACTCTCTCTTAATGATTCTCCTATCATGCCATCTCTTTACCTTTTCTTTAAAGAGCTTAGCATTTTTATAAGCTTCACTTCTCCATTCATCTAAAGAACTTAGTTGAAGTAACCTTTTCTCACCAGCAAGTTTAAAATCTCTATTAAGCTCTCTCACTGCCCAATAAGCTTTGTGTTCTAATTCTAAAGGCAAGTGACAAGATTTTCCATAAACCATTTTATAAGGAGACATTCCCATAGGATTTTTAAAAGCAGTTCTATAAGCCCATAAAGCATCCTTCAACTTACTATCCCAATTCTTTCTAGATTTGCTAACAGTCTTTTGCAAGATAGATTTAATTTCTCTATTAGATAATTCTACTTGCCCACTGGTTTGGGGATGATAAGCTGAAGCAATTCTATGATTAATACCATACTTAGCAAGGGTCTTTCTAAAACCACCATGTATAAAATGAGAACCTCCATCAGTCATAAGATATCTAGGCACACCAAACCTAGGAATGATAACATCCAGAAGCATTTTCAAAGAGGTTTGACTATTAGCACTTTTAGTTGGTATAGCTTCTACCCATTTAGTGACATAATCAACAGCTACAAGTATATGAGTGTTACCTTCTGAAAAAGGGAAAGGACCCATAAAGTCAAATCCCCAACAATCAAATGGTTCAATAACAAGAGAATAATTCATAGGCATTTCATTGCGTCTAGAAATATTACCAACTCTTTGACATTCATCACAGGATAAAATAAACTTTCTTGCATCTTTAAAGAGAGATGGCCAATAAAAACCTGATTGTAGAACTTTCTGTGCAGTTCTATCTCCAGCATGATGTCCTCCATAAGCACTACTATGACATTTTCGCAATATTTCTTGTTGCTCATATTCTGGAACACATCTTCGCATAACACCATCCACTCCTTCTTTATATAAATGTGGGTCATCCCAAAAATAATACCTCAAATCATAAAAGAATTTCCTTCTTTGCTGAGCTGAAAGGTTGGATGCAAGTACTTGGAAACAATAAAGTTAGCATAATCAGCATACCAAGGACTATCTCGCGAACTCACCTTTATTGCAGCCAATTGTTCATTTGGAAAACTATCATTAACAGGTATAGGATCATAAGCAATGTTTTCCAATCTAGACAAATTATCAGCAACAGGATTTTCAGCACCTTTCCTATCTACAATATGCAAATCAAATTCTTGCAAAAGCAGCACCGATCTAATAAGCCTAGGCTTAGCATCTTTCTTTTCTATAAGGTACTTAATAGCAGCATGATTAGTATGAATAATGACCTTTGAATCAACAATATAGGGCCTAAACTTATCACAGGCAAAAACTACAGCTAGAAACTCTTTCTCAGTAGTAGCATAATTCCTTTGAGCAGCATCAAGAGTCTTACTAGCATAATGAATAACATTCAACTTCTTATCTACTCGCTGTCCAAGAACAGTGCCTACAGCAAAATCACTTGCATCACACATAATTTCAAAAGGCAAATTCCAGTCAGGTGGTTCAACAACAGGAGCAGTAGTTAAAGCATTTTTCAAAGTTTCAAAAGCTTCCTTACAATCGTCATCAAAAACAAAAGGTACGTCTTTTTAAAGAAGATTGGTAAGAGGCTTTGAAATTTTAGAGAAATCTTTAATAAACCTTCTGTAGAAACCAGCATGACCAAGAATACTACGAATACCTTTAACATCTCTGGGATAGGGCATTTTCTCAATTGCTTCCACTTTAGCTCTATCAACTTCAATTCCTTTCTCAGAAATTTTATGTCCCAAGACAATTCCTTCATTAACCATAAAGTGGCATTTCTCCCAATTAAGAACAAGGTTAGTTTCCTCACATCTCTGCAAAACTTTATCAAGATTTCGCAGACAGTTGTCAAAAGAATTCCCATAGACAGAAAAATCATCCATGAACACTTCTACAATCCTTTCACAAAAACCATGAAAAATAGCAACATGCATCTTTGAAAAGTAGCAGGAGCATTACATAAACCAAAAGGCATACGCCTATAAGCATAAGTTCCATAAGGACAAGTGAAAGTAGTTTTCTCTTGATCCTTAGCTCTAACCGCAATTTGAGAAAATCCAGAATAACCATCAAGAAAACAAAAATGAGTATTCTTAGATAACCTTTCTAGCATTTGATCAATAAAAGGTAAAGGGTAATGATCTTTCTTAGTAACTTTATTGACCTTTCTAAAATCAATGCACATCCTATATCCTACAATCACTCTTTGAGGAATAAGCTCATCATTATCATTAGGCACAACAGTAATGCCTCCTTTCTTAGGAACACAATGCACAGGGCTTACCCATTTACTATCAGCAATAGGATATATAATGCCAGCTTCAAGGAGTTTTAATACCTCATTTCTTACCACTTCCTTCATCTTAGGAATTAGACGGCGTTGATGTTCAACAACAGACTTTGCGTCTTCTTCCATGTTAATGGCATGTTGGCAAATAGTGGGAGAAATCCCCTTTAGATCATCAAGAGTGTATCCAATAGCTCCTCGGTGTTTCCTTAGCACTTCCAATAATCTTTCTTCTTCAATATCTGAAAGCTTAGAACTAATAATAACAGGATATGTTTTCTTATCATCAACGTAAACATATTTAAGATTATCAGGCAAAGGTTTTAAATCAAAAACCGGCTCTTCTTTTGGTGGTGGTGTGGTGCCCAAATCTTCAACTGGTAAATCATGCTTGAGAATGGGTTGCCGAAGAAAAACTTCTTCAAGCTCATTCCTCTCTTCCCTAAAGACCTCGCTTTCATGATCCTCCAAATGTTGCTGCAAAGGATCATTAGGAGCAAGAGCAATATATGCAAGCTTTTCAACTCTAAAGTCTTCATTAGGTAATTCAGGTTCATAAGGGACTTTAGTAAATTTAGAAAAGTTGAACTCATAAGATTCACCAGCGAATTTAGTAAAGATCTTTTCTTTCTTACAATCTATAATAGCACCACAAGTGTTCAAGAAAGGTCTACCAAATATAATAGGACAAGTTTTACTAGCAGCAGAACCAAGTACTAAAAAGTCGGTAGGATATTTAACCTTACCACAGAGGACTTCAACATCTCTACCAATTCCAATTGGAGAGATAGTTTCTCTATTAGCAAGCTGAATAACCACATCAATTTCTTCAAGCTCACAAGAACCAATTTCATGCATAATCTCCCTGTAGAGCTCATAAGGAATAGCACTAGAACTTGCACCAATATCACATAAACCATAATAGCAATGATCACCTATTCTAACAGAAAGCACAGGGACACTATTTTTCCTAGCTTTATTAGGATGTGAAACAATATAAGAAGCTTCTTCACAGAAAATGATGTGCCCATCTTCTACACTTTCAGTTACAAGGTCTTTAATTATTCCTACAGCAGGTTTAATAGTTATTTGCTCATCAGGTTCTGTCGGTTTCTTTGCACTTTTATTAACCACACTAGTTATGACAGAGTACTCCCTCACTTTAGCAGGAAAGGGAATTTTTTCAATATAAGCTTCAGGCAAAATGTGATCAACAGTTTTAAGCTCAACAGTCCTACCAATAGGCAATTTAGCTTTATCCTTATAAGGTTCATGATACTTATCAAAATTCTTTTTAGGCAATTCGAAATAGGAGGCAAAGGCTTTGTAAAAGTTCACAACAACTTGAGAGTCAAGACCATACGCATTACTCATATCTTGAAAATTATCAGTATCCATAAAAGTTTTAATGCATTCGTAATCATATTTTATACCTGACTCTCTACCTTTGTCGCTTTCCCATCCTTCAGCATTCTCTTCAATGCGATCAAGAAGTTCCCATTTAAACTCTTCTTTATTGCTTGAAAATGACCAGGCACAAGCAGTATCCAACAAGGTTTTATCCTGAAAAGAAAGCCTTGCATAGAAATTATCAATAATAATATTACCTGGAAGTCCATGAACAGGGCATTTGAGCAATAATGACTTCAATCTCCCCCACGCTTGGGCAATACTCTCTCCATCATGAGGCCAAAAATTATATATAAGATTCCGATCCTTGTGGATTTCACTTGGAGGATAGAATTTAAAATAGAATAGAGGCACAATTTCTTCCCAAGTAAGAGACCGACTATTCTGCAGCAGTTTATACCAATGTGCAGCTCTCCCAGACAATGACAGAGAAAATAATTTCTTCTTCACCTTTCCCATTGTAATACCTACACACTTAAATAACCCGCATAATTCATGTAAATATAACAAATGATCTCCAGGACGGGCAGTTCCATCATAGCGATTATCCATTACACGCTCAGCAATTTTAATAGGTATCTTATATGGGGTTACCTCCTCATCTGGCGCCTCATCAATTTCAATAGCAGTAGTAGTAGACTTTTTAAAGAGGTAATCAATAGATAGCCTCTCCATAATGAAATAAAATAGCAGACAGAAATAAAAACAGCACTTACAATAAAAGCTTCCCTTACCAATTCCACTTACCAATAGCGCTTCACGCCCCGGCAACGGCGCCAGAAAATAGTCTTGATGACCCACAAGTATAGGGGGTGTATCGTAGTATTTTCGATAAATAAGAGTGTCGAACCCAACGAGGAGCAGAAGGTGTTGACAAGTGGTTTCAATCAAGGATTCACTGTAAATGCTCACAGACAGGTTTTTAGTGGTTTTTGATAATGCAGAATAATAAATACGAGTAAATAAAATGCGGTAATAATAATTGCAGCAAGTGGCCCAATCCTTTTTAGAGCAAAGGACAAGCCGGTGGTTCTACTTATGATGACCAAACGTTCTTGAGGACACACGGGAATTTAGTCAAGTGCTTTCGCTTCCTATAGCTGATTAATCTTCATTGTTTCGATAAGTATTGTGTGGGTGAACCTATGCTAATGCACCGCCCTTCCTAGGACTAATACATACTTGTGATTATACCTCTCATAAGCATACCGCAAATACAAGAAAGTAATTAAGATAAATCTAACCACAGCCTTACACTCTGAGATCCTGCTATCCCTTATGCAATGATGTACCAAAGGGGGTTCAGGTTGCTGTCACTCCGGCAACCCCACAATTAGTAAACCAAATACACAATGCATTCCCCTAGGCCCTTAAAAGGTGAAGTGTCATGTAGTCGACGTTCACATGACACCACTAGAAGAATAACACCACAACTTAAGTATCAAACCAATAAATATTACTCAACATAGTTCACTACTAACATCTAGACTTCTCCCATGTCCTCAAGAACTAAACGAACTACTCACAAGACATCATATGGATCATGATCAGAGGTGATATAATGATGAATAACAATCTGGACATAAACCTTAATTCAATGGTTTCACTTAATAGCATCAATCACAAGGGGTAATCAACACCGGGAAAGCTTCCCCTATGAACTAGACAAGATTCTACCCAAGATGTTACAGCGGAACGGAGTGGCGTGATGGGGATGATGGTGCTCAGTGGTGGAGATGATGATGATGATGATCCCGATGAAGCCTAGCTCGATGACGATGGCGACGATCTTCCCCCTCCGGGAGGGAATTCCCCCGGCAGATTTCTCCCTGCCGGAGAGCTTTTTCTCTCTCTCTGGTTTCCGCCTCGTGAATACCTCCCTATGACTCCTCCCCCGTCTTAGGTTTTCGGGGTGAACAAGTATGCGAAGAGGGAGGCCTGTTGGTGGGCCAGGGCCTCCACACCACCTGGTGGCGCCGGCCAGGGGGTGTCGCGCCACCACATGGTGTGGGCCACTGGCAGCCCTCCTCCGGCTCCCCTTTTGGCTCACGCCTTTATTTGCAAATATAAGGTCTTCTGTATTTGCTCCGGACTCCGTTGATCGTCAAAAATATGGTATCTTGACGGTCCTTTTTCCAGCAGAATTCAGCCTCCGGTGAATAATTCCCCAATGATCATGAAACATAAATAGGTAAAATAACATAAGTATCACTTCTAAACACAAAATATATCAATGAATATTAGTAAATTATGATATAAAATAGTGATGCAAAATGGACGTATCAGTTGCCTATCTCAAAGCATCTTCACTATCTCTTGTTCCCTTAGTGATATGTGTGATGTCTTTGATATTCTTGAAGTTCATTTATATACAATGAGATAAATTTGAGCTATGTGCTATGCTTTTAAGCAATAATCTCTTTTGTATATTCATGACTTCCCTTTTGGATACCGTGGTCTCCCCTTCGTCGACCATTTCATATGTGCAAGTTTCTTTGTGGATGTATATCATCAATGATTTGTCTACTTAGAAACCTATACATATGAGAGAAGTCACCTTTTAGTTGGTATCCTATTTCTTTTGAGCTACCTTGATTTTTATCTATAATTCTTTGGTGGCTCTAAATTGATTTCATGAGTGCCTATCTTAATTTTATTTGCATCTTTGCACACTCATGTATTTGTTGAGGATCTTTTACCTCTTGCTTACCATGGTGAGTAGGTTGTTTCTTATTGGCTAGGTGCTCTCTCAAGCTTTTGGCTTTTTCAATTGGTATCCTTAAGTTTGCGAACATCTCTTCTTTCTAAAAGATCTTCCTTTATCTTGGTTGGGCCTATCTAATGATTGAATCTTTGAAAATTGGTATCTCCTTATGGCTCAACCACATCTTTGGTGCAAGTGCTTTGTTTTGCTTTAGGTTTTACACCCTTGCACTTGTTGAGTGTTCTAGATGATTTTGGGGGAGCGAGGATTCCATATTTGTGCACTCCTCAATATTGCATGAACATTGGGGAGCTTCTCCATTTTTATTTAGAACTCTCGCTTTGGATCTTTTCGTTTGCCTATCTCCTTTGTGGAGATGTTTAGAATGATTTCATCTTTTGCAATCTTTGGATCCTCAATATAGTTTGAGTTCCTCTAATTATTCGTCAATGGATATGTGCATTTGATTTCACTCATATCTTGAGAAATGCACACCTTTTTGGAGGAACTCATATTATATTGGCCTTCTAATTTTTTTCTTTCCATTTCGGCAATCGATGCCAATGGGGGAGAAGTTTAGAGGGTTTAAGATAATTTGGGTTTTATACTTTTGTTGTATTTGCCTTTAATGCGCTTGCATCCTTGCTTGTTTGTCTTGCAAGGATGCTTTATTCATTATATAAACCCTCTTAAAAGCGATTGTCATCAATTACAAAATGGGGGAGATTGAAAGCGCATGGTTGCCCCCATGTGTGGTTTTGGTAATTAATGACAATCTCTATGGACTAATGTTTGTATTGAGCTACTTGTAGGTGTGTCCATATGCAGTGCTTGATCTCCATTTGTTGGAATCAAGGCTAAGGGAAGAAGAGTATTTGTTGATCAAGGCTAAGTGCGAGTTGATCAACACTCAAGGCCATGTGAAGATATGCCGAAGAGTGCCTCTCCCATATTGGTGTATGGGGGAGCAACATGTGAATCTTCACCAAGCAAAGCGCAATCAAGAAAGGTGGTTCGTCTTGAGGAAATGAAGATCGTCTCATCGACCGCAAGTGGATTATGCGCAAGGCAAAGGTATGACCTTGATAGGGTTTCTATTTTACCGGTCTCATGATGTTAGTTGAGAGACCGGGTTATAGGATAGATAGCCATACTATCAAGAGGGGCTCTCGACCGGGTATCTTGATCGTATCGTTCGTGGAGAGCTCAAACCTTTGCATCCTTGCAATCATATTTATTGGTTCTTATTTGGCTCTTATCGTGGTGTGGTCTTGGTGCTTGTCGTGCTTGTCATGACAAGGCCAAGTTCACCGAAAACGGTTTTCGCATGCGTCTTCTTTTGCGTTTTCGTTTTGGAGATTTTGTCGGTTCGTCCATGTGGAAGGTTTCACTCTTCCATTTATTAGAAAAATCTCCCTTGCTTGTTTTCATATTTTCAGTTTTTGTAGGGTAAGCTTTTGTCGTCCTCTTTCCAACAAAATTGGATTCACTCGATTCGGACTTCATTTGCAAAAGTTATGGCAGTTCAGGTTTTACTGTTTGGATCTGGTCCGGAGATGGTCCGGAGTCTCCGGTCCCACTGGAGTCTCCGGTCCATTGTTTTTCGCTGCCAAGTGACCTTCTTGTGGTGCGGTACTGGATTGGGGTCCGGAGGTACACCAGAGATGGTCCGGAGTCTCCGGTCCGCCGGAGTCTCCGGTCCACAGGACCCGGAATCTCCGGCCTCAAGTTTTTTCTCTGCTCTTTGCCTCTTTGTGGTGCGGTACTAGATAGGGGTCCGGAGCATCACCGGCGGTAGATAGTCCGGAGTCTCCGGCCTGGCCGGAGTCTCCGGCCCCTCTGGACCGGAATCTTCGGTCTGCCCCGATGACCCAATAGGCCCGGAGCCTGGCCGGAATCTCTGGCCCAGGCCGGAGTCTTCGGTGCACTTACACTGGAGTCTCCGGTTTGAGCAGGCTGCAACGGCTAGTTTTTGTGGGGACCTATAAAAGGCCCCCTTCTTCCCCAAGTGGGAAAGGTTTTCTGAGCACGAATTTCTCTCTCTCTCCCACCATTGTTGACCTTGGGAAACCTTGCCCTCTCCCAATCCCTCCAATGATTCTTGCCCATCTTTAGGGAAACAAGAGAGGAGATCTAGATCTACATTTCTACCAAACAATCTCTCCTCTAAGTGAGGGGAACCCTTTGGATCTAGATCTTCGGATTCATTTGTTGAGTTCTTCTTAGTTCTTCCTCTCTTCTCCCCCCCTCCCCCCACAAGCATTAGTTGCTTTTGGTGGGATTTGAGAGTGAAGGATTTGAGCACTTGTGCTCTTGCTCTTGCATTAGTTGCATCGGTTGACTCTCTCCACGAAGATTCATGGAAGTTGGAGGTTGAGAAGCTTGTTATTCTTGGGTGCATTGTGTTCCCAAGAGCTTGTGCCTTTTGGGTGCATTGTGTACCCTAGACGGTTGGTGGTGCCGCAAAAAACCTCGAGTTGTGAAGCTTCGGGCAAGATTTGGGAGCCCCCGATTGAGTTGTGGGTGTGTGCCCAAGAACGTTGTAAAGGCTCCGGATTCCGCCTTGAAGGATTCCGATAGTGGAAGGTGAACCAAACCCTTGGGTGCGGTTCATCGGAGAATAGGGTGAGGCCTTTTGTGGCATCTTGAGTAGGCCTTTTGTGGCGAGCTCACACCCCTCCAACGAGACGTACTCCCTTAACAAGGAGGAACTCGGGAATACATCCTCGTCTCCGCGTGCCTCGGTTATCTCTATACCCGAGCTCTTTTCTTATGCAATTTACATTGTGATAGCCTTTGTGCTTGATGTCATATATTGCTATCACCTTGTTGTTATAATGATTAGCATAAGTTGTTGGTGCACATAGGTGAACCTAGTATATCAGGTTGTTGGCTTGTTAATTTAAACACCTATTTTTATTCCGCAATTATCAAGCCTTAAACCGGAAAAGTTTTAATCGCCTATTCACCCCCCCTCTAGGCGACATCGTTTGTTCTTTCAACTGTCTTCAGATGTCCTGTTATGAGTGCGTGTTATGTCCCGCCTTAATGTAATTTTTATGTTATGTCCTAAATCTTTGTTTTGCACTATGTTTCACTACACTGATATCCTGCCTTACAATGCACTACAAAACCGATGCACTACATTCTGTTGCACTTACGTCCCACCTTTGGACGAGGCATGTACGTAACGTGAATATTAGACGCAACGGGCAATCTACCCCTTTCAAGATCTATAAGAATGGTTACCGTGCAACATATCTGGCAAGAGCCCTACAAAATGTTATGCGAAAACGCGTTGCTTTGTTCGAAAATCAATGTGCTGATTTTTTTACTGTAGTTGACTAGTTGGTATCTTATGTGCACTACCAATGTTTGCAAATCAATGTGCTGATTTGTTTTACAGGAAAAATGAAAAAAGACCCACATGCCCAAGTGACGGTTTCCCCCTGCACCAGGCTGTCCCGCTGCCATGTGGCACACTCTCCTTGTCCCCGGTGCGCTCGTGTACGTCGCCCTGTGGCTCGTCCGCAGAAGGACACCCTCACACTAGTCATCCTCAAATAATGTGGAATTTATTTTTTAACAACTACACACCTAGACGGCATGAGGCCGCTTGCTATGTGTGCAACAAAAGTCTATGAATGTTCCTATCACTAGTTGAATCGTGCGTTGGACAATGTAATAAATATAAAATACACGTAAATCTTCACGTAGGTAAAAGAGCACATATTATTTAATAAACGTTGATTTCTTCACTCCGCGACATCATCAACATACAAAGTGAAGACTTAACTAATTATCTCTCGGTATTAACTAAGATATACTCATTTAACACGTTTATGATATTCTCGTACAATGGCTGAAATGTTGCCTTTGACTTCATTAGCATTGTACTTGAGCAGGTGTACCATTCTCCTTTTCTCTCAGTCTTTCGATTCGGGCTGCCTGTGGTGGTGGTTCTGCGGCGGGTTAAGGCATCCACATCTATCCCACTCCCACCTCGAGAGCAGTACCACGTGCCGAGACGGTGATTCGAGATAGGCAGTTGCACGCGACATAGGATTCGGGATAGAAATTCCACGCCATAGACCATTCGGGTTAGCAGTTGCGAGAAGTGCGTGCGGTGGCAATTATAATGTGATTAGTGAGAAGTGTGACACAACCACCAATTCAAATTTGATAATATCGATTATCGATTGTAGAGAACTAAGAGCCCCATCTCATAATTTTAAGCTTTTCTATTCTTTTTTTACATTCACACATGGAACTCTAAATAGGTCTGAAATTCTTCTTCTTTTTTTAACTTAAAGGTCTGAAATTCTAACATGTACTAGCCCTAACATTTTCATGGGAAACACTAACTATGCACACACACACACACGTCTACATGTTTTAGAGATTCTAGACCAGCGAATATACCACGTGCATCTCGCTATCAACGAGACCGATGTCTGCCGTTAAAATGGTATTCGGGTTCAATCCATTTCCTGGTGGGCTATGGTACAACTATGCTCACTAACCAGCCAACCTGCTCATATACCATTGACACCTATCCATTTCCTCTGACACTCAACGGTTAGATTTAATATGCCATTCAAATTGAAATACTATGATCTAAGATAACAGCATAAAGAAACACCCAACAGAAAGCATGAAATCCACAATAATAATGCCCAGCTGTGCTTTCGGCAAAAACAGTTTTTCTCCACCGTACCAACTCAATGAATTATTGATACCAAGCACATAAAACCATATGATGTAGTATAGGGTCCCAGATGTCACCAATATGTAGTGGTGACCAGATATGCTACACCCAGCAATCACTGCACTTGACTCAGGCTTAGGTGAATTGTCTCAATAGCATTCCTTCTTAATACATAGTCTTCTTTATCTCCGTTTATCTTGGTCTTCATCTGAGAAAGTTACCTGGGGCCAACATCCTTCACCGCGTTGATCTGCTCCTCCCCCATGGCCGACATGACCGTCAACGCAAGATCCTTCCCCTCCGCAAATCCATCCTTGAGCTGAATTGTCAAGCAGAATTTATTAAGTAAGCAATTTGGATAGTCCTACCTCATAAGAAGTAGTAATGGCTAAGGCATATATGTTATTGACAATGCATAAATGATGAAGCAAAATTAATCAAGTTCAAGTGCTTCCAGGCTGGCATGCCGATCAAGATGCAGAGATGATGAAGCAAAAGCAAGCATTGCAGCACAAGTGCACGACAGAGGTGATAAGAAAACAGAAGGAAAACTTCCAAACAGGAATTATATATATATTTATATATATGCACTTCAAAATTGATATACCCAAAGTAAGAGAATGCAACAAGCTTAAAAGCACTACACCAAAAAACAGAGCAACAGACATGGCAGCCTCGGCTGCAAGAGAAACCATTGAGCATCAAGCTCACATCACTATACACAGCCAGGAACATCACCTGGATTTTAGTGCGACTACTATGTGGTGAAGAATGAATGAAATCTCTGTTTCCCACAGCCAAAAGAAAGAAAACAGACGATACAACTTATAGAAAGAGGGGTGGGCTGAGTAAATATCGAGGCTCCCTCAAGTTTTTACGCCAGTTATTCAGAATAACCATGCACTTAAGTTACTACTACCTGTATAAACATCAAATCAGTGAATCAAGATATGGCACAGATGTACTAAAATTATCCTCAAAGTAGCAATCATAGGTATGGCTTATTACTGTGCAATAACATGAAGTCCAACTAAAATGGATAAGTAGGATTATAGACAACACCAGTTGCGATATATTGGGATAAAGAGAGAACTAAGAGAATGTAACGGTGAATAATTCACGAAGACAACATAGAAGAACATATGATGAGAGGATGGATCCTTATCATGGATGGACATATGCGAATATAAGAAAAGATGCTTAAGGTTTGTAAAACAAACCTGGGTCAGGATAGTCTCATCAGTAGGGAGTTTAAGATCATCCTTAGTGTTACCATTCTCAGTAAGAAGACTCACCTGAAAACAAATAACATAATAAGTATCGAATCCAATATTTATACACAAAGAAGAGACATTTTGACTGTTTGCTAAAACATACAAATCCGTCCTCTGATATGTCAATAAGCTGATACTCAGTACGGTCCACATGTGGTACCTGAAAAATAAAATGGAATAGTGAGCCAACTGTAAACTGAACCAACCAGAGTTCTTTACTGAACAATCATGATTCATAACTTACATCACAGTTATGGGATGAAGGAACAATATCCTCAAGCTTTTTGCCATTGAATATATCTATGGCAACAAAGTGGCACTTAGCATGACCATGCTTGCCAGTCTTCGAGGTAGAAACCTCAACCACCTGCAGCATAAGTTTATTCAACACAACGTGATCAGGCAAAGCAAAAGACCGAGAATTTGGAGCAAAAGAAACACTATATATTTCAAGCTTCAGCCTGATAATTGTATTACTTATCATAATGGGTATGATACTGATACCGAACTCACGTAGTGCAGGCCAAGCTAACTGAAGAGGGAAAAGGTTGTTCTGGCTTTTGGGTCAGTTATCTGTTTGGCCCTATTCAATTTTAAATTCCTTCCACGGAAGAGAACATAATTATGACTGAGGCTTTCATTGAGAAGGACAAATTACTTTTTTTTGGTAATCAATTGACGAAGAAAGCTATCTTTGGTCTATCCACATTTAGGACGCTTATAATCCCCATCCTTTCCATCCAAATAGGCATCTACATGTACGAAACCTAAAATCCCCATTATTTCCATCCAAATAGACTTCCCTTACACTTCAATTACAATGTAAAATGTCCAAGTGTAAAAGAAATTTACAGAGCCTAAGTGGTATTTTTTTTTACCAAACTAAGTTCTCCTACCTCACAAAATAGTAGGAATTTTTACCAAGCTTTGTTGTACCATATAAAACATTTTTCTTATAATATGTCTCGTGTCATGGATTTTATTTGGATCATAGCAAAATCAGGATACCATTACCATCCATGATCAGATTGGTCAACTAAAAACCCAACATCGACTACTTGTGATTGTCCCCATTAACATGGTTAATAGTAGACATAGTGGTCCCCACTACTTGTGATTTGTCCCCATTAACATGGTTAATATAGTCCTCCCTCCATATAAATAAATAGTCCATCTTTGTCTTATAGGTTCACTTCTACTCATTGAGCCGGTTCACATCTTTGAATGGCTAATCTACCCATACAAAACTCGAAAGGGCAAATCGACTCGAGCCAGGTAATGGTATCAGCACTACCCATCATAGTACGGCTAGAACGACTTCACAGACGCTAATCAAAATTGCGATCGCACGGCACAGTAGACAGTCTACCACCTTCCAATCGGAATCGAGGTAAAATCTATACCTTGCAGGGGCGGTTCTTGATGACGATGTGGCCGCCCTTGCGGATGGCGCCGGCCTGCATCGGGTAGGTCTTGGACGCCCCGGCGTCGGCCTTGGACTCGAAGTGGTGCTCCTCGGAGTCCGACATGGCGACCGTAGCTGTTCAGTAGCTTTCCCCCACCCTGATCAAGATCAAATCCAAGCAACGTGATCAATCTCCAAATCAAGAAACCTTAGCCACTACCAGAACAACCGAACTGCCAAATGAGGCTACTGAATTCACCAAAATCTACCTGGTCTGGATGGATCGCGCCACAAGAAGAGGAGGGAAGGGAGAGAAGGAGAGGCCCTGATGATACGTGATAAGCTCGCGGCGAATCCTAGGGTATTTATATAACGCTGACAGCGCGTGCTCCGGCCGGTCTCTACTTCTGCTAATTGCGCCTGTGAGGATGACGGTGGGGCCGGAGATAACCCCGGGCCCGCACGTCTACCTAGGATAACTGTATCTTGAGGTAGTTTTATTTGTCTGGAAGTGCTTGTTGCCATTGGCTTCCTACAGCTTGTTTGGTCAGGGGATCATCGCGGGACAGGTGTACGGCTGCGGAGGCGCGGGCATCTCTTCGCGTTCGAACCACGCCATGACGCCATGGGGCGGCTCGAAGCATCTTCTTTTCTCTGCTTTTCTTCTCCTTCTTTGCGCTGATCAGAAAACTTAAGTCAAATATCTGATTCCGATCGGATAGGGATTCCTTGGGGGACGTCATATAGGTGCACGCACTGTTCTGGGATGTGGTTGTCATGTTGGACGGAGTGTATGGATTCACATTGCTAATGGTCAAAAGTTCTATCAATATCTCCATTGATGCAGAACTTTTATTCCTCGAGCATAACAGGCATAAATATAAGTAAGCATGATGGAATTGGTATAGATCTTCCGTTCGAACCTGGCATCCATGAGTCTAGATTTCGTTTGCTTAGATAGGGAAAGGTCATGTCAAATTGTCAATGAAATATAAGGACTGAGCATTTTCGAAAAAAGTTTTCTTTTTAGACAGATTTTCGAAAAAAAGTTAATCACTCATATACGCTGGGCTGAAATAATAGGCCCACACTTACACCAGTTAGATCCGTCCGCTGTACGATTATAAAAAGGTAACCCTTCGGGAAGAGCACCTCGCATCGCAGTCGTAGCGAACGCCACGTGGAGAGCGGCAGCGGCCCGCGCCTGCATCACGAAGCTACCAGAGTCATACGCGCGTACGAAGACAAGCACGCAGCTGCTAAGCCCCGCGTATGGCGTGTCGGCAGAGGCCGAAGCACTCCGTGTACGTGCACGGCGTGGTGTAAACCCGCTTGTCGTACTCGTACGAGTGTCATGTACAAAACTACATAAAAAATAAAATTGGAGATGTACAAAACGGGAGATTTACAACCACACTGTTATCGGATGTATAAGACTGGAGATGTACAAAACTGTAAATGTACAACACACTGCTATCGGATGTACAAAACTGGAGATGTACAAAATTAGAGATGTACAAAACTGGCGATGTACAAAATTGGAAATGTAGAACCACACTGTTACCGGATGTACAAAACTGGACATTTACAAAACTGGAGATATACAAAAGTAAAAATGTATAACCACACTGCTACCGGATGTATAAAATTGGAGATGTATAAAATTGGAGATGTATAAAACTGGAAATGTAGAAAACTGGAAATGTATAACCACACTGCTATCGGATATATAAACTATGCAGGACCGTGTTTGACACGGAAAATAACTAAAATAAAACGCGGGCGTGCCAGTGTACCTAAGTACACAAATAAAACATAGGGAAGCTGGTAATTTATTAATCTCTCGACGGAGAAACAAAATTACATATCCCATTACATATGCGCTCCGTGGCCTGCTTGCACGGCCAACATGACTTCTGCGACGTGGAGTTCTGGTTCACGGGGCCTCGGAAAGCTCCCGCTTAATTACGTCCGCGGTCAATCCCGCAGACCACCTCCGATTAAGCTGCTGCAATGGTCGTCGTCTTCGAGTCTCGTCTTCTTCGTGTAGATGGTGGTAAAGTGGAAGGGTGAGCGGAATGCCCGTCGCTCCGACGATACTTAGCCGTATCCCTCCGGCTTGTCGATGTCCGATGATGAAGATGTGGGCGGCCTTCGCCTCGTCGGTGCCCGGCCTGTGTGGTGTCCGCCTCGTCGGTGTCGGACAGGGTGACTTGCCTTTGCCTCGTCGGCTCAGCAAGCGGTAGTTTGCTTCATCGGAGAAGGACACATGTTGGTGGAGTACGACTTCGCCTCGTCGGCGCATGGCGCATGGACTATGTCGATGATGATGTTGGTGTAGATGTCGATGTAGACTCGATGCTGCCGCTTAGATAGCGACGATGACGCTTGTAGATGATGACCCTGGAGAGCTTGGGCGATGTAGACGTCGTAGGTGCTCGCCACTTCGTCGTGGTCCGATGCCACGACTCCGGCGTCAATGTGGATGGCGTACCACCTCATGGGGGACCCCGTGAAGATGTTGGTGAAGACGGTGCCCCGCCTCGAGTGACTCCTTGTAGGGGTTGGTGTAGACGGTGCCCTGCCTGGTGGTTATGGCGTGTTGGCGCCGGCAGAGTTCATGTACTAGCGTGTACACGTGACGTGGATAGCGCACGGCCTTTGCTCCGGCCATGCCCGTCTTGCCAACCTGCCTCGACGGTCTTGAATGGAGTCGTGTTGAAGGTAGCATGCATGGTCGCTCGGCTCAGACGTCAAGCTTGACTTATCGTTTCGCCGGAAGCGCGAGGGTCATGCGGAAGTAAGCGAGATGGATGAGTATGGAGGAGAACAGTGGCGGACGCAGGAAAAAAATGGAGGGAGGGCTAGGAAATTATCAAAGGGTGCCACCGGCGATTTTTTTTTTGACAACACATGTAATCCATAATTGCACTGAAAGGACTATATAAATAACTTGAAGTCTCACAATATTATAACTCACCAAATAATTCAAACACATAAATAAAGTCTGACATGATAATTGGTTGCTAGTTCGAGACAAGATAATGGAAATTTACACAATGCATAGCAAATTGGGGCTTAATCTTATTCGGTTGGGGCAAATGAAAATTCATTAGTAAAATGATAAACCTAGCAAAATGGGGAGGAAGGAATGTGTTATACCTTGGGGCTTGGCCGCTTGGGCACTGCTTGGGCGAGTGGGCGACGGTGGCACAGCTTTGTGGCGACGGCGGCGCGGCCGGCGGCCGGGCAGGGGCTGAGGCTGAGGGGCGGGCGACGGCGGACGTCGGGGAGTCGGCCGGCGGCGGCCGGGGGCGGGGCAGGGCCGCAGGGGCTAGGTCGTCGGCGCCATGGCAGATCGATTCGTGTCTCCCTCTCGTCCAGACAGTTTGCGTCCAGGTACAGAGAAGAGAGAGTAGAGGCTAACGCTGAAAAAAAGTAAAAAACGATGGGCCAAATTGGGCCTAATGTGCTTCATATCTGGGGGGGTCCGTTTTATCCCCAAAATTCTGGGTGGGCCGCTGCCCACCCTGCCCACCCGCTGCGTCCGCCACTGGAGGAGAAGATGAACATGCCTCGCTTTTGAGCGTGCACGTTCGTAAGTCGTCAAGTGCGCCGCTAACAACGGCGGCGGCCTCTCGTGTGTAGAAGAGCATCGGACATGCACTACTCAACCGGCCGAAGCGAACGATGTGCGGCGTCACGGCGGACAGCCGCTGGCCCGCACCTACACTCGTACAAGAGCCTCATAGACGCATGCATCAACCCTGCTATTGCCCAATGCCCACGTACCTGATGGTACACAAGCTCAACTAGCTTATGAATGCATGGGATTGCATTCCATGCACGTAAGTGCAAACAGTGCATGCAATTTTCTTGCACTGGTGCAGAGTCCCAGCTACATTGCCGACCACGGCGCTAGCGCTCGGACTGAGAGCGGCCAAATGAGCCGAAGGTGGCCGATCCAGCCAGGAGTAGATCAGGTGCGATCGGCCGGAAGCCTCTCGCGCTCTGCCGACGGCGGCGACCTTGCCGAAGCCTTCTCAGGGCACGTATACAAACATGTTTGTTCCGACACATGCGTACGTGCACCCAGAAGCTTGCTCACGTATATGAACAAAGGTTTTGGCCGTCAAGTCTTGCCGGCATGCCAGGCCGTCGCGAGCATCACGGACAAAGAGGCCGAGACGGCCCCAATGGCGAGGGAGACGACTGACAAGACCAGCCGGCGGCATGGCCGTGGTGGTCGCCTCCGATGGGGGAGTGACGACGCTGCGGCACGGCCGCGATGGTCGCCGCCTCCGATGGCGAGCGTGACGACGCGGCGGCGTGGCCGCGATGGTCGCCGCCTCCGATGGCGAGCGTGACGACGTTGCAGCGTGGCCGCGATGGTCGCCGCCTCTGGTGGCAAGCGTGATGGCATGATTGCCCAGCCAGAGTGCCGCTATACTTGGGTTGACAGCTTCGCATTGGCGAGCTCCGAGCCACATGGATGACGCCTCCGTTACAGCCATATTTTGGCCCCTCCGCCGTTCAAGGAACGGCGGCTTGACCTCCGCCGTTCAAGGAACGGCGGCTTGAGCCGAGGGAGAAGTGAGGCGGGGGAGGGGCCGTGTGTGGACACCCCTCGCACGTACACCTACGACGTCGGCCACACCATTGGGGAAGATGACCGTCATGGCCTCGTCAATCTACACGACAAGCTTGCTAGCCTGTGATGCACGCGTGCTCCTCACGGCGCACACCAAATCGCCCTCTCCTCTCGGCCGCCTGCACTAGAGGAAGACGATCGTTGCCTGAGATTGGATCTTGGGCTGATTGTGTTGCTTCTTGCGTGTGTTCTCTCCTGGCTGGGTACGCGTCGCTGCGGACACGGCCGGGCACGTTTGTGTTTCTCGGCGAGCACGCCACCGCCATGGGCGCATCCTCCAGGGTGCCTCCCCGACGCGGCCGCAACGGGCGCGTCTACTCCTCCTTGCCTCCTCTTCATGAGCCGCAGTAATCTTCATGGCCGGCAACAGCGCTGCCGACGCTCCGGCGCACAGGCCGAGCGACAGCCTCGTCTCCTTGCCGAAGCTCCTCGGCGCGCTGCCGCTATGGGCGTGTCTCCAGTCTCCGTTCCTAGCCTGCCGCACATGCGGCTAGCTAGAAGAGACTGCGCTAGGGACGTGATCGGCCCCGTTTCATGATGGTAGGTAGTGGTGCTGAAGAGGAGGGCGGTCTGCGTGCCGCTAGCCCCGATGCCATCATGTTAGGCTGCACACGCCGGCAGCCTGGTGGCGTTGTTGCGGAGATTGAGAAGACATCGGGCTGCCTGTCGGCAGCCCCAACGACGTCGTCGCGTAGATGGAGATAGTGCCGGGCTGCACGCCGGCTGCCCCGACAATCTTGTCGTGGAGATGGTGAAGGAGCTGGGCTGCAGGCCGGCAACCCTGTAAACCGATGAAATCGGCCTTGACTCATGGAGACTTGGAGAGGATGGCGAGCTATATGCCGGCGGTCCCGATGCCATCCTGCCGAGCTGCACACCGGCAGCTCTAGGACATCGTCAGGGAGGTAGAGATCATGCCGGGCCGAGCCGGCAGTGTCGACGACGTGGTTGTTGAGGTAGAGAAGACGTCAGTCTGCACGCCGGCAGCTTCAGCGACGTCATGAAGGTGAAGATGGCGCCCAGATGCACGTAGGCAGCCCCGTGGAGGTCATCGTCGAGGTGGAGATGGCGCCTACACGGCCATTGGCCGTCGTCCGCCTGACACGGCCACCCTCCCGGTAGCACCACGTCCATGCTAGATACAAAGAAAGACAAATAATTAATTATTATTAATTCTCACCATCACGGAAGAGTACATCCATGGTCCCTGCTTGATCTTCTCGGTTAGCTCATAGATGATCCCACGTCCAGCTTGGCTCGCCCTCCTCCGGCCGCCTATGCGAGAGGAAAGCCGAGCTAGAGGCGTGGGGTGCACAGCGCCTCCAGATGCGATCGAGATCACCTCCAGCTGAGCGTGCGTGTAGATGGCTGCTTGGTTTGGTGTGCGCGCGCCGTCGCCATGGGCACCTTGCTCCTGATATCACCTTCGATGGCCATCGCTGATCCTGAACGTACAGCGTACAGCTCCGCCTGAGGCCGCAGGCGTGCCGGCCATGCGGCACCAAGCCGACGCCCTCCCGGATGTGTGGTCCGTGCCGCCGCCTGTGGGCGCGTCCTCATCGACGCAGCCGCTACGGCGCACCTTCTTCTGCGCGATGTGCCTATCTGCCTCTCCTCGGCTGCTGTGTATATCTCCCCTCCTCCCGTGTTGGCCTGAGCGGTGCTTTATATAGGCACGGAGAGACGAGCTAGGGTTTGTAGAGGCGGGCTGCACGCCACGCGCCGCCAGCAAGATCGCCAGCAAGATCGATCAGATAAGATTCGATCAATCCTTCTGTGCAACTAAGCTAGCTATCTTAACGCTCACGTCTGGGATCGGCCGAACTTCAGAGCCCACAAGTCACGTGCAAGCACGGGGCTGGCCCATGCAAGTAAATACATACGTGCATGCCCGAATGGTTTAATCAGATTGGGCTAATTAACATCCGGCCAATAGCCCATTAATTAATAATTAATTAGGCTACTAATTAGGCCATGTGCATTTCATTTCCATATGCACGTACGTGTATGTCAATTTGTAACATAGGTATGCATCCATTCGTGGGGCACTCCTTGCTCCAAACGATATCTGAAATAGTTGGTACAAATTATCATCAAACAAACCGGATGTAAAAAAAAAGTTTGTCGAAACCTATCAACATGAGATTTAGTTTTAAAGATTTCGACACGAGAATCTCAAAAGTAAAAACGGTTCGTAATTTGGATTAACAAGTCTCAATACATTTCGTTTTGAAATTTCGGTTTTTAAAAATAAAAGGGAAACTAGCCTCGCACCTCACGTATTTGTTTCACTCTCATCCTCCCCACGTTTAATCTGGTGTCGACACTTGATGGACATGCAAGCATCCACGGGGGACCAGACGAGGAGAACACAATACTTGTCGCGACAGGAGTGCACCTTAGGTTCACTTTGCAAAGGGAACCCTTTTTTAATAATTACCCTTATCGACAAATCCTTAGCGTGCGCTATGGGTCCGCGTACCTTGGTGTTGTTTTGGGCCTGGCCCTTCTATTCTCCAGCTCGATAGATTATCTGTCGCACGTGAGTCATACTAGGTTTTACCTAAAAAAAGTCATGGCGGGTTTTATACAGGTTTTTGTGTGTGGTTTTGGTTTTGACAATTGGTTTTTCACTTCTATTTTTCCCATATTTGTTCTTTCGTTGTTTTCCTTGTTTCGTTTTATTTTCTCTCTTTATTCTATTTTCTACATTTCTGTTGTTTCTTTCTTATTTATTTCGTTATGCATTTTTTTCATTTCTTTTATATTCCCTTTTTTCCTGGACACATGAAATTTTTCCGAGAGATGCAAGCATATAAAAAATATTCATTAATCTTGAAAAGTTTTCTATTTTTGCAACAAAAAAAGAGTTCATGGTTAAAAAAATATTCACGAGGCTCAAAAAATACGTTCATGGTTTCAAAAAATGTTCATAGATTTGAAAAAAATACATTCACAAAAATTGTGCATGGGTTCAAAAAAAGAGTGTTGACGGATTAAAATTTTCACAGGTTCTGAAAAAAGTATTCACGGGTTTGGAAAAAATGTTCACGGGTTTAAAACCATTTTTGTCAAATTGAATGAACTAGATGCATCCTCACAAAAGCAAACATCGGAGAAATTCACTTTGGAACTCGAGCTCACATGCTCCTGCTCAAATAAATAAAAACAGAAAAATTAGTAAAACATGTCAAAAAATTCTGAAATTTTTGGTGATGAACATATATATGTTTTCTACATACATGACAAATTTCGTGACGAAATGACATTTCTGCTGCTCTGTGCAAAAATGACAAAATCCCTTCTCAGAAAACATACTTTTTAGGTCTCATTTTGGTCACTGGATTTGTCTTTTTTGCACAGAGCTGAAAAATTGTTATTTGCTCACGAAATTTTACACGAATGTAAAAAACATGCATATGTTCGTCACCAAAAAGTTTCAGAATTTTAAAAAATGATTTATTATTTTTTTCGATTTTTTGAAGTTGCCAGGAGCAGGTGAGCTCGGGAGCCAAAACGCCTCTCTCCTAACATCGCTTCTTTATTTCTAGTATGAGATCATTCTTTTCTCTGTGAACAAACTGTACCTGATGCTTTAGATGATGCTTTTTTGTCGAAGGGAGGATATTATGTGCAACCGCCGTGTCAGGTCATAACTTCAGGTAGATAGGACTCACTGATATTGTTGCTAAAAATAATTATGCAAATTGATAGTTCTAAATTCGTGTGTGAACACAACTAAAATGCCACTTCACGTGCCAAGCCATACAAAATTCACGATGCACTTTGCTAACAAATTTCGTATTTTCTCAGTTTGCCACAAAACATGGCATGAACAACTACTTAGTTATCAAATCCCAAGTTACAGCCGCCGCGCCAACAGGGACGGATCCAGGAATTTAACTTTGGGTGTTCAAACTTCAAACTCGAGCCAACAGAAAACATAAAGGAGAAAAACTGAAAATGGTCAATTCTTTCACGCCAATAAAAGTACAGTCACTCAAGAGTTGGTCCCTCATTTTGTCCCACTGCCGGTGCATCAGCCTCTTCGCCCTCCTCTGCTTGGCCCAGCGCCGGACGCATCGGAGACGGATCCATGGAGCACCGCGCCGCCGCCTCGCAGAGTCACCGTTGATGGCTCGATTTTGGGAATATTTTCCGCTGCCTTTTTTTCGTTGTGAGCTGGTGTGGAACCTGGCTGTTGGGCTGCACCGATTTTGGCAAGTTGTTGAAAGGCTACCTGGCTTTTTTTGTTACGAGCTGGACAACTGGTGGCTACCGCTTGTTGGGCCGCTGATTTGAGGTTTGAGCCTTGAGAAAATGTTCCTATACTGCCACTAGGGATACGTATTTCCTACAGACTATATATATGAACTTTTTTTCAGAAATATTTAGGTGTTCAGCTGAACACCCATGACCCTTGCTGATTCGTCCCTGCTGCGCCAAAGTATATGAAACTACACATGGATAATGTCCATCACAAAACAAATTCGTTATCTTCTTGTGATATTTACTAGAAGTAGAAGAAAGATGGTTTGCATGTACCTACATTATTAAATCCTCTTGAATTCCACATGTTTTTGCATTACTTTGAGCTTGTTCCACTCACGCGCCAAGTCGACTTCTTCTAGTGCCAATGCTCGTTCCAAGCGCTATTTGGTACCCAAGATATGAAGGCCAACGATTACCATCATTGTTTTCAGTGTCAAGGTACTCTAAGGCTGTAAGATATAACTAACGATGTAATGCACATGATGAATTGACGTCATAAGACGTAGTAAGCTAATTTGTTCATATGCCCATGAAATGCGTATTCCCAATCACTAGTCCCATCTGGAACGACAAGAAAGTAATGAAACTTAAATTAGTAGCGCATTATAATTCATAGGGTACAATACTTTGGATTTTTTTGGAAAATACTGCATGTAAAATAGCTCAGCTTGAGTAAACAAGTTGAAACATCTCTACTAATATAAAAAGAGAGAGATGGGGGTATGATCCAGACGATCTGAGCTGTTCAATCACAATTCAACGATCCAGATTCTCCCAATGATGAGGTGCTCATCATATTCACTCCCACGCAAAAAAAAAAAAAAAAAAAAAAAAAAAAACGAACCGCAAACGAGTCGCTCTGTCGATCCCCTCACTGTGCGCCCCCGTCGATCCCCTCCCCGCGCGCCCCCGTCGATCCCCTCCTCGCTGCTCCGCCGTCGCTGCGTCGCGCCGCTGCTGCTCCGCCGCCGCGCCGCCGGTGCCGACTCCTTCAATGGCAACCGCCGGTCAGCCCGACGTTGTCAAATCCGTGGCAACCGGCGACAACTCCGTCCACGACAACCTCCCATCGTGGAGGACGTGGGAGTACCACCTCAAAGCCCCCGCCCCCTGCCCCTCACCTCCGTCGCCGCCGCTTGCACGCCGCACGCCTCTCACTTCCCGTCGCCCCTATTTGGTCCGGCAACCGGACTAGCTGATGTCGCCGCCTCTCCCCCACCCTTGCATCCCTCACCTCCGCCTGAGAGAGGACACCACCGTCGCCGTCACCGTCCGCGGGAGGAGGACGCCACCGCCGCACTGCACACTGGAGGAGGACGCCGCCGCTGCACTGGCCGGGACAGGACGCCGCCGCCGCTGCACTAGCTGGGACAGGACGACGCCGCTGCCGCACTGCTCGGGCCAGGACGCCTCCGCAATCCGTCAGGAGATCGCCGCCTCCGCACAGTTGTGAGTACTTGTTACATAACAATGTTTCTTTTGCCATATCTGAAAAAAGAGTGTTTTGCAGAATTAGCATTGATGCAGATTTTAGTTTTCTGTTATGAGGCTGATTTTAGATTTCTTTTGGTTTCCTAAGTGCATCGGGTAATCCATTTTTTCTTCTAATCAGCAAGGCTATCGGATGACAAAATAGATGTGCTATGCATGATCATTCGTGATGATGTCTCAGCATGATTCATTGCCAGATCCCAGCCATAAAAACCATGCGTCTCAGTCAACATCACATAAATGTTATTTTTCTGTAGTCCCATCCTTTTATATGGAGTGCTAGAAGCTAGGTGACCTTTCCTGTTGTTTTTCCTTGAAGAATCAAATAAGCAGTGTTTCTTTGATATGAACCCATAGATCAATGTTTCTTTCCCATATCTGAAAAAGAGTGTCTTCAGAATTAGCATTGATGCATTTCATATACATAGCTTCTGTGAGGATACTGGAAAAGGAAGTGTCTAGATGATAAGTACCTCAGTAATGTCCTGTTGAAGAAAAATAGTTGGATTAACCATTCAGTGAGCGTAACTGATAATAAATTAGAAAGTGTAACATACTCACCCATGAAAGTATTGCTTAGGGAAACATAAACTGGGCTGGGTGCTCCAATTTTGTGATGTAGAATCATCTCTGGTAGATACATGGAGTAACATTAGACCATTGTTACAGAAGTGATAAATTTCTGAATATAGTACTTATAATTAAGAGCTAACTTCACACTAGGATTGTAAGCAGATGCAAGAATTGGGATGAGATAAGAATTTTCCCACGAAATTGAAAAGAATTTTCATTTATGATGGAATGATGCATTGGAGTGAAACCAATATCACTTCAATACGGCTACCCAGATAGATAGTGTATATAGCTATGTGCCTAGATAGATAGTGTATATAGTTAAAATTGTTTTATGTAAAAAGGTTTTGTGGTTTCTTTTTAGATCAGTAAGGAGTGTCATTTGTTGCCTCAAATTCGCTGATCGGCGAGGAGTAGCATTTGTTGCCTAAGAAAACATGTTGTATTAACCAAACAAGCCACTGTTAATAGTGTCTTTTCTGTTATCTACAGGTTCCACTTGGTCTGGTGCATGGGAGGGTGACGTTGCTTGGTGTCGAGGACGACACTGCTCGGCTTCGCTAGGCAGCGGTGGCCTTCTTCTCCGCTTCCTAGATTTAGGTCAGTTTCTGGTTCCTATCCTTTCTCCCCTGCGTGCCCGTGGCTATAATGTGCTCTGGCCATCGAGCCATTAAACTGCTGGTTTTGATTTTAGTGGTGGTGAGATAGTTTGTAGGATTTTGTCATGTATCTTGCTGTTTTGCTGGCTATGAACCTGGTTGGTTACTACCTGAAATTCGCAGTAATATTTTTACCAGTAACATTGAACCAACATCAGAATATGTGCTTTTCCTGAGCAAGCAACATATGCCATATTATCTGAAGGTGGTTGCTATATTATGGGCCATATTATAATGGCAGAGTCGAGGATGTTGTAGGGGATTTTGTTTTTTGCTCAACCGTGTGGACTAATAACGGAGGTTATTCTTCAGTGGTGATATTTGCTACTTTTTGGTCAGTTTAATTTCAAGATTTCAAGAACCTGTGCAATGATTTTTATATTTTGCAGTGTTGGAGCGTTTGCTAGATTTGTCCGTTAGGTCTCTGAATGCTAGGATCCTTGTGTGTTGTGTCTACATTGTGGAACCTCAGTTCAAATTTTGTAAACCTTGTGAAGTGCATTCGTTTTTCTTCTTCTTCCTGTTATAATCATGTAGCGCTCAAGTTTTCTAATTCAGGACAGTAACAGGGTCCCTCTA
Source organism: Puccinellia tenuiflora (assembly GCA_012064385.1). Lineage (NCBI taxonomy): Eukaryota > Viridiplantae > Streptophyta > Magnoliopsida > Poales > Poaceae > Puccinellia > Puccinellia tenuiflora. Next base: position 243,162 of record QRDG01000263.1, on the reverse strand, counting down.
TTAGCGTCTTGGACCAGAAGTGCCAGCTGCAAGGTCACTCTCGGTCAAGCCCTTGAAGGGACAGATAAGACGACCACATCAAGATTCTTAATGATACTTTGGTAAGCTTGCGCAATTTCATTCCTAGATGATAACTTCATGAGTATTTGTTGATTTCTTATATGATATTCTTTCCGAAACACAATACTGTACTTCTATTAGAAAAAGAGATACATGTTTGAAAAGCAGATAGTACTTCAAATTTGTTTCTGCTTCCATAGAGGCTCATAACAAAGTAGCACAGGATGGTTGCAACTAAATCTAGGCTTCCTGTTATTCTTTTAGTTTTGCATGCATGTCTTAAATTGCTATGAGAGTATGTATGCAGTAGTATTATCTTGGTATTTCAAATAGGAAAAAACAACCGGTATAACTTGGAACATTTGGATTTGAAAGTAGTAAAATTATATGTCCAGTTGAGTGCTCACTGTATGCTTCTTCTGTTCTGGCCAAGTGTATTTGAATTATGTTTGCTGGATTAGCTACATGTGGAAAGGTGACAGTTCCCTGTACATTTTCTACTGAATTTATCAAAATGTTCATAGAGATCTTTGTTCTTTTCACAGAAAAACCTGATTCCTTAACCATTTTAGGACTGCATTGATTTGTGAAATAATAGGTAAAAATCTGCTCAAGAGCTAAACTGTAATATAATGATTTTGTAATAAACAGCTATACTGTTATTGCAGGCTTTTAATTATGGTTGTGTAAACCGCCATGGGGAGTAGCTAGTGTGGTGTGTGTGTGTGTTGCTATTTGCTGGGTACAAATGCAGGTTTTCATAAGGTAGTAAATGCAATACATGCAGGAGAAGATGATAAAAAAATACTAGAGTTCTATGTATGAAATAATATATGGTCTTTTCAGTTTCTTAAACTATACCGGTTACTTTTCTTGTTGTCTTTATATTAGTAGAGATGTCTGGATGAGTGTAAGATGCAGCCTGGACAATAAAAATGTAAAAGAAATCTTTCATTTTGTTTGTTTGTCTGTTGAGATATATATGATAATTGGACATGTATGTAGGTCTGACTTTATTTTTCATAGAGGACAAAGGTGTTCTCTTCATAATGGTCTATACAGGGCTGCCTGCTTGAAATAGATTTGGCTTTTAACTGTCTATTTTGCTTGCAGTCTTGGGGTCTTTTATTTTAATTCATAATTTTTTTTGCTCGGAAGTTTGGTTGAGAGCAGACTGATGAAACTGAGACATGTATTTTCCCCTAACCTGCATGAACATTGCATAAAAGATTTGTGGATGTTAATTGCCACATTTTGTTAGTGTAGTATCCAAAACACGTGCATTTCACTACAATTCATTTACTTTGTTTGAATTCCATCAGTGTTTTAGCATCAAACAGCGACAGAAGTGCACATCAGTGTTTTAGTAATTCTGCTTCTTCTATATTCTTTAGTTATTTATCTGGTCATCCTGGTTGAACCTGAAATGGGTATACACGCTCAAGTGAGAGATATAAGTTGCTCTTGTCAAATTGTTACCTTCAGCAATAAGTTGCTCTTTTGGACCTTGTAGCTTTTGTGTAAATTCTTATTGCTGCATGGGTAAATTCCTTTTAGGTGGAAAGAAAATGATGTTCTGTTTCATTTTCTACATGGATGTTGCAAGTACAAGTAAGTAAGTAGTTATGATGTCCATGAAAACTCCCAATTGTTGAACTTTATATATCTTGTCATTTGCAGTTTTGATATCAGATTCGACCTGACAAAGCATGTTCATTTTCTGTATGGTGTGTATAACAATTTTAATTCTGCTCTTGCAGCCCCTGATCTTGAATGATACTGTCTGGTGGAAGCGCAGAACATTGAGGTATAGTCTTCATATCTTTATTAGTTCAGAATCATTATGACTCTTGGTGGAGTTCAATTGTTGATGTTACCATTTTTCCTAATTTGGTAGTTAGAGGAATGATAGTTTCATGTGTTATCCCAGATTTTTGGGAATTGATTTCATGAGTTACACATATTTGTTTTTTGTTTCAAATGTTTTGGTCCAAAAAAGTGTATTATTTTTTGGAGAAAGATCGAGTGCATGTTGTAGCAAGCTTTAGTTTATAGAGATACCAACCATGTCAATTTGAGTCCAAATTAAACTCAAACACAATAAACTTCAGCTTGGATTCTCAATGTCTTGAGCTAATTTAGAATTCAAATCAATTTCATATTTTTGCGACTCCTGGCTTATTTATTCCCTGCTTTTTCTTCAGTCAAAGAGCATATAATCTCTGTCCATATATGGCACTGCATGTATTGATGATGGATACCAGTTTTATCATTTCAGCATTTTCAGGTGTGGTGTTCGTGCAAGGGGACCACACTAGAGACAACAATTACTTTGTATGATGCTCATGTCCTGAGCATAATATGTCACGCTTGGTTCTCTAAACCAGAATTGAGGCAGTAGTTTAAACTAATATTGAGGATAATGAGACTTGGATGTTATCAGTGCATCACTCTTCATGTTTTGGGGCATGTATGATGTTAGTTTTTTCTTGCCATGCATCAAAATGTATGTTTGGTTTATCCCCCACCTTTCGAATGTTTAATTGTGTATTCTTCCATGGCTACCTTCACGCCGGTTTGTCTTAATCTGTTATATTACTGATTTTTATTCACTATAACAACCATGAGATTATATTTGAATCTTATGTGACTTTTATTGAAGGTGACCAGAATATGTGCAGCAAAGAATAATGAAAGGAAACTGAGATGCTCCCGTAATATCTCCAAAGGTCCATCACTGATTGGTGAAGAAACTTCCTCAAGCACCGGCAAAAATCCGGCTAGCATCCTCGATACTTTTTGTTGTTGATTTTTATTGATGTAACTTAAATATTGATGGCTCATATATCCAAGTACATAATGAATCTTATTGTGAAGATTATTGTTATTTTACGGTGATCCAAATCCGGTTCTATAAGTGAGAAGGCTAACGACGGAGCGAAGCGAGGCCCGTCGCCGGTAGGCTTGGGCTGAAGCGAAGCGGACGGTACGAGTTGTAACCGACCTAGACATCGATTGTTTACCGACCTAGATTAGGTCAGGACCACTATAAATATGTCTTGTAAGCCGCCGTCGGAGATAAGCCACACATTGTAAATCCCGGCGCGTTTGTAACCTCACCCGAAATAGTGAAGTATTGCTGGCTGGTGCCCGTGTTTTTTTCTCTTCCTTGTTGGAAGGGTTCCACGTTAAAATCTCGTGTCCCCGTTGGTTTGATCTTGTTTAATTTCATCGTTGTTTTGCTATCGCTTGTAACAATTATTACACCCTTCAATTGCTAAATCAGTTATGATGTCCTATTTACACTGAAACTGTGTAGCATCACCGAACAGATGACAGCTGAAATAGTACTTACGAACAAGTACCTGATTTCATAGCCAATTATAGTTCATACCGAGTATATAGGAACGATTACTTCTACGCTAGAAATAGATTATGAGTCAATGAGAATTATTCCTCCGATCCCTAAAAAAAAGAACTACTCCCAGAACCAAGCATTTCCTCCTTAACTAATGATAGACTAGTTGAATTTGGCGTGGCGTCACGCCACGCCCCTGGTGATTTCTTTGTACATTTTTTTTGTTCGGCAAAATGTTAGCTAAATTGAAATGTTTGAACATGTTTTTATTTTGAGAAAATTATGTAGCAGTGCTGCTACTGTGACCTGATGGTCCATTGTGATTGTTTTAAGTGTTGCTATACTGGATAGACATGAGTTGCTTTAAGCATATAGCTGTACATTGAGAGTGCAATAGTTGGTATGCATTTGATGAACTTTGATAATGGCAGGGACACATAAAGTCAAGAAGGCAGTCGGTAGGCGAGTTAATTATATAGGCGTAAATAGAGGAAGAAATACATAGGCTAGTTCGATCGTCTAATTTTACATGCATAAGAGTTTTTTGGCACGGTAGTGCTTTACATGACAACAAAGTTCGTTAGAAGAACGTAAGCTATCCATTCGCTGGGGAAGCGGCTTTGTAGTCTGTGCCTCCAGCTCCATAGATTGTTTGCACATGCCGTTTTATTTCGCTGTAATGAATGAGAAGCATAAGCTGTGCCCTTTTTTCTTAGGAATGTACATATTGGGTGCTTATGGCGAAATGTCGACGTTTTTTTTTCTTGAATGCTAGGGTTATTTCAAATACTTAGCAAGTGTAAGTGTTTGATTATGTTTAGAATTTAGCCTTGTAATCATAGGATCTGCATTATATGAGCATTTAGTAAAGTCAATATATAATATGAGAAATTGCATCTGAGTTACATATTTGGAGGAAGTTTTTTTTTTTGATCAAATGCTATAAATTGTCACATTTTTTTTGTAGTCATGCTCTTTTTTTTGTCGTATTTGTAATTACCGTGGTGTAAAGAATTCGAATTTGTAAATGCCCGCGTTAAATGTTTGTTGTTTTAAATTTGTTGGAAGCCAAAGGGAAGTTTGTATCTGTAAGTTGCTCAACTTTAAAAGATTCGTAGAGTTGGAATTTTTCCATATTTTTAATTATGTGTATGTTTTCTAAACATCTAGAATCGAAAGGAATTCAAACTTTTGGAACATTCAAGTATCGAAATTAATCAGGCGGCGTAAATAGTTAGTGTTTTTTCTGTGTTTGCGTTGGTACGGGTGTTGTAATTGAATTCTTTTTGCGTTTATTAAATGCTTATATTTGGAATGTAGTGAAATGTTGAAGTATTTAAGTGTGGAATTCGATTGTATGCTGTAAATAGGTGATGGTTGTTTTTTTGTATCTATGTTGATGTATTCGTTATATTTTCCAATGTCACTACGGAGTTAGAAATTATTGAAATGCAAAGATTTTGCAAGTTGTTCAAATTGGAAAGCTATCTAGATCTGAATTATTTAACGTTTATGAAATGGGCAAACTTCGGTGGCACTAAATTTTTTGAAATATTCAAATTTGTTTTTTTATCGTATGACATAAATGTTTAGCATTTATTTTTTATGTGGCCACTCACTCGATGGCGCGTGTAAGAGCATCTCCAGGAGCTCTTCTATATGGTGCCTCATCCACATCTGGCCGACGGAGCCGTGATTCTCCATATCAACTGCTCGCTCGCTCGCTCCCGTCCCGTGCGCATCTGGAGATTGCAGGTTTGGAGGAGGACGCCGGTGGCACTGCCCAACTCGCCGTTCAGAGGTATGCTTCCTATCTTTTTTCGATTTGAGCAGAGAGAGAAAGGGGCGGCCGAGATTGGGGATAGCGACGGTGCTGTGAGGAAGATGGGCGGCGGTGGAGATGGGCGCGGGAGGAGGGTTTCAGACCGTCATGAGGGAGATGGGGGCTCGGGGTGGAGCTGGGGAATGGATGGGGTAGAGGAGAGGGCAACGATCGGCTGCCGGGGAGGTCAGCCAGTGAGCTGCGTGCATGCGTGCTGGTCGTGCTGAGAGGCATTCGTGCTGCTGCTTGTGCGTGCGTGCTGCTTGTCTGATGCTTGTGCGTGCTGCTTGCTTGTGCGTGCTGTTGATCGATTCATGTACCGGGTAGCTTCTGCGTTGCTACTGAATTTTGCTGCTTGATTCCTGAAATTTAGTTAGTGATTATGCTGTTGTTTATTTTAGATGGACAATTTAAGGTTGAACAACTCACAGACGCGTGTCTGTTTGGACCATTGTTGGACTGGTAGGTGTAGATATTTTGCCCTGCTTAGTGTTTTGCTGCTTGTTCAGCATCTTCTTCTACCTTGTCGCAGTTAGGTCAACGATGGAAGGCAGCGACGATCTAGGCGATATGACTGAGTTCTGGGAAGCTGAGCTTGATGAAGACGGTGCGCGGAAGGATAGGATGCCGCCACCATTACCTGTGTCAACTGGTATGTTCTTCTATATCTATTGGATCTGTCGTTTGTTGTTTTTGCTAGTGTTTTCTGAGCTTTGTGATTTGATCTGCAGAAAATATGCGACTTATCTCTCTGTCTAGGAAAAGTATTCTTGTTGGGCTTGTTAAAGAGATACCAGCAGGATCCTGTGTTCGATACTTGGTATCGGTATAGAGGTTTTTTCAGTCATGTTGTGCCCGATTCGGCTGATGCGACAAAGTTTCGGGAAGAATTCTGTTCTAGCTTCCAGGAATTTAGTACAGCTGAGGCGGCAGAGGAGAAAGCTGCTGAGAACATGATTCGAACTTTGGAGGCTACTTGCAAATTTGAAGTGAAAGATTTGAATTGGGAAATGAGGCGGCGTTTTCATGTTGATAGTTTCAATTCATGTACGGGATGGCGTGCTGCCAAGGATGAGATTTGTGCTTTGAAGATGAAAATGGAAGAAATGAGGAAAGGGTGGCGTAGTACCCTTGAAGGGGTGGATAAATGGTGCGACCACATAAGGTCATGTGGCGTTGGATATGCTGAAGATGCCTTTCCCTTTGTGCTGCAAGAAGGTGTTACAAAATTTGAGAGTGTTTGTGAGGAGAAGTACAGCAGTGTTTATTCGTCTTCACTGTGAGCGTAATGCAGGTGCTATCTAGTGAAGAAGTGTTGCACGTTGTAATTAAAATGTTACCGAGGGATGTAGTTTAGAAGTCTTATGCTATGTTTTAAGTACCAGCAGTGAGTGTTATGTAAACATATGGATGTAAGTGTGTGGTAGTAGATGGGAAAATGTAGAACCAGAAGCATGAAGGATAGCTAGTGTGGGAGAAAGTTTATGTGGTTCTAATCTATGTGTAGAAAAGGTGTGAAGTTTATGTTGCAATGTTCGTAATTTCTGGTAGTAGACATGCCTATCAATGCGCTGACCAAAATGTTGAAAATAGTATGACTTCCTCTGTCTTTCTATCTGACCAAGGAACTGGATAGGCTGGTTTTGTTCCTTTGCTTTGCATTTTCTGGTAATAATCGTGCCTATCAATGCGCTGACCAAAATGTTGAAAATAGTATGAGTTCCTCTGTCTTTCTATCTGACCAAAGAAGCAAGCATAAATGTACATGTAAGTAAAAACTGTTGAGTTGAAATTTGTCCAGAAGTGTTAGGGAATAAGAAATTTTAAAAATTAAAGGTCCAACCAAATCCTGTAGAACTGCTTGTCTTTCATACTCAAATAAAATATTGGCGTGTAGATATTTTGTAAAGCTTAAAATTTAAATAGAGGTCAGTTGATAGAGATGAACAAAAATTAGAAGCTGGCACCTCACTTATAAAACCATAAACGGTGGGATACAAACAGGAGCAGTTGTTGAACACAAGGGTTCAACCAGTCAAAATTATTTACATCGAAGAGACAACCTTGACGCACCACAGTGGTACATTTCATGTTTGCAAACAACGCAAGCATAGTTCACTTGTAACAAAGTTTACACCGACAACAAAAGTAGGTGGCAAGTATGTTCTGTGAGGTAGCATGGGTTAGCATAATTTGTTTGTAGCAGAACTTTGTACTGATGGCAAAAGAAGATAGTAGCCATATTCTCTGAGAAAACATGTGAAAGAAATCAGCATCATTATATAGCCTCAGCAGAAGTGGTACATAAGGGGTTGCAAATAAAACATGTTGTAGCTAACCTGGGAAAAAAGTATAGAAAGCTAGCTGTAGGTTATTAGTTCAATTATAATAAGAATGCTCTTAATTGAAATTGTTCACCGTGTTAGGAAAAAACTGTAATATAGTACTAAACTCTTCTAAAACTCACCGTTGATGGTGCATATAAAACAATTCTTGGTATGCATACATGATCTCCAACATTAGATCCAGTCATGATTTTAGCTTCAAGAACCCAGCACCATGTACAATTCAGGGTAGGATTTGCCCGCCCCTTTTGTCAAACGTGTATTCCATCCTGTAATAGAAATCAAGTCTAAAATGAGATCAATCAGCATTATCACGCATGGAGAACCAATTACAACATCTGGAAATAATAATTTCAGCAAGGTATACAACTTTGCTAAGGATCCATTGGCTTGATATGAAGGCTATATATCAAATACATCATGCCTAGCACAATTAATAGTGTACATTGATAATGATACAAAAACGGAAAGTGAAACACACAGACCATAATTAAAATATAAATAGGCTACCCGTTAGCAAACCTACAATACCATAGGAGCTTCTGAATAAAGAATTGCCAAAAGTGAAAGTAAACCAAAGGTACATCATACCATATTGGAGTTCGTATGACCGTCTTAGTTGCACTAAGAGATAAACTATTTAGCACTAAGACATTATTTTTTGTCATTTGCAATACCAATTTTCATGACAAAGCNACAATGCTAACAACAATACGGACAATTTACCTGCTCTAAATGCATATCTGAAGCTCACACCTTCATCAGTTTTCATTGTAAGAACTTTGTCTGATAATGTACACCTGCATCATAATTCATAAGACTGCATATTAGCAGTGACACTCATATTTTTTCCAATTGTTAGTCCTTAAATGAATTTCTTTCTATTCATGTATAATAAAAGGCAGGCTATGTGGAAACAGATATTTACATGCACTGTTAATCCTGCTTAGAACAAATAATTCTACAGGAATGTTGAATAGTAATGTTTGCAGCAACCAGCAGGTCAAATATGTCAATCTGTTTAAATAATCAGACACAGTTTGCAAGTTTCTATTTTAAATGGATGTGCAGCTTGGCTCAACGATTTAATTCTACAACACAACTATAACTTTAACCATAACTATACTTTTTCAAGTCCAATGCACAAGTACTGTTTAAACATACTCTTTAATTAGACACAGTTTGCAAGTCCAATGCACAAGTACAGTTATAATATAGCCATAACTATACTTTTTCATCATGTATTAATTATGTTAACTTCACATCATTAAAGGTTTTTTTTAGAATCGTAAGATGCATATGTGTGGAACATAATGCAGAACAAATTTGGTTCTCACCCTGAACTTAGTGCGGTCGACCAGCTCAAACACAAGGCAATCACCATCGACCAGGCCATGATCCTCGGCGAACTTTTTCCATTGGGCGCTGAGGCCTGTCTTAAGGGGAAGGTAATAAGAGCTGGACTCAACGCCTTCCTCATCCACCAGAGCGATCCACTCGTTGCGCTTCTTTGGCAGATACTTGCGGCAGAAGGGCACCGGGAGGCCCTGCCAGGAATCCAAATGCACAATCAGCAGCAGGTTCCATCGAGGAGCGAACTGAATGCAAGAATGGAAGTTTTTCTGCTCACCAGCCAGAACCCTCCGGTGACATGGGACTGCGTCATGGGCTTGACGAAGCTGGGGTAGACGGAGCCGAGCTTCTCCTGCAGGTCTTGCGCCTTGTTGATGGTGTACCCCCTGGCCTCGTCGGACGTGTAGACTCGATTGATCAAGTCCTTCCTTGTGCTATTAGACTTTCTCCCCCTGCTCATCTTCTTGAAGACGGATTGAATTAGCTAGGAGAGAAGGGGCAGAGGAAGAGAGGAGGTAGGGGAGAGGGGACACAGCGTTTACCTTGCCGAGGCGGAGCCGACCTCCAGGCTACGACCGGAGAGGATGGAAAGGACGACGGGCGGGGGTGAAGCGACTGGGCGGGCGCGCGGTCTTCTCCTCCTACAGCGCGGGGACACGGCGGCGTGGGCAGGGGATCGAGCAGATGCGGGATCGGCGGCGTGGGCAGGCGGCGACGCGGCCGGAGGGCGGACGCCCTTCTCCTCCTCCAGCGAAGGGGGCCCGGCGGCGTGGGCAGGGGCTCGGACTGGCGCAGGCGGTGGCGCAGCCGCAGGGGCCGGGGCGAGGAGGGTGGCGGAAGCGGCGTCGGGGCGGAGACGGGCGACTCGGATGGTGAGGGAAAAATGAAGCTGATTCGGGTCCTAGGGTTAGGGTTGCGGTGGCGATGCCGGTCGTCCCGGCACGCGGCTCTCGGTGAGAAGGTAGAGGACGCGACGGCGCACCTCGCCGTGTTCGTCGATTTGAGCGGGGAGGTGCGAAACGGCGGCGCGCCGCGGCCGCGGCGACGGCGATTCCGGCGTCGCGGGAGAGAGAAAGGGGAGGAGAGAGAGGCGGGGGAGGGGAGTTGTGGCGGCACTTTTGCAGAAAAGACCTTATCTTTCTCGTAATTTGCAATTCGGTCCCTCGCCTCGCGTTTTCGTGGACTGCGGGTTTGATTTTCGGTTTTGTGAGGGGCTTTTTTGCAAAAGCGTCGCGGACGTGTCCTACGGGCCGTCGGATCGCCGGCGGACGGCTCGGATCGCTCGGTACTTTAGCTACTGTTCCTCCCAACAGTGCCCGATCGCCGAGGGAGCGCCAAAGGGTTCGTCTTTAATATAGTTAGTAGACAAGCATACTAGCAAGGTTATTCGTTCGAGCACTCGCCGCTCGCCGGTAACTCCTCCATTGTTATACAATGTAACTCTACTATTCAAGACATGCATACGCACGCAGACGGAGACCTTTTTGCCATTCAAAGGGACGGGATTAAGCCGCCGGGCGAGAGGAAGAAGAAGAGGTCCAACAATTCTCCCGTGATAGCTAGGTAAGCAGTTAGACTAGACCGTTCCGGAAGCAAGTGGAGAAGGGATCCAATAATCCAGCTTGGAATTAAACTGCAACTCCTACTAGTACTAACTCAAGTTGGTGCCTGGAAAGCAAGCAGAGGTAATTATGTGACCTGGCAAGTTGAGCCACTTGCGTTACTTAATTCATCATCCACGTCAAATCCCCGCTGTCGCTCTCATTTTTCTATGCCAACTTGCCGGAGCGAACGACCGGTCCAGCAGAGGCGATCCATCGTCGAGCGCAAGTTGCATCCATCTTAATCAGAGGGATCAAATTAAATGGGAGTAGTAAACTAACTAGCCAGTAGGATTGCTTACAAGTGGGCTACTCGCACCTTCGCGCTAGCTGGGCACCCGCGAATTATGTTTTCATCTTAGAAACGCCCTTTGGTGGCCGTGGCGGGCAAAGTCGCCGTCCGTCATATAAGAGCAACTTCAGCCGTGCCCCCGCGGAGCCCCCCAGGAGCATTTTTAGACGCCGGCGGGCCAAAATTCTCCTAGTCGCGCCCCCAGGACCCCCCCAAGGCCTCGTTTTTCGTCGGATTTGGCCGAAATTCTATCCGGCGTCCCAGGCCGAACCCGGCCCGCTGGGTTCGGCCTGGGGGCGCCGGCGAAAGGGAAAATGGCGCGAAACGGCGCGGAGCCGAGGGAAACCGCGCGAAGCATCCCGTGGACCCGCGGTGTCAGCCGCACAACGATCTCGCCGCCTCGTCTCTCGCGTCGCATTAGTGCTCGGCCGTCAGGCTGCCGCCGTCGCGTCAAACCGGCCACGCGGCGAGGCCACGCGGCGGAGTTGCGGCGCCACATTTACTGCCCCGCCCCTCCCCGCCGGTATTTTTATTCCCGTCGAGCACCTTCTCGCCGAGCACCATCACCACATCTTCCCGTCGCCGGGATGTTCCCGATCAGATTCACGCGGTCGCATCTTCAGGAACGGGAGGCGCGTCTCCTGTTCGAGGCGGGCTATCCATGCCCGCCCGGATTGCGCTTCCCCGGACGGTGGCGCCTGAGCCAGATGGGGTTCTTCGTCCCTCCCATCCCCTCCGGCGACGATCGTTCGTTGGAGATCGCTGCCGCCCGCGAGCTACTCACGGCGGCGGAGCGCCAGGATCCCGCCTGGGATCCTCAGAACCACGAGCGTTGGACGTCCTTCTTCACCGATAGGCGCCGGCGGTTGCTCAACGACTACACCGGCCCGGCGTCGACCGAGCCGGAGCGCAATAACAGGGAGGGGCGGAAGGCATGGTGGGGCATGCCCGGGCGCTCCCTGGACATCGTCCTGGACTACATCGAGCAGGGCAACTCGCCGCCCCTCCAGGCCCCGCCCCCCCAGACTGCGCCGCTCGCACGCATCAAGGAGGAGCCGAGCGAGGCGCCGGTGCGGAGGACTCCGCGCGGGATCGTCATCGGCCGCGTGAAGGACTCCGGCGTCACCTCCGGCGGCAGATCCTCGCGCGGCGTCGCCATCGGTCGCGGCAAGGAGGAGCCCGGCCTCCGGGCCATGAAGAAGAAGAAGACCGTCGTGACGGCCGAGCCATACGATGAGGACGAGGCGACGAGGCTCGCTATGCAGGCGAGCCTCAACGACGTCCCGCCGGCGCCGAAGGAATTCGCGTTGGCGTGGTCCGCCCGCGACCACCGGCAGCGCATAGAGGCCGCGGCGGCCGCGGAGGAGCGCCACGAGCGCCGCCGTCGTCAACGCCGGCAATTCGTCGTTCTGGAAGAGGACGATGACGACGAGCGTGGCCGCCAGAGCCGCGGCGACGACGGCGCTGGATGCAGTCGTTCAGCACCTCCGGCGGCCGGTGGCGACGACGACAGCGACGAGGACGAGGACTACACAATCCTCTATAGCCGTCTCGGCATTAAGCCGTAGTTTTATTTTAGTTTGTATAAATTAACTCGTTTTTGTATAAATTTCGTCGAGTTTCGTCGAGTTTCATTATGTTGTTCAAATTAAGTCTTGTTTTCACCGTACCGTCTTGGGGGGCACGGCTGGGAACCACTCCAATCCCACGGCGTTTTTTTCCGCCGGCGCCTCCCCAGGACGCCCAAAAAAACGCCGCAATTCGGCCTGGGGGGGCCAACGGCTGGAGTTGCTCTAAGCGGTGATCGATCATAATAGGTTGTGTGCATCGTTTTGATGCAGAGACTGGAACGCTGCTCCAATTTCAAAAAAAATAAATAAGTGGTGATTCCGCAGACTGGATTAATGTTTAATCTGTCCTCTTCTCGATCGATGGCTCTCCTCTCGCTAGCTGCCTAACTCGACACCCAATGTGGCTATATGTTGTCGTACGAAATAGAGATCATGGTTAGGTTGTGTGATTATCTCTGAATCTCATACAGGAGACATGCACACTTGCAGTATTTGTTGCAGCCGGTGCTTAGTTGAATTTGTTTATTCTGGGGCATCTGCCGGCACATGACAGCTCTGCGCAGCAGATCGACCATATGATGATCGAAGCAAGTTGATCGATCGGTTGGCCATTGTATTTTGATGCCATGGACAGCTAGATATTAACACATTTCTTCTATAGCAGGCAATAAATTGCCCATCCGACAACCAGCTAGCACATAGACACACACATGGATCGAATTCTCGCCATTATTTGTTGTGTGTACGATCAATTTGACAAAGCTAGATCCATTATTAAAGGCTTTGCGTCTACACAAGAACAGATCTACCATGTAACCATGTATATATACAGAGCAGCTCAAACATGTAGTGAAATTGAAGTCTATCAATGGTACTTATCATTCTTGAATCTGTGCACAACGGGAGGAAGGGGGCATGCATCTCACAACAAGCGAGAGAGGAAAAATGGAAAATGATGGGTCGGATGAATCACTCCAATGTGAAGCAAAAAGAACCCAAGAAGGGAGATGCTCGCTCACGCGCCGAAGAAACACACATCCATCCCGCCCGGAAAAAAGAAAGGATCTATCGATCACATCCAGGGAGGAGGTGGAGGAGTGCTCACGACGCGCCGGCGGCGAGCTTCTCGGCGGTCTTGGCCAGCGACTGGAGGTTGCACTTGACGATGGTGTCGATGAACACGCGGGTGTCCTCGATCGTGTTGCCCGCCGGCACGTCCACCACGTAGGACTCCACGACGACGGTGGCGCTGGAGGGAGCCGACGGGGACGGGTGCACGGTGGTGACGGAGAGGTAGTTCTTGAGGCGGTGCTCGCCGCCGACGACGCGGAAGCTCAGCACGTGGCTCTCGTCGTCCAGGATCTCGAGCCGCTCGCGGCTGGACGCCGCGGGGAGGCCCGACACGACGTGCACCTCGCGGAGGGTGCCCACGCCGCCGTCGCCCGCCACCAGAGCGCAGCTGCGCACGAACCGCTTGTACGCCTGCGGCTGGTCGAAGCGCCGCACCACGGACCACACCGCCGCCGCGGGAGCCGCCACGTGCTGCACCACCGCGGAGCAGCACTGGTCGGATCCCGGTTCCGCGTGCTCGTGGTGCCGCGCCACCTCCACCGGCACCTCGTCGTCGTGCGACCCGCATAGCATCCCCGTCGCTCCGGCCGTGGCCGCGGCCACGGCCAACTCTGCCCCGCACCCCATGCCGGCTATGACTCGGTGGTGGTGGAGGTGCTGCTGGATGCTGGGGCTGGACACCGGGATGCACGGCATGTTGCTCTGATTCTTGGTCTCCTCCTCCCTCGCAGTAGTCGCCGTCCTTTTCTTCCGCTTGTGTCCGGCCGGTGGAATTTCTTTTCGAAGGTAGGGGTTGAAGAGCGGCTGAGGAGGTAGAGGCGTATATATAATACACCCAGTGAGGTACAAGCAACTTGTTTCTTTTTTTAGAACGTGAGCCAACTTGCTCTATATATCTATAGCTTTCGTGCTGCATATAAATATGAATCTCCCACTTGTGTTTACACTTGCGTCTGGTATCTCTTTGTGTTAGTTAACTCCAAAGGGGTTTAATTCCGGAGCAATTTGGCCAACTTGCCAAGAGGAGGCTGTTGTTTGATTGTGCTTCAGTTCATTGGTTTTCTCTAAAGGGGTTTAATTTTCGGAGCAAACTGGCCAACTTGCACCAAGAGACCAGCTGCTTGTTTGATCGGTTCTCCAAAGCTACACGATCGTGAATGATTAGTAAATTCCAACAATTTCACCATGTTGGGGTCATTATATCTTTGAGTACTGTCGAGACCGCAAGAGGGGATGATTATATATGGACCTGCTAAGCTGGGTTGATTGGACCACATTAAATCGAAATATTAATTTTAATATTATATGATGGAGTGGCCAGGCATAGAATAGGGGAGACACAGGAGTAGGCCTGGAATTCGAGCCGAGCCGAGCTGGCTCGGCTCGACTCGACTCGTTCAAGCTCGGTCAACTAGCGAGCTCGGCTCGACTCGGCTTGTTCGACAAACGAGTTCAAAATTGGAACTCGGCTCGGCTCGCTAAACTCGCGAGTTTGCTCGTTTAACTCATTTAGCTCGGTAAAAACTGTTAACATGCATTGTAATAGATTTTATATGTATTTTTTCTAATTATTTGGGCATGTATGATGCAATTATCAAACAATCTATGACAATATTAAATACTATCTAGTCGTTAAACTATGATAATGAGGTAAAATAATTCACAAAGACAAGAATAATGTAACGATTTTATTTTACTAAGTTAAACGAGCTAAACAAGTAGCTCGGAACTCGGCTCGTTTAACTCGAACTCGTTTAGCATCTAAAATGGAAACTCGGCTCGGCTCGTTTAGCAACGAGTTCGAGTCGAGCCGAGTCGAGTTCCGAGCTGCTCGTTTAACTCGCGAGTTTCGAGTTTTAATTCCAGCCCTACACAGGAGGCAAGTAAAGGAAGTTGGTTGCGATGAGGTTATCTATCCCCACTAGCACACTAGGCTTGCCCATTTCTCTATCGCCCCCTCCCTCTTGCCCTATCCCGTTGCTTTCCATCGTCGTGATCGCTCTCCACTTTGTGATTATAATTATCATTAGCTCTACAATAACATACTACTAGTAGTTGTTAATGCTACAAGGTAGGGGCCGATGCATGCAACTTGGCACGGTTGTCGACTCGTGCCTGGTCCGCCCTTTTGTTCAGATGAAAGGACCACCATGTCACTTGTACATCACATTGTGTATCTACTTGCCCTAAAAACACATAATATTCTACCTGTACGTACGTAAAGTACTGGTATATAAAGTACTGGTAACTGCTCGGTAGGGGTTTAAAGTTCGGGAAACTTGTAACTAGTTACTGCTCCCTCGGCTTGGGAGTAAAGATTAATCGGTGAATCCACCTATTAACTGGATTAATCGGTCGACCATTAATCGGTAGATTAAATAGCTACATACCAACATATTTCAAAAATATATGATATATCTACTTTTCTACATAATTACACCATACTCCTAGCTATGTTATATACTAAATGACAGCAACACACGTGTCAATATGCAGCTTCAGCCCGTACTTCTGCATTATGTTTTTCTTTTTGCTTCTTCCTCTTCTGTGGTGCCTCATAAGCAGCATCCTTACACCTTTTTTGCTGGTCCAGATTAGCTACAGGGCAACTTGTGACTTGTCCCTTAATCTGTCCAATAATGTTGCTTCATCCTGTTGACCCCTCCACCCATCGGTTTTCCGCACAACTTGCACTGCACTCGCTGTAGATCTAGAGGATTGATCAAAACAGCAAACTCCCAGCCCATGTCATCTGAATTTCTTTTGAGAGTTTGAGAACTCCCAGCAGTAGAAGCAATCGTAGACCCCTGCAAATATGATACACACCAAGCAAAAAAAAAATTTAATGACAGCAAGATCAAGTAACAACGATGTTCAATGACACTATGACAACAAGTAGATCATCACACAGAGCAGCAGCAGCCAGCGAGCAAATCAACATGCTACCTAGTACCTAGCAGCAGGTGGATCAATGGATTGAAGCAAGTAACCTAGCAGGCGGATCAAATCCGAGAGAGAGAGAGAGAGAGAGAGAGGGAGGGAGGGAGAGAGAGAGAGGAGATGGTACCTTGCTAGCCGGTGAAGCCATGGAGGACATGGTGCAGGTCGGAGCAAGGAAGACGACGAGATGGCCGGCCGTTGGGGCTGCTCCAGATCGGTGGCCAGGTCGGGGAGATGGCTGGCCGCCTGGTTTGCTCCAGGTAGATGGCCGGCCGCCGGGTCTGCTCCAGGTAGATGGCCAGCCGCCGGGCTGCTCCAGCTCGATGAGGTTGAGGAAGGGCCAGCCGCGAGCCGCCTTTCGATAGGAGGAGTGGGGGCGACGGGATGGGAAGGAGCCCAACCCTAGCGTTTTGGGAGCGGGAGCGGGCTGTCAAGCAAACCTGGTCAACAGCGGGCCGGCCCGGCATAGGCCCGGCACCTGCTTGGCGTGCCTGGCCCGGCACGGCACCTTCCGGCCCGCGAAGCACGCGTGCCGTGCCGGGCCGGCCCATGTGCCTGGCAGGGAGGCACGGGCACGACACCGGCCTTAAACGGGCCGGCCCGCGGCACGTTAGCCCGCGGGGCCGGGAAAGTGGCCCATCTAATTTTTCTCTGTTTTCCTTATTTTAGGCCGAAATACTCTTTAAAACTGACCGATCTACTAGTTTGATACAAAATGTTGATTGTCGTAGTGGTTAGAGGAAGAGTAGAGGAGAGGGAGGTCACGAGTTCGAGTCCCACACACGCCAATTTTTGACTTTCACATATATTTAAAAAGGCCAAGTGCTAAACGGGCCGTGCCGGGCTGGCACGCGTGCTTGAGGCCGCGGCCCAGGCACGGCACCTGGCTCTCACGGGCCGGCACGGGCACGGCACGCCACGGGCCGGGCCGGGCCGGTGCCGGGCTTTTTCCACGTGCCGGGCCGCAAAAAGCCCGGCCCGGTGGCCAGGTCTGCTATCAAGGGTCACGGGCCAAAATATTGGCTTCTTTGAAGAAATAGGCTTTCGCCCCGCTATATTAATATAGCAACCACCCGATACAACGTTGAGACCACAGCTGGGGCAAACAGCACAAACCTTCCCAAAAGAAAAGAAAGAGGAAGAGAAAACAACCCCAACATGCGAACGTGACTCTCAACCGCTACGTCCTCTCCGGCAAAGTCCCACCACAAGCCTAGCGCTCAGAAACGCCGCGTACCAAGCAACACCTCCAAGAAGGAAAGCGACGACGCCGACGCTGCTGCCCGGACAGGTCCTAGGGTTTCCCCCGGTACGCTCCGAGGAGTGGGGAAGGGGCACCCCCGACGCCCTTCAAGAAGGAAAGGCGACACCCTCAAGCGTCACCGCGTCGATGCCAAAACGGCAGAGATTTCTCCCGACCCCCAAAAAAACCACTTCCCGGACAAGCTGAAGCGCTCCACCAAAACCTGCCGCCCACCACCAGACGTCACCTCGGTCTTGAGTCACGAACGTCGTCTCACCATGGCAAACACTGCGAGGCCAGACTGAGAAGAGACAACCGTAGACAGTGGGTGGCGGTACCACAACTACGCGGGAGGGAACAACCTCCACCGCCAAAGGCAGTAGCCGACCGGACACATCAGCAGAGAGCACACCAGACCATTGGAGTCGGAGAGTGGCAGCAGCACGGCCACCTGGGGGACTTCCTCCACCGCCACTGCTGCGGGTGCCGACCGGACGCGGTAGCAAGGACACACCAGGCCGGGCAGGCCCGGCCGGGTCCCAAGAGGACCCGTAAAGTCCCCGCCACCACGCTGCAGCACGTAGGCCACGCCGCCGCTGCCCTCGAGAACAAACCATAGGTCCAGCCGAACCCAGAAGGGCCCGTGAAGCTCTCACCATCGTGCTGCAGCAGGGGTAGTTGTCGTGCCTCGCCGTCCACGTCACGGAGAGCTCGAAACCAGGCTGGAGGTAGGCTGGACGCACCCGACCCGCCCTGACCCAGATCGGGCCCGAAGGGCTAGATCTGGGCCCGCAGGGCTGGAGCCCATCTAGCCACCACCGCCGTCAACGACGGCGCCACCGCAGCATAGGCCACCCGCACGCCGGCAGGTCGCCCCGCCGCCGCAACCCGGACCTCCGTCGCCAGGGGAGCACCGCACGGTGCCGCGCCGCCCCGCACGAAGCGCCGCCACCGCGAGGGGAAAAGCAGGGAGCCGCCGCCAGCGCCGCCCGGGCCGAACCCGGCACGACCGCCGGCGACGGCGGAGGGGAGGGGAGGAGGAAGAGAACTAGGGGAAGGAGCGCCGGCGGCGGCCCAGACGCCCGCGCGGGGGGCGCCCAGGTCGCGAGAGCAGAAAGAGGAGAAAAGAAAGCCTCAGGCTCGGTTTCAAAATATTGGCTTCTTTTGCCCTACCAGTTAACTGTTCGATGCCGATTACTCGCTCTGACAGCCGATTAACTGCCGATTAATCGCCGGGGAAGGTAACGCTACGAATAAGTGGTTTTCGCCTCAGCCACCCTACGAGCAGCGATTAACGGGCCCGTTAACTGATTAATCAGCTGAATTCCTAAACATTATATACTCATATCAGCATCAAGATCGATCAGCTAAAGAAAATAAATAAGCATCAAGGTATTATTTCTCAAGTGTGAATCACTAAGGCCTTATTTGGTACTAGGGTTTTGAGGGGATTTGTAGGAATAATTCCTACAGGGATTGGGTGAACCCCCATTTTCTCCCAATCCCATCAAATCTTCATTTATCCCTAATCCAATAGGTAGGGGCAGTGGATTAAATATTGAGAGAAATACACTAAAATTTGGGAAAAAGTGGCAAAAGGTAGGGATGAAACCACTCAAATACACTAGAACCAAAAGGGTTATTAGGGATATGCGAGGATTTAGAATTTAACCGGGATAATCCCCACCAATCCCCAAAGTACACTAGTACCAAACTAGGCCTAAGGCCTTGTTTACTTCTCTAAGAGCATCTCTAGCCGCGACGCCAATAGAGCATCCGGATGAGTGTCCGGACGAGCTCTATTGGCGTCGTTCGGACGAAAACTGGCGTATTGGCGTCGCCGCTCTCCAGTCGCAGCGCCAATAGCCGACACGGACTTTACCCTTTTTGGTAATAGGGTTTTGAGGGGATTCGTAGGAATAATCCCCACAAGGATTGGATGAAACCCCCGTTTTCTCCCAATCCCATCAAATCTTCATTTATCTCTAATCCAATAGGTAGGGGTAGTGGATTAAATATTGAGAAAAATACACTAAAGTTTGGGAAAAAGTGGTAAAAGGTAGGGATGAAACCAGTCAAATACACTAGAATCAAACGGGTTATTAGGGATATACAAGGATTTAGAATTTAACCGGGATAATCCCCACCAATCCCCAAAGTACACTAGTACCAAACAAGGCCTAAGGCCTTGTTTACTTCTCATTTTCATCCCCCAAGGGATTGGGGATGGAAGGGATTTGGTGAAATTCCTCATTTCATCGAATCCACTCAATTCCTCTATAAATGAAGTGATTGTTGGGGGGTATCTTGGGATTATCCCGTAAAAATGGGCCTAGTAAACGAATTATTGTGGATTTTTAAGGATCCAGAATAATCCCCTCTAATTCTTTATAATACACTTCAAATACCCTATAAGTAAACAAGGCCTAAGACAGAAACAAGGTATAATTAGCGAGTGTTTTCAAGCGGACTATTACTAATCGAGTATTAGTCTATTAAAGTCGGGGGTTAGAACCGGCTTTCTCTGCAAAAGACTGAACAAGGATTATTATTTATGTCTGTTATTAACTAGAATTAACGTCTTGAAGAAAATTACTAGTTAAAAATTAGTGAGGTACATGAGTTTGTTTAGTACTTAAATCGGCTCAATGGAGTCCTTATCTGGGAGTCCGTCAAAACTAGAACAGTACTCCAAGCTTACTGGCCCACTTTATATCCTCCACCCCGTCAAACCCTTAAGGTTCCTTCTCAATCCACTCGGCCAACCCCGTATTCCCACATCATGCTCTAACATCGTCGCCACAATGGCCGCTAGACGCCGACTCCTCCCTAAGGCCCGACTAAGAGTTAGTTTAGCGGGTGACTTGATTCAAAAAGCATATTCATACGGCTCGAGTAAGAGTTAATATAGCGGGATTAAGAGTTAAGCTACCGAATCAAGGACACAAGTCGAGTCGAGAGTCAAGCTATTAAAAGAATGACAAGCTCCCGCCTACAACTCTTACAAGATACACCACGAGGAAAAAGGAACGGGCACATGGATATTGCAAAGGCAATACGTGTTTCGAAAGTCCACATACTTTGCTAGAAGCCACTGCTGACTGACAGTTTGAAAAGGACTGCGCATGGGTGGGAGTTGGCCAAACGAGTTTTGCAACTCTGAGCCATGATGGGAGTCATAGGAGTAGATCTTGATGTGTCCGGCTGAACGTAAACGTTCAGGGTCACACACTTAAGAAGAAATGAGCCAGGTGGAAAAAGTCCAAGTGACAGAGTGCGATTGCGTCCGACTTGAGTCAACACTGGACGCAAGTGGACAAGGTTGGGGTATCTGGATAGGACAAAAATATTGTGGGCCGAGCAGGCCCAAGAACAGCCCACCATCCCGCTATATATAGGAGATGGTGGAGGACACGAATTAGTGAGTGAACGCAAATCCACATTAGCAGTGAAGCAGGAAGATGAAGGGTTACTCAGATCCATCACCACCACCGCCGATCTAGTCTTAACAAGCAGGGTTTAGCAAGCCGCAACCAGAAGTTTCTCCTTGTACATGAGTACAACGGCATATGAGTCATTGGTTTGGCGCTCGGGCGAAGTCACCAGAGAGAACGTAGCTGTTTGAAACGAGATGTATAAAGACTGCACTGTCCTGGCGTGCCGACTCGTGTTTTCCACAACTGCGTGTCTAGTGGCAAGACTCTATGGCTTCTCACTAGAGTTGGATCTTGGCTTGTTGCACTAGGATTTTTTGTGTATAATTGTTCCATCCGGTGTGACCCAGTTTGTAACCCTCGGCCTCTGAATCAAAATGACGCACATAGTCTTTTTTATTAGTATTATTCAACAGAGTCTTGTAAAGAAATACATCGAATAACCGAAAGCCATCTTCCTAGCAACACCTGTCACTACACCTACAAGCTTGATGAAGAGGGTGGCCATGATTGGGACCGTGTGTCCTGACCTTACACATACGCACATCATCTAAATTCGGAGGCCTCATCAAAGCCGTCAAACGGCAAACCAGGAGCACAAACCGGTCCAGCAAGCTCTTGACGCGCACGACATGCGCGCGTCACAGAAGCCGTTGCCGCCTTCTTCCATCAACCCATCATAAACCCCTTAAGATCAACGCATTGACCTTGTCTGGCCTGCTGTCGACTTCGTAATGACGCTAGACAGGACGTAATCTTGTTCTCTGAGACTTCGACGCTATGATCCAACAAGTTAATAGCATATCCTCCGGCTGGATGTAAAACAAAATTACAACGTTGGACGCGAAACAATTGCGGCTTGTCCCTCCATTGCCAAAATCGGACGGCGGATATGGATTTCACTAGTAGCTGACTAGTTGTGATACTACAACGTGCGCTGCACCCTTTATTAAAGAAGAAAAATGAAGCATTTGAAAAACGCAGCAAAAATATGTTATGTATGCACATACAGATACAGAGAGGGAATATGCTTGACGCATCTTGCGTTTGGTCGACCAGCCGGTTTGAATCGGTGAGTAGTAGTAGCTGACAATTACAGGGAAGTTTAATTTGACCCTGGACAAAAAAGCTAGGCGGGTCCTTTTCCAGCGGCAGCTAGCGACGCTCATCCATGACAACATTTTAGCAAGTCGACATTACATTAGAGCAACTCCAGCCAGCCCCAGGAAGCCCTCCAGAGCATTTTTTTGTACGCCGGCGTACAAAAATATTCCCAGTCGCGCCCACAGAAGCTCGTTTTTCGTCGGATTTGCTAAAAAAATACGCCGGCGAACCCAACCCGAACCCAGCCTGCTGGGTTTCGCCTGAGGGTGCCGGCGAATGCTTTTGCATGCAAATGGTCCACTGTCCAGCCACCCACCACCCTCTCTCTCCTCTCCTCTCTCCTCCCTTTTTCTCTTTCTTTTCTTCTCTTCCTCCCTCGCTCTCGCCGGCAGGCCCTACACCTACGGCCACTGCTCCCTCGACGGCGCGCTCGAGAGGATCCAGGCGCCGCCGCCTCCGCCCAGGCGCGCCAGGGAGGCCGAGCTGTCCGAGCTCGCCTCCGCCACGCGGCCCGTCGCCGCCCGCGCCGCCGTCGGGAGCCCTCGCTTGCCCCATCCGATGCCTCGTCCGCCGCCGCCAGCCCAGACCTCCCGCCGTCGGGCCCGCGCGCGTCCTCGCTCATCCAGCGCTGGCGCGAGATCGAGTCCGTCGGCCCCGCCACGCCCCGCGCCTCCGGCGACGCCGCCTCCGAGTCCGACAGCGGCTCCCCGCGCGGCCGCGTCGGCTGCATCGTCAAGAAGCTCAGCGGGGCCGCCTCCCTGCCGGAGGAGGACCTGGATGAGGCCGCCGACGACGGAATCCAGCTCTCGCAGTCCGCGCCCACGTCGCCCGCGTCGCTGCTCGCCGTTCGTGTCAGGGGCGCTCGCCGCCCAAGCTGGTCGTCCGGACCGTGCGCGGCCTTCAGCAGCGAGGTCAGCGGCGGCAACGACGTCTCCAGAGCGCGTGCGAGGTCGCCACGCGTCCTCTGCAATTCGTGGTGTGGGGGTGCTGCTGCCAAAACTAGTCTCCCCAAGGCCAAAAAAAATACGCTGGCGCCCTAGGAACCACCGGCAAAGTGTGCTGAGGGCACAACGGCTGGAGATGCTCTTAGCAAGCGAAGTCCCATGACTTGGTAAAAATACCAAAAAGAACCTACCACATCGTATAATTATTCCTCCCATATATGCATGTGTGCACGATGTCAGGGGCGAAGCTCCCCATAGGGCAAGGTAGGGCAGCCGCCCTACCTTGATTTTTCGCGAAAACATTGTTATGCATATGTTTTTTCCGAACATTTTGAGTGGTCGAACGTTTAAAACGGATATCGTATGAGAAAGTTATCCTTATTTTAATAAAAACTGCGCAAAATCAATTCCGGACTAAAAATAAGGATAAGATCTAGCCTAATAAAACCAATTCTTCTATTTTCAATAGCTAGTTCTAAATCTAACAAAACGGACACTAAATTTGAAAAACTATGGTTTATAGCCACTATTGAAAGGTGTCAATTGCGCAGAAAATGACATCATAATTCTACATATGAGAAAGGGGAGAGAGGTCAGCGTGGAAACCTTTTATATTGCTATAGCCTCTATTATCAAAAACTGATATCGTATGAGAAAGTTATGCTAATTTTAGTAAAAACAACGCAAAATCGACTCCGGACTAAAAATAAGGATAAGATCTAGCGTAAACAGGAATCAATTCTTTCTATTTTCAATAGCTAATTCTAAATCTAGCAAAACCAACGCTAAATTTGAAAACAATGGTTTGTAGCCCCTATTTGAAAGGTGTCAATTGCACATAAAATGCCATCACAATTCTAAGTACAGATGAAATGATAACAAATACAGGAAAACAAGAAAAGGGGAAGAGAAAAGGTCACTGTTGATTTATTTTTACAGCAGAAACCTTATACTATATTGCTATAGCCTTTATTATCACCAATTTTGACAATTGTTTAATTGATTTATCTTAAGAGGGTTTTGGAATTCTATTGTCTTGATGACTATGGAGACTCGTTTATAGATTTAATGTGTATAACCTTGCTCATATTACAAAGATCTGATGATATTCTAAATCAAAAGTATTTTCCATTGGTATGTTTTAGATTTTACTTATACTGAAATATGTTTAAATTTCTATATATTAAATTATTATGAATCATATATAGTGTTAGTGTCTTGATTTTATTATGCATCTTTTTTTTGAGTTCGCCCTACCTCAAAACTTTTTCGTCCTTCGCCACTGCACGATGTCAAACATTGAACCGTATTTGTATTCCAAATGCCGCCGCCGGAGTGGGTCGCCGAAGGAAGGAAGGAGGGGTCGTTGTAAAACCAGCAAGGTCTTGCAAATTGGGCGGCAGCAGCAGCGCAACTGCGTGGGCAGGAGATAAGCGTGGGGAGCAAGTGGGCGAGTCGACAGCCGTAGCCTGTGTAAAGTTGTAGCACTAGCAGTACACTAGTACGAGTACGACCAGCTGCTTGCGGATGCGCCGGACTTATCAGCATCACGTGTTCACGGCCTCATGCAGCGCAAGTCATGGATGGGGATGGCCGACCCTGTTTCCCCGGAAAAAGATTCTCGATTGGCCTGGCTAGCGGCTAGTGGCGCCAGACACCGATATGGCCGTGCAAGTTGGGAATTACGAGGCAGGACCGGATCGAGGAGAACTATAAAAGTAGTTCCATCCTCCATGGATGGATGGATAGAGACGTGATACGTTCATATAATCGATGCAATACATGTGTGGTCCTAAGTTTTGTGCAACTCCGTTGCATATCCAGCACAACGGCCTAAACCAAAAGCATTTAGCGAATCTGTTAAATCAGCAAATCCTTTCTTGTACCTACAGTTTCTATGGGGAAAAAAATGCACATCTGCGTTTTCGAGCTAAGTGGCACTAGTAGGGATTAGAATCGTGGTGCCTACTTTAGTACTTCATCCGTCCCAAAAAGGATGTCATACATTTGTCCAAATTCGAATGTATCTAGACATGATTTAGTATATAGATACATTCAAATTTGAACAAATCTGTGACATTTTTTTTGGGACGGAGTGAGAAGAACAGAAATACGAGTACTTGTCAACACTAGGGATTAGAATCGTGGTGCCTACTTCTAGAGAGGCGTGCTGTTTTTTCTTCTTCTCTAATATGGAACCGTGGTGCCTACTTTAGTAGAACAAAATACAAGTTCGTTTACAAAAGGATATGGTGTGTAAGTTTTTATCAAAGTCCAAATTCTCTAAATGTGACTAAGTCTACTGAAAACATATCAACTTGTAGATACATATATCAATTAGTACCCAAATGTGTTCATCTCCACCGGACTCCCAAAATCGGCTCCCTAAAGTTATCTTGAGCTCATCTCTATTTCTCAAATGTTACAAACAACATATCAAAACATCATAGGTAAAACAACAAAGTTTCATACTACAACAAACTTCAAACACCGCATACAACTATATTATTCAACCGTAATTTAAACCATTTGTTCTTAACAACATAGTCAAACACAATTTAAAGAACAACTACATTATTCAAACTAGCCACATAGACCGACTACTTCTTCCCCTTGTCAAGGTCTCGTAATGAGAGATCATGTCGGGGATGTGAGTCCTTCCCTATGACCAAAGCGGCTAGTACCTAGCATCACCGGCGTGGCTCTCCTCAGCGGCCTCCCGCTCCTTGTCAGGGAGCTCGCGACAAGTCTCATATATCTTGTCAAAGGCCTTATTCGAGTTGGCGCCAGTGAACCTCATAGAGATGCCTATTGTAGTTATCGGTCACGAGTGTATCCATCGAGAGGCACCTGGTAGTTTCTAGGTCGGTGGCCTCCCGCTCCTCGATATCGCGAGCCACCGCCACACGCGTTGTATCCCTCTTCACCTCCTTGTCTGCGCGCTTCTTCTCCTTCGTCTTCACATTCTCCTCCCATGCTTCCTTACTTCACGAGCGCATTCTCACTCTTTGAGGAGGCGCTCATCTTTCTCCCCACGAATGCAACCGAGGGGTGGAGCAACTGCTACAGTCTGGGGAGGTGAAGTCTCACTCCAGGGATCCCACGCCTAGACCATTGGAGTAGAGGGGTTTCAAACGAGGAGGAAAAACTCAACCACGTGGTGAGAGGTGCACGAGGGGAGCTCGACGCCCCGATGTTCCACGTGAGAGGGGCTCGATGCAAGATTTGAAGTATAGGGCGGTACAACCAATATATCGGTTGATATATCATTATTTAGGTTCTACGATACTGATGTAACATATACGTTTCATTTATATCGTAATCTATTAAGATGGCCTATATTTGGCATGATATGTCCACCTATATAGACCAATACGATAGATAGAAAAGTTAGTCATTTATATAGTTATTTAACTAGTTCTCAAAAAATGATGGAATAAAATAGGTATTTAAAACTACATATATATATATATAGAGAGAAAATTCATTCATAATGTTCGATAGATATACATAGATAATGTACTGTTATGACAGTGTTTGATTATGTGAGTCTTGAGTATTTAATTTGATTTTTTATTTAACTAGTTCATAAACTTGGAATCATATAACTGTTATGCTCAAACATTGATATAATTCATTGGATGTGCCGACAAGACTTATTTTCAACAATAACAATGAAAATAAATTATATGTGTTTTCTCCCATAACTACTTTCCACCCGATATAAATTATATGCTCAAACATTGATATAATCCAAAGTACCATAATACATAATCCATCACATACCTAAAGTTGGTTTTGGCCACCTCATAACCTGGACCAAATACCTACTTAAATAACCCACCTAGGACATTGTTTAGAGTTGAGTTTTGTTAGGTTGAGAATTACTATCACAAAGAGAAATAGTTGATTTTCGACTAGACTAGACATAGTCCTTCCTTTTGGTTCGGAATAGATTTTGTACAATGTTGACGAAAACAAGTATAACTTTCTTATACGAAGTCCTTTTTTACGGACGACCACTCAAAAGTTTCAAAAATAAGTGCATCTAAATGTGCTTTTGTCGAAAATCAAGATAGGACGACCTCCATATCTTGCCCTACTGGGAGCTCCGCCTGTAGGGAGTGGGAAAATAGGTCTTCCAACGAATTATTTAGGAGGTGTGTTGGACCACTATATTGGTCTTTCTAGAGCGTGGCTGTTTTTTCTAGAATTAGTAGCGTACACAGGATTCTCCTGATCAGCCAAGAGTCCTCACAACTAATGGTTTTCCGAAAAAAACAACAACATAGCACCTATGAAAGGCATGGAGTCTTTTGGGGAATGCTACCTGAGCACAAACACCGTATGTTAATTTTGATTCACAACATGGGGCCGTATTCTATGGAGATTTTTTCTTTCGATAAAGTCTATGGAGATGACTAGCCCTGTTCAGATTCTTTAGAAAAGGTTGACTTCTTTTAGCGGTGTGGATGATGTTTAAACCGAATTACGAGCGGCTTTTACTTCAGTGAACTTTCTTCGTACTGTCAAAACTAATACGCTTGTACTCCCTCCGTCCCAAAATAAGTGTCATTGATTTATTCAAATATGAATGTATCTAGATGTATTTTACTTCTAGATGAATCCGTATTTAGTCAAATCTAAGACACTTATTTTGAGACGGAGGGAGTACATGCGTATAGTCGTGACACATTTTCCACTACAGGTGTGTTGTGCTTTCAAAACTCGCATGCTTATTACTTGGAAGTATATTCGCCACACTTCAAACTACATACATACTCCTCGGATCCGAAACTGTCGAAGCATGTACAGGAATTTGTATTAGCCTTGTAGATTTTCCACGACACTTAAAGTGGACCGGAGGTAGTATTATACTTTCAAAACTACTACACTTGCACTTGAAATTACATACGTGACGCACTTCAAGTGCACTTGATTTGCTATGCTTGTACTTGGAAGTAGAGACATCACACTTCCAAATACACGTGGGTTGTACATTTAAAATTAGTATACACTTGTACTCCGTACATGGAAATACATGCGCTGCACTCCAAGTATCATATGCCCTAAAAGAGAACGAGCGTGTAGCTCGGTGGTAGGGTGCGGCAGTGGCCAGCCCACCACCCAGGTTCATCCCCAGCGGGGACGTTTTTGTGGATGTCTCACCCGGGGTTATTCCCTGAATAAATTTTACAAGTACCCCACATGTGTCTTCAAGTCACTGCCCGCCGTTCCTAGAGTCGACGGCTTCGGAAGTTTCAAAAGACGTGTTTGATATAGGGTGTAGATCTAGTTAGGCGCATAGCAGGGTGTGTGCATTGTGGTGTGCGTGAATGTGGTGTGTGTCTGTGCGTCTGAACTAATACTACGGCTTGTATCCCAGTTAAGACAAAAAAAAGCGAAAAGTGTAGAGAAGAAAGAAAGGAAAACATGGGAAGGAAATATAAACAAAAACGAAAAAACCAATCCTGAACTCGCGCGCTGCTGACCTTCCGGAATGTTTCCCTTTTTGTTTTAATAATAATCGTACCGAAGCCATTAAACGGGGAGATGGAATCCAGTTGGGCTGCTTCAATTCCCGTAGTTGGGTTCGAGTTGGGCCAAGCTTGTATGTAACCTTTTGCTCCCGCCCCCTCCATTTTCACAGAATAACTCACCACTCTGTTGTAAAGAAAGTCCCACCCAAATGCTCTCCCGTCTCCTGCCGCGCCGCCACCACCGTCGCCTCTTCCAGACCCTACAATCGGCGGCCGCCGCGTGCGAACCCCACCAGAGTCCATTCTCTACCGCGGCGTCGTCGAGCCCTAGCCTGTCGATATGGCGGCGGAGGAAGAAGGGAAATGGGGAAGGAAGGCCTCATGGCGGTGGCGCAGCTCAAGCGGCTGGCGGCGCTTGCCCCCCGCCGGAGGCCACCAGCGGCTGGAGCAGTACATGCGATTGCACGTGTCTCGGCTCCTCCGCACCGACCTCCTCGCCGTCTCTTTGAGCTGCTCCGCCAGGACCACGTGCTTCTCTCCATGAAGGTCCCGCCTCCAGCCCCGATAAGTCTGCTCGCCTTTATGTTTCTTCTGCAAATATAGCTAGCGTACCATTTCTTTATCCTACAGTACGAATGCACTATCGTCTTAGATGAGTTAAACATATGATTCACTTCCTCTTTGCGGCGAGTGGGTGCAATATGGGGTTGCAGTAGTGTTTGAAATTGCAAAGTATTTGGAATAGTTCGACTCGTTCTGTGTGAGCATATTGACCTAGAAAAGTAATGGTTCCAGTGTTCAGGATATCCCTTATCATTTACTGCTCGGTCCGCACAAGCTTAGAGATTAAGCGGAAATCGGCCGTTTCTCGGTCGACTATTTATTGACAAGTTTTTTTGTTGTTGTAAATCTCAGGTTTAGCAGCAAAAAATAAAATATGCTATATTCCACCTAACAACAACATTGGACAGAAATTTTACCTTGATTTCTTGCCTTTGAATCTGTGTACAATCTTTACCTTGAAGATGCAAAACCTACAAAATGGAACAACCATCAGCTTGTGCTCTAAGCCTTCAAAAAAATAAATAATTTGCTGAGTCTAGGCGCACACACATGACAAACAATGACAAACAAACATACGACAACAGTACATACACGAGCGGGAACGTTTGTGGGGAGGCGGCTGGCTGGG
>QRDG01000263.1:0-208325 GCA_012064385.1 Puccinellia tenuiflora | reverse complement strand
CGCCTACAACAACCTCTCCGGCGCCGTGCCGACCGCTCTCACGTCTCTCCGTTTCCTTGAATCGCTCACCCTCAGCAACAACAATCTCAGCGGCGAGTTGCCGTCCACCATTGGCGATCTCAGGATGCTCCGTGACCTTTCGCTAGGCAACAATCTGCTCACCGGAAGCATGCCCTGATGATATCGGAAACCTCTCGAGGCTCCAATCTCTGGACCTTTCCCACAACCTGTTTGCTGGTACCTTCCCTGTCTCGCTCTGCAACGTCACCTCGTTGGTAGAGATCAACCTCGACGGCAATCGCATCGGAGGTCAGATGCCTGAGGCCATTGACGGGCTCAAGAACCTCACCAAGCTGTCCCTGGGGAGAAATGTGCTCGACGGGGAGATTCCGGCGACGGTTGGGAACCTCTCGAGGCTGTCTTCGCTCGACCTCTCCGAGAACAGCCTCACCGGAGGGATTCCAGAGTCCTTGAGCAGCCTCGCCAATCTCAACTCTTTCAACGTGTCCTACAACAACCTCTCTGGCCCTGTTCCCGTGTCTCTTTCCAGCAAGTTCAATTCCAGCTCGTTCGTTGGGAACCTCCAGCTCTGCGGGTTCAATGGCTCCGACATTTGCACTTCCCCTTCGTCTCCGGCGACCATGGCGTCTCCCCCTCCCTCTTTGTTGGAGCGGCCGACCAGGAAGATCAGCAAAAAGGAGCTCGTCATTGCAGTCGGAGGCATCATCTTCCTCTTCTCTCTGCTCTTTTGCGGCATCCTTATCTTATGGATGAAAGAGAAGAAGGACAGCACGTCGTCTAGAAGAAGGGCGCCAAGGACGCGACATCCAAGGACGTCGGAAAGTCCGGCGGCGGCGGGCAGTAAGGGAAGCGGTGCCGGCGGTGACGGCGGCGGCAAGCTGGTCCACTTCGACGGCCCTCTCTCGTTCACGGCCGACGACCTGCTGTGCGCGACCGCGGAGATCCTGGGGAAGAGCACCTATGGCACGGTGTACAAGGCGACCATGGAAGATGGCAGCTACGTCGCGGTGAAGCGGCTCCGGGAGAAGATCGCCAAGAGCAGCAAGGAGTTCGAGACGGAGGTGAACGCGCTAGGCAAGCTCCGGCACCCCAATCTCCTCTCCCTCAGGGCCTACTACCATGGGCCGAAGGGCGAGAAGCTCATCGTCTTCGACTTCATGACCAAGGGCAACCTCGCCTCTTTCCTCCACGGTATCTTCTTCAGTGCTCACTGTTTATTTAGCTTTGGGTTGTTTAATTCTTTTCTCTGACAATGCCCATTGCTGTTGCACTGCAGCTCGCGCGCCGGACAGCACACCAGTGAGCTGGCCGACGAGGATGAACATTGCCGTGGGCGTGGCGCGGGGGCTGCACCACCTGCACGCCGACCCGACCATGGTGCACGGCAACCTGACGAGCAACAACATCCTCCTGGACGAGGACAACAATGCCAAGATAGCTGACTGCGGCCTGCCGCGCCTCATGAGCGCCGCCGCCAACAACAACGTGGTTGCCACGGCGGGCGCGCTCGGCTACCGTGCGCCCGAGCTCTCCAAGCTGAAGAAGGCCAACACCAAGACGGACATCTACAGCCTCGGTATGATCATGCTCGAGCTTCTCACCGGCAAGTCGCCGGGAGACACCACCAACGGGCTCGACCTGCCTCAGTGGGTGGCCTCCGTCGTCGAGGAGGAGTGGACCAACGAGGTGTTCGACCTTGAGCTCATGAAGGACGCGGCAACGGGATCGGAGACAGGCGAAGAGCTCGTGAAGACACTGAAACTCGCGTTGCACTGCGTCGATCCTTCGCCGGTGGCACGGCCCGAGGCGCAGCAGGTACTGCGGCAGCTCGAGCAGATCAAACCCTCCATGGCAGTGTCAGCCAGCTCGTCATTCACCGGCGAGGCGAGCCATACTACTGCGACCGGCACTACCATCACCGATGATACGAAGTCCACAACCACAGAGTAGTCAGCCTCTTGCAGACTGAAAGTTCCAGCTCTTAGTTACTTCAGACTCTTAAGAAGTAGACTTCAGTTCAGAGTCTATTTTTTTCAGTCTGTATATAGAGTTTGTTTTAGCGGGTAGGAGATTTTTGGTACCCATGTCATTCTTTCATTCCTCAACTATTTCGTACCTGCCAGAAGCACTCCTTGTTATCTGAAGATGATTTGGGAGTGCTGGCTTCTGTTATGCTTCAAATGAATATTTAGTTGTGCGTCAGTACTTGTCTGAACTCCGAAACGATCTTTTTATCTGTGCTTGATTACTAACTAATTATTTTCTCTAATCACTTGTTCTCTAATCTAATAGGCAACATGAATGAAAGATACTAGATGATACCCCGCGCGTTGCTGCGGAATTGTTATCAATAATGTCAATAAATTACTCGAGAACGGATTGCTTGTTAATAGCGGGAATTCACGTAATTTATAGAAAATGATATATTCACCAAATTAATAAATTATGAAGCACCGATTTGATGAGATGTTGCATCGCAAAATGAAGTTCAGTATGAACATACTGAAAACTTATGACGTCCATGAGAATGTGAACTTTGGGATAGATTACTCGCGTGCTCATGAAATGTACATTAGAATGTGGACATCAAGCACAAATAATTCCTTTTATTCACCCAAGCAAATGTAAATGCAAACTAATTTATATACGGAGAAAATAATAAATTACAGAAACACAACTGTGACATTCCCGAATGAATGAACTTGAGCAAAGTTAAAAAAGGAAAAGAAGGATGTGGACCGAGACAATGGCATGCTCATCCAAAGAATATATTTATTTGGTAATTTGTTATTTTCTATAATTTCGAGCGAAAAAATGGAAGCTACTGGAATCCAATTTCTGCCAGTTGTCATCATGCATTTTCAAGTGTATAATATTAATGAAAAAGAGCAAGTGAATAAGGCAATCCAATTTTTTGTATGATCAAATCCGGCAGTTGCAAGATTTAAAGACACAACAAAAACATTACTATATGGTTTGCCGGAATTTTTGGCTCTTCTTTTCTGCATATAATAAGAAAGAAAATATGTTAGATTCAGAAACGTAACCAGAGTTGGTGTCAAATACATAAAATTTTGTTGATCCCACATTTCATAGTAAGTACATGATGCCAGACCAAGAAATTGCCGCAATCAAGTTAATCAACGCCATCTTCGGGAAGACATATTAGCTTCTGCAAATTGCAACCCTAATATGAGACTGCAATTATGATTTACCACTAATCCCCACAAGAAACTAAACTGATGTGTTATTAATTAATAAAGTTGCAGGATATTGCAAAGGAGACATCATGGGACACCATTCAGTTATTTTTCTGAGGAACTGTGAGCCCTTTTAGCAACTGATCGAATAGTGTTTGTGAAGAACAACTGGGAATCCGGCGACATACCACCAGGAGTGAATGTAGAGAGGCTTGAATGTTATAACATCTGTCAAACAAAATATTAGGACAAAATATGAATAATTACAGTATGACAATGAACATCTAAAATCAATAAGAAGGCGAAGGGGAAATCTGCCAGAATATAGCCATATCTAACATATCCAGGAGAAGCAAAAAAAGAAAGAAATGGCGTGCAAATCACCTGCGGCAGAACTGCTCCACGGATTCAGAATTCTCTGTTTGCGGCTCAATGGGGGCTGGACAGGGAAAACGACCCCATCGATCCGATAAAATCTCCACAAGATTCGTCCATGGAGGGTGAGTAGGGCCTAAAATCAGACCAAAAGGTATAGTTGATGAACGCCAAATCAATATTCATGTACAACCCCATGTTGGTACGAACGGAGAGGGAGGAGCCTTAGTTAGACGAAAGAGGGTTGGTTAACTTTGTCCTTCTTTTTCGGACACATTTGGCATGGCGCTAGAACCTTGTTCCGAGATGTTTTTGCTGGTATTGATCCAGATTTGGATGCTCAAGTGGAATTTAAAACATTTTAGAAAATGGGCAAATCTAAAACACAAAGGTAAAATATTGGACATTGTTCTTCTACCTAAATAATATGATGCTTATTACCTACGCGATTCTCAGTTGCAAATGAGGACGTTTCAGGTAAAGTCTGATGTGGCAAAACATTTTCTGGTGAGCTGCAAAGTTCAAGCTAATGGCAGATTGCACTCTGAATGGACTACCCCGGATAGTTTCGTTACTTCCTGCTCCACTATACGAAGTTACCGTCTCTAATCAGTACCACGTGTCACCTTTTTCACAACCACTGGTCAATACAGGATGTATCACATGTTCAACGTGTAAGGTAACTCGGTAGTGTGTATCACTTGCCATCGAAATAGTTTTTCTCAAAGGCAACAACCTATCTGAAATTGATGTGCCGAATTTGCCTTTTTCTCCGATTACACATGCATAATTAAGATGCACATAGTCGTAAAAGGTCTGTAACAAAAATAAAAGTAAGAGGAAGGCGAAAAACAAGTGATCATGCAGAAACTGTAGATCGCCTATGAAGAGGAAGGATCAATCTGTAGATCAGCCACCTATGTTGGGTAAAAATATTTCTTGTCGTGTCTTGTAACCGTGTAGACAACTCCATAAATATGTCCCGATTATTCACATGTTGTAGAGGTGACCATGAACGAAAAACACGTGTACACGACTTGCATAAAAGAAAAGTTCTTAACGTCGAAAATCTTATCATTTCTGTATAGACAAGCGATCAAATAACGACAAGCGCTCCCACCCTAATAAGAATTCTAAACTCGTTATCAATACCATATAACCAGTTGCTGAATATATAAAATTTAGGGGAGAATTTCACTTCCCCGGCCTCTGCACCAACTACGGTGCAGAACTTGCCAACTGAATTCATCTTAAGATGACTAAAATCATAAATACCTTTTCTGAATAAAAAGAGTTTCGTTAGATCACATAGTCCAAGACCCAGAAACAAAGTGTCTGGCATAATTACAATTGTATAAGGAAGACAACCGTACTAGGCCCATGCCCAATCCTGATACAACACCGTCTTCAATGTTATGTGAACCTCCTCTACTATAGTACGAAAAAAATGACCAGATATAAAGCAACAAATCAACATTTTGGCTGATAAAAATGGACCAGATATAAAGCTATTACGTACACAATTCTTGTAGAGCCACAAATCCCAACATAGGCCTGTCGCTCCAACACGGATATGTGATGAACTATATTTAGAGGGTATGTCCTGTAGCCAATTACCCAACATATCAGGAGAGCTTCGGGGTTGATTTAAATTGTATTTTGTTTGAATTGACCAAGTAACGTGAGCGAACTTGCATTTGAAGGAGAGATGCTTGCTCATCATGATGAAAAACAACATTGCTTACTTCCATGTCAGTTGCACTTTCTCTTTATGAGATTTTCTCTTCTTAAGATCACACCTCATAGAAGATACTATAAGATTTTTTCAAATATTTTACTAGTCCTCTAATTCCCAAAGTTTATTATTATTGATTTGTGCATCATTATGGATCAGGTACATTATTTTGACAGAGAATTTCTCATTCTGATAGGGAAGATCCATTTGGTGGGTATGTGCATGGGACTTCCTTTATGATACTTGTGTCTAACAAGATAGTATGAACCTAAGTATTGAACATGCAATGGTGCGTTCCCGAGCGAGGTGTCTTCCAATAATATCTTTTGTGAGTCATATTTAATCTTAATCGTGAATGTCCCAAACATAAAAAATGGCTCTAGTTTCATATTAAACTAACCTAGAAATGAGAATCCTCGGGTTTTTTATGAACATGTTAGAGAGGCTATATAACTACGTATTAGTTACAAAGTACATCCCGCCACACACACCTACTTTTGTAAGAAGTTTAAATAATCATTTACTAAGTAGGACAACATTTTTTAGCTTGCACATTTGCACATCATGGATCCCTGGTTGACATTGATCTTTTGGTGGCACATAGTACTCTATTTAGTTAACATTTTTTTTCCATTATGAACTATGCCAGGGAAATCTAGGTCTAAAATAGTCCGGGCTTTACAATAGCCCTTTTGGCACTTGCAAGAAAGACAACATCTATGAAGTCACACTGCAAATCATAGAAAGTTGATCAGTACTAGTCACCCTCCAGAGCCTTACTTTCATTTCTAGGTACATAGACTTTTGAATTCTTTCATCCACATGTATCTACTCCACATTTCTAAGTTTTTTGGTCCCTCTTGCAACTGAATATCTAGGTGTAATAAGCTTTAGCTTCCTAAGCATCACCAAACAAAATATCAGTCTTGTGGACATTAAATTTTATGACCGGAGAGATGCTCAAAGGCGCTTAGCACCAGTTTGAGATTTTTCCCTTTGGCAATCCATGATCCATAAATAAAGATGGTGCCATCTCTGCAAATTGTAGAATGTATAATCCATCATCTACTAGGTGATGTATGAATGCGCTAAGCTGAGAATATGTCTTATCTCGTTCAAATATTGTAAGCATATCAGATACAATGTTAAATAACATAGGTGAGATGATCCTCTGGAAAATACCTTTCTTTGTCTGTAAGTGGCAACCAATGTTGTCAATGAATTTTATGGCAACACTACCTCTAAATTTTGAATATCATCATTTTTTAGTTTTCCATTAACTCTCATGAATGGTCTCAAAAAGACTTTTCATCTCATCTAGGATGTTTCTACCTTGCATGCATGGATGTCATCTGAGTAGGCCGAACCACTTGGTCGGTGACCCCATTTAGCCAGTTATTTGCAATCTTGGTACAAAAACTGAAGTTGGCATTGAGCAAACATAAGGAATTATATTGGTGAATGTGACAATATTCTATCAATTTTTGGAAGCACAATAATTTTCCCGATGTTCAACTTGAATTTTTTTAAGTTAGCGGTATGGAAGTCATTTAAACAACTGGATCAAGTAATTCTTAATCACCTCCCAAAAATCCATATAGAACCCTCTCAAGAATCATCTGAACCTAGCTCTGTTATATTCCTTTTGAAACAACCCATCATTCTCATCTTTCTCTGTAAATGGAGTGGTAGACTTTCTGTAGTCAGGACACGAGAAATATCATCCATTCGAGACTCGTTCAAAGATAAAAAGACTCTCATCATGAGTACTAAAATACTTTAATAATAATTGGTGATGGAAGCTTTCAAGAGTTCCAAACAAAAGAGAGAAAACTACTTCCCCTCGTCTATGCCCCAACTAAAAGTGCATCTTTTTGTAGAAGAATTTATATTTTGTAGGTTAGAAGTATCAGTAATTTTTATTTTCCAGCTTTGAATACAATATTTTACCAGTAGGGCTCCAGTCAACCCAAAAATAGTGCCCTCACTCAATAAGGGCCCGTACTTGTCTTTTTTGGTTGGGCTCGCCCCTAGCCAGAAGCTTTCTCCTCCTCTTCCTCTCATCTACAGCGACTGGATTTTGACAAAATGTCTAATCTCCTTTAGTATTAGTTTTTGTGACTTCAATAGTGATGTTTTGGCGACGGATATGAAGGCATGAGAGAAAAGTACGGTACCTGATGCGACAGTCGTGGTCAACACAGTCGATGCCAGGGAGTTTATGGTGCTTTGGTCTATGAGATCGTCAGCCCACGATCTGGTAGTGTCATGTTTGGTGTGCCTGTCTTGCCATGGTGTATCCCCGCCGCAAAGCGTCCATCGGTCATCGGTTCTCCCATATTAGGGTGGTTGACCCAGTCGGCTTTTCAAAACGTTTGAGGTTAGTCAAGCTTTATTGGGTTTAGAGGAACATCAAGACGCACAATTTGTCACTAGAGATGATGATTTTGAAGGTCTTTGATGCAACTTTCAATTTTATGAAAGACCATTGTTGTTCTTGTGTATTCTATTTTATTTCCATGAAAGTTCTTCTGTGTTTTTCATCTGATGTATTGGTTTGCCTATCAATCAAGTCGGATTGTTTAATTAATTTAACGTATCTTGCCGACCCAAGGAAGAAAAACACATGGGGGGGGGGGGGGGGGGGGGGGATGGGGGATGCGTTTGGCATCCTAGTATTTTCAATGTTCTTTCCTAATACTACTAAAATACTATAGTTTTTCATCGGTTTAGGTGTTTGGCTCTAATAAATATTGCAGTTTTAAAAACCAAAGTGACTCTAAAACTGTTTTTTTTTTTAGTACTGGAGAAAGAGGTCTGGCCCTCTTTTTTTATTTTGAAAAATGAGAAAAAAGAAAAACTTTGATATTTCTTGGCCAACATTAGGATACTTCGGTTTTGAAATACTCTAGTTTTGAAAATGCTGAGCTACCAAACAAAGCCGTACCCAGTTAATTTGAGTCCTTGGTAGTTCAGAGTTCAGATCTCACTGATAAGATTGTCTGGGATACTTTTAGATGGAGTTCCTCTTAACGAATGTTGATACGTGTTCCTTTATCCTGTGCGGCGATGGGACCGTCAAAAGATTAGTTAATTTGTTTCTGAAAAGCACAACTAGTTAATGGTTCCCGTAGAGAAATAAGTACGTAAGCTGTTGAATGACCCTAACTAATCATATGGCACCTGCGTCGCCTCCTGGCCACCTAATCACTGAAATCTGAGGAATTGCTCAGTTGGAGTGGGAAAAACAATGCCATTTGACTTCACTTTGTCAAAGAGCCTATACTAGCTCCGGTATCGTGTGGTTCAAGCGTCAGAGGGATTCCACTTTGCAAATTTGCACCGTCTATTGTCGATGGCGGTGCGCTTTCGAGCTGAACTGGTGCCCGATCGAAGCGACGCACTTTCTTGGTTTCTGACCGTGTTTCAGTTTCTTTGTGATGCATCAAGCATGTTTTGATTCTTTTACTAGAAGTATGTTCCGATCCACAATTTTACATGCATGGTAGAAGATTTGGGTCAACCTGACACTAGATGAGTACAATTCTTAGCAAGAAACACCATCATATCCGTGGAGACGAAGAAACTCTAACCTCTTCAGTGCAGAAACGAAACAGTTCTCAACTTTGATGATCTATCTGCCTTGTTGACCACCGGCGGGTCTAGTTGTTAGTATCCGTAGTTCCGCAAGAGGAGCAGGGAATAATTTCCACTTGCTTTGAACAGTGCCATAAAAAGGTCGGAGATGGTGAAACGCAACGCATGGCGCCAGTGTGGGTGCAACAACTCCCCATCAGCATTTTGAACCATGGGGCAGACCGTCCTTAAAGCAGCCGGAGGGAAGGAGGCGGCAACGAATCGCACGGAATCGTAACCTAATCTTCCAAA
Source organism: Puccinellia tenuiflora (assembly GCA_012064385.1). Lineage (NCBI taxonomy): Eukaryota > Viridiplantae > Streptophyta > Magnoliopsida > Poales > Poaceae > Puccinellia > Puccinellia tenuiflora. The sequence continues at coordinate 199,106 of QRDG01000263.1, read as the reverse complement.
TCCCAAACAACCGCACTGACTGGCTGATCCCCCCTCGTCTCGTGCTGAATTCAGCTAGCTAGCCGATCGACGACCTCTATATATACTCGCCGGGCTCGTACTTGGTTTTGTCATCAAGGCAACAACAGGCAGCACCTGACAGAGCCAATCGAGCAGCAGGTAGCCATGGGAAGAGCGATGCAGGCGGCCATGGCGACGAGAGGTTTCACGAGGCTCTGCTGCTACATCCCTGCTCTTCTCCTGCTCTCGTTCATCATCCCCGGTGCCCTCGCGGAGGAGCGATTCTACGAGTTCGTTGTACGTGTCCTTCCTCTCTCCTCTCTTTTTAATTTGTTATATCTCTCTCAGCTGGACTTGCAATGCTTAATCTGCTCGGCATTTCCACCATTGTTGGGTCGTGCAGGTCCAGGAGACGGTGGTGAAGCGGCTGTGCCAGACGAACAGGATCATCACGGTGAACGGGCAGTTCCCGGGGCCGACCATCGAGGTGAACAACGGCGACACGCTGGTGATCAGGGCGGTGAACATGGCGCAGTACAACGTGACCCTCCACTGGCACGGCCTCCGGCAGCTGCGCAACGGGTGGGCGGACGGGCCGGAGTTCGTGACGCAGTGCCCCATCCGCCCCGGCTCCAGCTACACGTACCGCTACACCGTGGAGGGGCAGGAGGGCACGCTGTGGTGGCACGCCCACAGCTCATGGCTCCGCGCCACCGTCCACGGCGCGCTCATCATCCACCCCAAGCCAGGGATGCCCTACCCGTTCCCCAAGCCCGCCAAGGAGTTCCCCGTCCTCCTCGGTATGTTTCTGCTGTGTGTTTCTTGCTTCAGAAGAAGCCGTGATCGTGAGAGTTTTGTTTCTGATGTGTGTGTGTTTGTGGGTGCAGCGGAGTGGTGGAGGAGAGACCCCATCTCGGTGATCAGGCAGTCCATGGTCACCGGCGCGCCGCCCAACATCTCAGACACCATCCTCATCAACGGCCAGCCAGGAGATTTCCTTCCCTGCTCCAGCCAAGGTACGTACGTGTCTGTCTACTGGAAATCCATCGATCGATTACCTCGGTTGTTAAGAAATTACTGCATTCTGTTGGATAAAAAAGTGACCAAATTCGCTTCATGAGTTGCACTGACTAGGAAGGAAAATGTCGAAAGAGCACTTCTTAATTTAGGCACTAGAGACATGAAAAGCAGATTTCTTGGTTCGGAAAAGCAGCTCACCTTTCGTAGGTCTTGTCTAACACTACGACCATGCAATGCAATGTAATTAAACAAATGATTTGGAGAAAAATAGTTAGATTAACTGCCTGAATCAATTTGTTAGTGACAAGGTCAAATGTTAAACTTGTAAACTATGTACTTATTATATTCTCTTCACTAATCATTTGGTACCGTGCGTGCACATCACCCCAGAGACGAGCATCATCCCGGTGGTCGCCGGCGAGACGAACCTGCTGCGCATCATGAACGCTGCCATGAACTCCGAGCTCTTCGTCTCCCTCGCCGGCCACAAGATGACGGTGGTGGCCGCCGACGCCCAGTACACCAAGCCCTTCCAGACCAACGTCGTGCTCGTCGGCCCTGGCCAGACCACGGACGTCCTCGTCACCGCCAACGCCGCCCCTGGCCGCTACTACCTCACCGCCCGCGTCTACGCCTCCGCCCAGGGCGTCCCCTTCGACAACACGACCGCCACCGCCATCTTCCAGTACAAGAACGCACCCGGCTGCGGCGAAGCCAGCACGACCGGCGCCAACGCAGGCTTCAACGCCCCAGTGAACCGCCGTCCCCGATCCTCCGGCCATCCCGGCCGCGCCGGGCCGCCACCGATGCTCCCGTACATGCCGGCGAACAACGACACGAACGCGGCGACCGCGTTCTCGAACAGCATCCGGAGCCCGGGGCCGGTGAAGGTGCCCGGACCAGTGACACAGGAGGTGTTCACCACGGTCGGGTTCGGCCTCTTCAACTGCCAGCCGGGCCCGTTCTGCCAGGGCCCCAACAACACCCGGGTCGGCGCGAGCATGAACAACGTGTCGTTCCAGCTCCCCAACACCGTGTCGCTGCTGCAGGCGCACTACCACCACATCCCCGGCGTGTTCACCGACGACTTCCCGGCGTTCCCACCGGTGATCTTCGACTTCACCTCGCAGAACATCCCGCGCGCGCTGTGGCAGCCCGTGAAGGGCACGCGTCTGTACCGCGTCAAGTTCGGCGCCGTGGTGCAGATCGTGTTCCAGGACACGGGCATCTTCGCCGCCGAGGAGCACCCGATGCACATCCACGGCTACCACTTTTACGTGCTCGCCACGGGGTTCGGCAACTACAACCCGAGGCGGGACGCCGCCAAGTTCAACATGGTCGACCCGCCCAGCAGGAACACCGTCGGCGTGCCTGTCGGCGGGTGGGCCGTGGTGCGCTTCGTGGCGGACAACCCGGGCGTGTGGCTGGTGCACTGCCACATCGACGCCCATCTCACCGGCGGGCTCGCCATGGCGCTGGTGGTGGAGGACGGCAAGGCCGAGCTCGAGTCCACGGTGCCGCCGCCGCTCGACCTGCCCATCTGCGGCCTGTAGAGGCTTCCTTTCTTCCTGGTGAATTCTGTACAAGTGTACATGGCGGGAAACGTGAGTCTGTCTGTGTTGTAAGTGTTGTGATGTTACCTGTTTGCGATTCGAATTGGTATTGTAATTTCGATTTCGATTTGAAATTGTAAAGAAAAGGCAAGGTTTTCTATGGGCCTCCTTTTTTATATTATATATGGTAGAGCCTCGAAAAGTCGCGTTAGAGTTCAGGCTACATGGAGCCTTTTTTGATTCTTTTTGAAAACAACATTTTAAATTCCAAAACAAATCTGGAAAAAATACTAGACTTTGACAATGATGTATTTATGGTTCTGCAAATTTTAACCCGAATTTTTTTTGTATTCCAACCTATACAAAAATGACAAATCCTGGCAAATATGAAATTTTTCGAATTTTGCACTGTTCACAACTTCAAATCCAGAAATTTGTTATTTTTACAAAGCCCAAAATGCAGAATATTTATGATTGGTTTTTTCACACCGGTAGATATAATCATTGTATACACCTATTTTTTAGAATTGTTTAAAACTCATAAATATGATTTTTTTTCAAAAAAACAGGCTCCATGCCCGTGCTCCACAACTGCACTGGGTACAGACTAGACCATGGGCTTATAAAATAGTAATTGGCAGTGAAGTGGGCTCTTTGTTGGGCGAATCTAGTTGAACTATGCAGAACGGAAGAGGCCTAATACTCAATGAGCTGCAACAAGTGTTGAGATACAGAGTCCTAGAAAATGTGAAAAGTTCGCTAAACAATGCCATATGAAGGACTGGTCTCTTCTTAATTTTGGTCCCACTACTTCAGGTTGTATGAAGTCACTTTCCTATAGCGGCTATTTCAGGAGAGCGGTGTGTTTGGCTCCCGGGCTCCAGGGAGCCCGGTATTTTGAAAAATTTGAAAAACACATTTTTCTGTTTCAAAAAAATGTGAAAAAAATCACAGGTGTAGGTGCTGTCGAGACAGACGCCCGTGAATTTTTTTGACTTCAAATTTGTTGTATTTTGGGCTGTGCAAAAAAGACAAATTCTGACAGATTTCAAAATTTTGAATCTGGGTATGTCGATTCAGAAATTTGTCTTTTAGATCTAGCCCAGAATAAACGAATCTGTCCTTGAAATTTGGCACGCTTGTAGATCTGGGTGATATCTACACATGGTATTTTTTTCTCGATTTTTGGAAACCAAAATATGCGCATTTTCAAATTTTGAAAACCCGGGCTCCCTGGAGCCCGGGTTCCAAATGCACTTTCCGCTATTTCAGTTGCTAGTGCACCTTTAGGGTGTCATCTAGGGCCTTCTCAGCACCACCGATGGCCCTTCCGCAGTGGCGGAGGATGAACGAAATTCGAGGTAACAGACTCTAAATCATATGAAAAAAAATTATGCAAAACAAATATACTCCATAAACACTAATGCTGACTTCACTACAAGTGTACATGGTGGGAAATGCAATTTTGTGTGTGCTGAAAGTGGTGTGATGTTACATGTTTGTGATTTAAATATGGTATTGTAATTTCAATTTCGATTTGAAATTCTAAATAAAAGTCAAGGTTTTCTATGGGCCCCTTTTCTATATTATGGTAGAGCTCAAACCGTGGGCCCGTAATGTGCTTTGAAGTAGCCTTTTTGTTGGGGCTAGTCTGGATGAATTATAAATTCAGAAGAGGCCCAATTCTCCACGAGCTTCAACCATTATTAAGGTACACCATCATAAAAAATATGAAAAATTCCATACTTAGGCTGCACTATGGCACCGTTGCTTATGAAAGTTGGTGGATGATGAACTTACACAACATATGAGTTATTTGTCACGAAGAATTGAGTTACAGTTTTATACGAAAGAGAATGGAGTTACACTTTTTGACGAAAGAGAATTGAGCTTACAATTGGATGGAAGAGCATCCAAGTGTATGAGAGTGTGTTCCCCAGTTGTAATTCAGCAACAATTTGATAATAAAATGGTTTATGGCATGTTCTCTAATCCAAAAGAAAAAAGAAGGTAGGAACAACATACAGTGGGGAGAGCCTTACCTGATTTTTTTTTTTTTTAGTTTGTCATCAAGTTGGCTCCCTTTAATCGCACCTAAACCGGCAAAGGACGGACCTACGCACTCTAGGTACCAAACCTGATCATTGAACAATCGTGTCTGGTTAAGGGAAAGTGAAACCAAGCCGTTCCACTTCATCACTACACAAAGCAGTAGAAAGGTCGACCATTAACAAAAGTTGGATCAAGCTTGCACAGCTTTATATGAAAACCAGCATGTATGTCTACCACATTTTTCACATCCTTGCACTTCTAATACTTGTAGATAGATAGTACTCCTACAAGGCATTGCGTCACCTAGCTAGTGGCAATGCAGTTGCTAATTAATCGGCCAACAGTGGCAAAGTACACGATTAGGTATTCTAATCGCAATCATGGAACATGCATTGCCGCGTCCCATAGAGGGGGAGGAAGAAAGCCCCAGACGATGGAGGGCTGTCACCAGCATGTCCCCGGCTTGCAGACCGCCCGATCGTGGTCTTACAGCGGCAACCAGTCCCTAATGCGCCGGCGGTTAGCTACCTTGAAGAGGCGTTGCGTCTCTTCTTTTACGTTCTTGTGACTGATGAGGTCTCGCTTGCTTCGCCTTAGCTTGTGTGTATGCTAAGCTCTTCATTGGGGTCGATGTCAATGCATGCGCGACCGGTGAGGTGATTCGTGAGAGACACTACAATACACGCAAAATTAGCGCTGGATCCATGGAGCAAGAGGAACATGCGTGCATGCCAACTGGTCATTAAACATGCAAAGGTGCAAAAATGTTCTCCATGTTAGAGTATGGGGAAAATTACGACTATGTCACTAGTTTTCACCGAAATTTAGACTGTGTGACTAGTTTTTCTTAAATAACTCAAACCACTTCGTTATTTCTACACCACTCGACGCACTTTTTTTAGATAAAAGGCTTTTGCTCAGTATTAAATTAATAATGCCCTTAACGGCCAGTCATTACAAGCGATAGAGGATGCTGGCAAACCAGCTTACATATAAAGCACATGCTAAGATGCTGGGAAGAACAGCTAACAAAGAAACAGAGCAACAACAGGAAGACTACAAGAAAAGATGACGCGCAGCCTGTAGATATCCAAGTCTTCATCCGCCAATGCGCTCGATGAACTAGGAGGAGCGATGTCGAGCCAGCACAGTGAGAATGGCAAACCATCAGGAGAAGAAGCCATCATTCCACCTCGAAACGAGCGGTCGTCATCACACTACCATTTGTCCATCGCCGAAGAGAGCACTCTGCTCCCTCGCCCTGGCTCGAAGGGCGCCGCACCGTCGGACGACCGGTAGCTCGCACTGAGCACAAATGGCAATTGAAGAACTAGCCAACACGAAAGAAGAGACTCCAGGCTCAGCACCATTGGGAGGCATCCCACGTCGTAGGCTGCACCACAAACATCAAGGAAAAAGACCCACAACAACTAGCTGAAGGGACCCAAGGACCCTAGGACGGCGCCTTCAGGAAGGGGACGATGCCGAAGCTTCCCCGCCGCCCGGCACGGACAAACCGGACCAAGGTTTTCACCCGGAGCCAAGGTGGAGAGGGAAGCTTCCATGACGATGCCTCCAGGGAGGGAAACGACGCTGGGAAGCGCCGTCGTCGTCGGCACCGACACCGTCGGGCAAGGCTTTCGCCTGACAACTGCCAAGCTACCACACGATATCAAAACAGCCTCCACACCTCACACAACCAGAAGCACCACCACGGTCCGCCGCACCAACCGCCGATCTAGCAAAGGAAGCTGGGGACGGAACCGATGTGGAAAAAGCAAAGAGTTGACCAGCAGGTTAGAGGGTCCACAGAGAGGCGAGATCGGAAGGGGTCGGCCTCGAGGACGCCTAGATCTGGTCGGGAGCAGCCGCACCGGCGCCCCTGCACCACGAACGTCTTCCACACAAACCACATCGTCGTCCACACGGCCGAAGAAGTTGACCAGCACATGCACAACGCCACGTGCCGAAAGAGCGACGTCGTGTCCGCCTTCTGGAGCCGCCACTCCATATCCAGGAAGACCAACCTTACCCATCACCTACCGGACGACGGGGCGTAGGTGTGCAGCCAGCCAACCCAGTTGCCGCACCAACGTTTCTCCGCCACCAGCAACCTGCACTCCCCACGAACACTCACAGCCGCGCAAGACACAACCAGTGTTTGCCCATATCCACGCCAACCATCGAGAAGTAAGCGGAAAGGATCAGCAGGAGGGACACACAACAAGCACGGAGGTCTCCAAGCCATGGCCGCAGCTCGACACCACTGGTCGGAGTCGGCGGTGCCGAAGAATCTGACCACACTGGTCGGAGTTGGCGCAGTCGACAATCCCCTGCCCAGCGAGGACCTCAGCAAGAGGCACCGACGACGACCTAGGACGGCGTCCATGGCCACGTCGGCCGACGCGCATGGCACCGAGGGGAGCGACACCTCCATGGCTAGAACTCCTTCTTGGCGAGCGCCCTGTCGATTTAGCCCTGATTGCTCTGTGAGCTGTACGACGATGTGGGAGAGAGGGTAACAGGCGGGAGAGGAAGAGGAGGATGGAGAGGCCCCGCCGCCACCGCAGGCCGGTGATAATCCCCAAGAGCAAGGAATCATTGTAGCACAATTCAATGTGGAAGTAAGGTATCGATCCGCAGGAGCAAGAAGGAAAAGTTATCTATTCCCTACAACTAAAGTGTCACAAATTTTAGTTGATTATGCACTAAACAAGTTTATAGAACAAGGTGGTTGATTTAATGGATGCAAGTTTGATGTAACAAAACAGGAGTGTGAAAGTGTCACAATCCTCTTTAATGCAAGAGGACAAGACAAAGGTGTAAACGGTGCTTTGGAAATAAGGCCTAGGGATCATACTTTCACTAGTGGACACTCTCAACAATAATAATATAATTGAATACATAGATATTTCCTCTTCACTATGCTACCCCGAACTATCCTCTGGTTGGATAATGAACACCAATCCATTATGTAGGGCTACAAAAAGCACACCTTAAAGTTCGTATTCCACATCTATGGACACTTCATGCGGTCACTATTCGCATCCAAAGATAGTACTAACAAACACCACAATATCATAGAGACACCCAACACAAATAATAACTCATGATAAGTATTCATGTAATCTTTAGCCTAAGAGACACACACGGTGCACACACTGTCAACTTCACACCATGGGACAAGGGTGACTCCGGCAATCACATCAATAAAACCACTTGAGTAGCATAATTCATAAGATGATGAAGAGTAACATCTATGGATTCAACTAGATTACAAAGCTCATGATCACATAAAGATCACACCATGGGAAAGAGAGATAAACCACATAGCTACCGGCATGAGCCCTCAGCCCCGATGAGGGACTACTCCCTCCTCATCATGGAGATGGTGGAGATGAGATGATCTTGCTGTAGAAGTTAATGATGAACATGCTGGAGGGGGGTGGAGCCCTCCGGAGGTGGATTCCGGCGGTGTTAGCCCTCTGCCTCTCTATTTCTGGTTTTGCGTTTCTCCGCCGCCTCCCTCTGGAAAACATCGGGGGACCTTTTATATAGCCGTTTTTAGGTCATGAGGATGCTTCTGGGCGAAGGATCGATGCAAACGGGGCCACGAGGGCCAAATTGGATGGGCCCACGCGGCCTGGTACTGTAGCCGCGTGGGACCCCCCTTTTGGTCCTCCGGCCTCCATTCGTTGACTTCTTTCGCTCCTAAATCTTCTCCTTCCAAAATAATGACCCCTAAATTTATAGCTCATTATGACGTTGTTAAGGTCCTGAAACAAATAAAGAAAGAAATAGGGGTTTTTCTGCCTACGCATGATTAATTCCATATAAAGGGGAAAATGATTATAAATTACCAAAAATCATTAAATAACAGTAATATACCCCTTATATGATGCAAATATGAATGGAATATAACTATTATAGTGCAAAGTTCATGTATGCATTTTAGATGCATCAACATCCCCAAGCTTAACTCATGCTCGTCCTCGAGTATGAAAGTGATAAAACTAACATGAACTTTGCAATATAATCACAACATGGATATACAAGATGATTGCTACTTCTACATAAAGTCAAATTATTCATTATTTCAAAGAAGTAGCAATATGCAAACAGATTATAAAGTGATATCAAGTATTCAATGAAAAGATTATCAATGATAGTTCACAAAGTGCAACATAAAAGATAGTACTATGGACATTCTTACTTTTGCATACTTGTGGGCCATAGAGTGTAGAAAATCTGAATATAAAAGGTGGACACTTTGGAAAAGATGTATAAATAAGTAGAGGTAAAGCATGCATAAGTTTCATCTATCTTCCAAACTATTCTACTTAAGTTATTGAATGCAATGGTAATACTTGGTGTCAAGCTCTCTCATTCCCCTATCATAGCATCTTGAATGATTAAAGTTGAATGTGAAAGCAAATATGAGTAGTGGCCTTGATAAAGTAAAGGTTAGATGTCTCATGCCCCTTGAATACAAGTACCTACACCATGATTACTCAACTTGGGAAACAGAGCAAGTTTACGTTATCTATCATTGTAAGTAATAACGGTATCATCAAGAGTCTCAACTGGGGGTACCTCTTGTCCAATGATATGGATCAAGCCCATATCAAAACAACAAGACAAACAAACATAATGAACAATCTCAACACCCTCTTTATTTACCACTTGATATAGCTTTTTATTGTAGGGTGTATCACAGAGAGTTCAAAATAGCATGTAAGTAAATTTCCACCTTGAATGATGCATGGCTTAGATTAGAAGCCCAGGATTCTCTCTAACCATTTATACAAACTCATTTAAACTTAACTCTATTTCCACATTATTTCGTCATGATAGGCATCCATAGACAAAAGTACATGATATCAACTAAATAGATAATGGAACATGTTGAAAGCTTTGCATGTGACAACACATATGGGCTAACTCCCAACCTTAAACATTTATCAAGCCACTATCATCATAATATTAATCACAATGGTTCATCTTTATTGAATGCAATAAAAGTAAAGTGTGCATCAAGTTCGCGAGAGCTTTTTAACCAACTTTTCCCATTATAATAAATAACATCATCATTTTCATTTAGAGGCATAGATAACACAAATAACATGATAAACATACTTGGAATAGCATAAAGCTAATAGGTAGATATGGTGGACTCACTGAAAAAACTTGGGTTGAAGGTGTTGGAAACAAGTTTTTACTTGTTGGAATTTTTGGGCTAACAAAAGGGAGAATGATGACCATCTAGATGCATGCATGAGTGTCCATAGAACTAACTAATTCATGTAAAACAAGGTGAAATAACATACAGCATCAAAACATGAATAAAAGATAGCTCATGATAAAGCATTTGCAAATTAGTACTCATAAAGAAGCTCATGAATCATGCAACTATATGTGTCATTAAAAATCAACTTAGATATCCCTTTTTCCAACACAATAAAAGCATGCAAGATATTTCAACCCATATTTCCAGTAGCTCTTTCATATATAAATGATAGTGGTGGTCTCAAAACAAAAAATCAAATCAAAACAAAAACAAATAAAAGACGCTCCAAGTTCATGCGATAAAGTGCATTGATAGAAAAACAGAAGTTAGACGTGTGCAAACTGAGAGTGTGTAGGTCCAGTGGGGTTGTCTTCACATCCCCAAGCTTATGGATTTCACCATCCTTGGATAGCTCTTGGTGCATCTCCTCTAATCCCTGTGAAAAAAACTTCAAAACACGGTTTCTCCTATTTCTCTTCTGTGGGGTGACATTAGTAGTGATAGACAAATGCATTACTTGCTGCTTATAATCCATGGACTAAAATACTTATGAATGTTCAGATAGTGTATAATGTTGTATGCCTACTCATAAACTCAATTGGATCAAAAAGATTCAACTCAAAAGTTCAAACTATGCATAAAACAATATGGGACAGAATCTGTCCAGAGAAACAGCAGCAGCAAAACATATTTTTCTGTCCTACTTAAACTCGTCAAAAAATTCTGAAAAAAATCAGGCATACATAGGATGAAAATTTTCAGTTACAGTAAAAATATAAGCTCAATCTTAGTTACATAATAAGAACTAAAAATCAAACCATGCACAGACTTGTGCTGGAATGAAATCTCCGTATGCAAAATAACAACTTTTTCATACCAAAATGGGTAAAACTTGGCACTTTATTAATTATTCCAGAAACTAAACTAAAAACTAAGTCTCTTGTTACAGCAAGAGGACACAAAGAAAATTAAAATAAAAACAACCGTGTTGCCTCCCGTAAAGTGCTTTTTTTAGCCATATAGCTAGGCTTACTTACTTGGTATCAAAATGGTTGGAGTGAGGTGGCTTGGCATCCCCAAGCTTAAATTCTTGTACTTACTTGATATATGTAGGGTGAGCCTAGGGGTAACATCCCCAAGCTTGAGTGTTTGTCCCTCTTGATCTTTGTTTATGTCCCTCAACTCTTCCACTTGAAAGTTCTCTTCACACATAACTCATCATAAAACTTGATTAGAGGGGTTAGTGTCTCCATAAATTAAATCTACATAGCTACAGTAAAGACATATCATGAGTTGATTCTAACATTAGCTAATATTACTATGGTTGTGCATTGCTCTTCGATCAATAGAACCACATAAAACACAAGTAATTAGAGTAATGCAAAATAAAGACAGAATCTGTCAAAAACTGGACAGCCCATAAAGAGTAAATTTTTAGAGGCACTTACGTTGCTCAAATCAGAAAACTTTGAACTAATTAAATGTGTATTAATATCTGAAAATTTATGTCGTAAAATTTCAGGTCTAAATTCCTTTTATGTTATTTTTAACATTTTTCGCAGTGAAGCTTAGGAATCTGTTTCCTGGACAGCCATGATAGTTTTAATGATGCTCACATAGAAATACGAATTGAAACGCAAAGGTGAGCATCAAGAAAAAATATGAAATATATTTAAGTCTCACCCACTTCCTATGCATTGGGATCTTGTAAGAAAATAAATCAATGAAGCATATAGTAATTAGCATAGGAAGGTAAAGCAAGTGCGACATTAAAACCTTCAACATAAAGAGAGGAAATATAGTATTATTGAGATATTTAGAGACATGTTTCTCCACGGTTGCAACAAATATTTGGAACTAAAGATAATTGCAAACCACATAAGTATTTCTCAACATAAGCAAATTTCTCCTCTAAGGTGTGACTAGGGGAGTTCAGAAATAAAGTTGGACTCTCATGAATGAGAGTATCATCACAAGCAGCAAGTATATCATTTTTATCCGCACATAAAGTAGTAACAACTAAACATGGAGGATTATCAATAAGCATAGGACCATCATCTAAAGCATTATCATATAGCATGTCTAAATCATATTCTTCATCATTTTTAAAATCATTATCAATAATGTTCTCATTAGGCATAGGTTCATATTCTTCCTCATCATCAAGATCATAAAAGCAAAGTTTATCATTAGCAAAATCTTGAGTGTTACCTTCGTCCATATGTAGTAAAGGTGGAAGTTCCTTCTCTTCATTCTCTAGTTGTTCATCAATTTCTTCATCCTTTTGCTCTTCATTATCTTCTTCTTGGGGCTGCATGGACATCCCCAAGCTTAGGCTTTTATCCTCTTCTTCACATACTTCCTCTTCCAAGCTTATGTTTTCATCATCTTCTTCCTGCAAAACATTAGATCTTCCTTGGGCAAATCTCTTCCTTGTGCCAACAACATAGATATTTTCATCAAATTCATCTATGCAGATATTAAGGATAAAGGCAATCATATTTTTAGATTGAGAAGCTATAGGGCAGGTTTCATGTTCATCAATGAAGGTGTTTAATTCATAGGCTGCCACAAAAATAACAAATTGCTCTACTTCTGCCATCCCTAAGTGAGCATAAATCCCTGTATGATAAGTTGCAATAACAGGTTCAACTTTATTGGAAGGGCATTGGAATTCAAAGTGTCTACAGTATTCAGAGCAACAAGTTTCTTCCTTATGACAATTAAGCAGTTTACTAGCAATTTCATTTAGATACCTCATGATGGTTTTTAATCTTTTCCCTTCAAAAGATTCTCTAAATTCAGCAGCTATCATGGCATTTTTATAATAGTTTTCCATTTTTTAATTTTTTTTGGGTTTTTATAAATGCAAAACTGAAAGTAAAACTAAACTAAATGCAAAACTGAAAGTAAACTAGAGTATATGCAAAACTGAAAATAAATATCTAGTGCAAACAAGAATAGAAACTTAAGCGCTACGCTCCTCGGCAACGGCGCCAGAAAAGTACTTGATAATCCCCAAGAGCAAGGAATCACTGTAGCACAATTCAATGTGGAAGTAAGGTATCGATCCGCAGGAGCAAGAAGGAAAAGTTATCTATTCCCTAAAACTAAAGTGTCACAAGTTTTAGTTGATTATGCACTAAACAAGTTTATAGAACGAGGTGGTTGATTTAATGGATGGAAGTTTGATGTAACAAAACAGGAGTGTGAAAGTGTCCCAATCCTCTTTAATGCAAGAGGACAAGACAAAGGTGTAAACGGTGCTTTGGAAATAAGGCCTAGGGATCATACTTTCACTAGTGGACACTCTCAACAATAATAATATAATTGAATACATAGATATTTCCTCTTCACTATGCTACCCCAACTATTCTCTGGTTGGATAACGAACACCAATCCATTATGTAGGGCTACAAAAAGCACACCTTAAAGTTCGTATTCCACATCTATGGACACTTCATGCGGTCACTATTCGCATCCAAAGATAGTACTAACAAACACCACAATATCATAGAGACACCCAACACAAATAATAACTCATGATAACTATTCATGTAATCTTTAGCCTAAGAGACACACACAGTGCACACACTGTCAACTTCACACCATGGGACAAGGGTGACTCCGGCAATCACATCAATAAAACCACTTGAGTAGCATAATTCATAAGATGATGAAGAGTAACATCTATGGATTCAACTAGATTATAAAGCTCATGATCACATAAAGATCACACCATGGGAGAGAGAAATAAACCACATAGCTACCGGCATGAGCCCTCAGCCCCGATGAGGGACTACTCCCTCCTCATCATGGAGATGGTGGAGATGAGATGATCTTGCTGTAGAAGTTGATGATGAACACGCCGGAGGGGGGTGGATCTCTCCAGAGGTGGATTCCGGCGGCGTTTCCCCCCTCCGATCTTCTCCGGCGGCAGCCCTCTGCCTCTCTGTTTCTGGTTTTGCGTTTTTCCGCCGCCTCCCTCTGGAAAATGTTGGGGGACCTTTTATATAGGTGTTTTTAGGTCACGAGGATACTTCTGGGCGAAGGATCGATGCAAACGGGGCCACGAGGGCCAAATTGGATGGGCCCACGCGGCCTGGTACTGTAGCCGCGTGGGACCCCCCTTTTGGTCCTCCGGCCTCCGTTCGTTGACTTTTTTTGCTCCTAAATCTTCTCCTTCCAAAATAAATACTCCCCTAAATTTATAGCTCATTATGACGTCGTTAAGGTCCTGAAACAAATGAAGAAAGAAATAGGGGTTTTCTGTCTGCGCAGGATTAATTCCATATAAAGGGGAAATCATTATAAATTACCAAAAATCATTAAATAACAGTAATATACCCCTTATATGATGCAAATATGAATGGAATATAACTATTATAGTGCAAAGTTCATGTATGCATTTTAGATGCATCAGCCGGCCAGTGGCGGCGGCGGCGAGGGAGGGTGGCGGCACCTAGGAGGAAACCCTAGTCCCCCGAGCCGCCCAAAGGAGGACGACGCGGGGGTCGTGAGACTTTTTAGACCACTCGACGCACTTGGCGCCAGCTCCCGTTAGGTCTGGGCAACTTGTTGTCAGTTTGACTCGTCTTGTGACATATTGGTCCAGGGGTGATGAACGGCTGATTTATCGGGCTCCAGAGTTACAAAGTTTTGTTACGCGTATCCTCTGCCCTTGTGTCTCCACCGCACCCACATTCTCCAACCCTACAGGGTCCATCTATGTGCTCATATTCCGTTCAAAGCGTTCCGACCAATGATCGTGCTTCAGGCATTGCGCTTCGAGCCGGCAGAGTAGGCACTAGTAGGAAATGCTTATTGGTGGGATGGTTACCAGTGGCGCACCTGGTTTTCGTGCGCCGGTGGTAATATTGTCGGGGGAAGCCCCCGAGTGGGGTCAACATGGTGAAATAGGCAAAGGACTCGGAGTTGACCGAGTCAATGGAAACCGACATACCATACCGGATTACCCGGTGTCGGCCGAGTCAGGGCTGGCCGACATAGCTTTATGTCGGATTGTGCTTATCATATGTCGGAATCCTCTTTGCTGTTCTTATGTGCAGGAAGGGGCAAACCGAGTCACCAGCATGGGGCATGCTTATGCCGGGTGAAGGTTATCCCGGAAGATGGACAGAGCTCCTTGAGACACGGAGCGAGACAAGGGCGGCGGTGTGCCGCAAGTGGACGGCGTGCCAAGCCTCGGCCATGCCTCTGACGCGGGCGGCGCGGTACAGTGGCGCTAGGCCTAGGCGTGGGCGTGCTGTCGGATGCAGAGGGGACCGTGGCGACCAGCGCTGCCACGGTCTGGGCATGGTGCAGCGGTGCCCGTGTCGGGCGGCAACCAAGGAGTATGGCGACAGTAGCAATGTTTTACACTGTAACCCTGGGTTTCCCTATATAAGGGGTACCAGGGGCTCCTCTTACGGGGAGGTTGGACACTTGATTGAGAGCCCAGAGACCCTGCCTCACCAGAGACTTAGACATTTCCTAGAAAGTAAGGAGCTCTTCCGAGACTCGGTAGAGGCTTAGATCTAGCAGTTCTTCTCATACAGCTCACGGAGCAGACTTGTAAACCAGTTGCAATCCATATATATCGAGTAGACAGGCAGGAGTAGGGGTGTTATCTCCTCACGAGAGCCCCGAACCTGGGTAAATCGCGTGTGTGTGTGTGTGTCCGTGTGTTCGTGTCTGTACGCCGTGCGTGCAAGCCCTCCCCGGTACCTCCAGCGTCCAATCGGCCCCACCTTAAGCCTATATGGCATCTGTCCGTGCACCACCACGACAGTTGGCGCCCACCGTGGGGCCAGCAGCGGCGCTGGCTGGTGTGTTCATCCGGACGGGTTCCTTCATCGCGTCGGGTGAGCGCGTTCTCTGTGGCCTTGTCCACAGGTTCGGCTCGCTCAACGTCGTCAGCGACAACGCCGGCTGTTTCGGCAGCAGGCCGCTTCCTCGGAACGGGTGCCTCATCGAGTTCGGCTCCCTCACCGTCTACGTCGCCACCGAGGTCCCCTGCCGGTTCCCCGAAAGGGTGCAGGTTGCCGCGGATCCCCCCGCTGTCTGTGCGGCTCGCGGCCGACGTATCGCCCGTCCCGCTGCTAGCTGTGCAGAGGTCATGATGACCGCCCCGGTTGTTGATGCCGAGGTCAGCACCAGAACTACCAGGACGGCGCGCCCGCCGCTGGAGAGGCCGGAGAATCGTCCGGAGCAGGCCGGTACATCTGCTGTGCCGGTGACGCCGAGTCCTCTTCAGGGCGCGATTGAGAAGCTGACAACTCCAGTGGCTCCGAGCGCAGATGTTGCTCTGACTCAGGCGGAGTTGGAGCAGCAGCGCCAGGAGATACTCCGAGAGGCTCAGGAGGTGGCCCGGGTCAAGCAGGACTTCGACATCTCCCTCCGTGAGTACAATATCGCTCATGGTTTTACGCCGGTAGCCAACCCGGTTAGTCGCATAAATGAAGTACGTGCTAGAGGTAGAGACCTCAATGCCGAAATAGCTAGAGATGGTAGAGCTAGATCTGGTAAAACTGCTAGTTATGTGTCGGCAGGCCGGCCGAAATACAGTACCCCGGGTAAGAACCTTAGAGATGCTGAGGCTGCCATAGCTGAGTTGCCTAATTTATCCGGTGAAGCTCGTAGTAGGCAGCAGGACCGAGTTAATGAGTTGGTAGCTGTAGCCAACAGATAGAATGAGGCATTCCGGAATGCAAACCCGGGTGCAGGAGGATCCGGATACCTCTACTCCAATGGTGGTGCCGGAGGAGTGTCCAAGGGACAGGCCTCTTCGCCGTATGTCGGTGCAAGCCGTGGCCAGAGTGTGAACTCTGGCAAGAACAAACAGATGCAGGCGTATGATCCGGTATATGCCGGAAAGCAGAAAGCTGCCCAAGGTCAACCCGGACAGGGAGCTCTAGGACCTGTTCAGGGCAGACATGAAGCCAACCGAGTTAACTCGGCAAATCCGGGTCAGCCACCTCGGTATCCGGTACCCAATCCACCTCGTCAACAAGCGGGTGCCGGGTATGTCGAGCCGGCCGCTGACCGGTATGATGATGGTTACTCGGCCATGGAGCGTGCCGGGTATACAAGATACAGAGAGCTGGCGTCTGAGGGTGCACTCGGCGCTAGGCTGGGGGCTCGCCAGCTACCAGCTCACGACGTCCGTAACAAGTTAGACAGAATCTATCTGTCTGAAATGCTGGAGGAGCAAGGTCCACCGGGTCCTGCATGTTTTGGACCCCGGATCATGAAACAGCCACCTGTGCCGAATTTCCAGCTCCCCCGGGGTGCAAAGACCTATGACGGCAGCACCAAGCCGGAGGACTGGTTGACAGATTATGTCACCGCGGTGCATATCGCTGGTGGCAGTCGCCGATGGGCCGTGCGGTATGTGCCGCAGATGCTAGAGGGACCAGCCCGAATCTGGCTGAACAATCTGGAGGAGAACAGCATTGATTGCTGGCTCGACTTCTCCGACGCTTTCGTCAGCAACTTCTCCAGCACTTACAAGAGGCCGAATCGACCTCAGCAGCTGTCCATGTGTCGGCAGAGAGAAGACGAAACAGACCGGGAATATCTGACCCGGTGGAGCACGATCCGGAACTCCTGTGAAGGAGTGATTGAGTCACAAGCCATTGCATGGTTTGCGCAAGGATGCCGACATGGCTCCATGCTTTGGCAGAGACTCCAGAGGGAGATGCCGGCCACCTTGGCCGAGACAATGTCAATTGCTGACAGCTATGCACTCGGTGATCCGACACAGCCCTTGCTGACCCAGGTTGATGTGGGCAGGAGGTATCCTGCTCAAGACCGAGATAGATCGGGCCGGCGTAGCGATCGCCCGGACAACCAAAACAAGAGAAGAGACGACCGACCGGATTACCGGTACGGGTCGGACCAGGTCGCAGCTGTCGACCAAGATCAAGCGGGTGCCGGCAGCAGCCAGCGCCAGAAAAATGAGGGTCCCTCTTGGGGCCAGAACTCGGAAGGGAAGAGGCCGTGGAACGGCGAGAAGAGGCCGTGGAACGGCGAGAGGAAGCCGTGGAACGGCGAAAGGAAGCCATGGAATGGCAACAAGAAGCAATTGGATGACCAGGAGAGGTACATCTATGAGAAAATGCTGGATGGCCCTTGCTGCTTTCACACCAGACACCCCAGCAAACCGGCTCAACACTCGACTCGTGACTGTGATCGGCACAAGAATCAGCCAGCAGCTGCTGGTCCGACACCGAGACCCGCACCTCTGACAGGTGCAAACACTCAACCCCTGAATGCACAGCCGAGGCAAGAGGATGTCAACCAGGTGGCCAACAACAACAACAACAACAACTACAACAACAATGCTGGCCCGAGTAGGCAGAACGAGTATCGGAAGCCCCATCAGAGTTATATGGTCTTTGTGACCGAGCCCACTGATAAGCAGAGTCAACACCGGCGAGCGATGGAGGTGAACGCGGTCATGCCGGCCGTGCCCAAGTTTATGTACTGGTCCGAGGATGAGGTCAGCTGGAGCATCAGGGATCATCCAAAGGTCATGCCAAACCCAGGGGGTTATGCTCTGGTTGTGAATCCGACATTCGTTGGACCCAGCATCAACGTCAGTTTCAGCCGAGTTCTTGTTGATAACGGGAGCAGCATCAACATCATGTACCGAGATACCATGGTCAAACTCGGATTAACCGAGAACATGATGCAGCCAAGCAGGACAACTTTCCACGGCATCGTGCCGGGTGTCTCGCACGCACCCATGGGAGCAGTCTGGGTGGATGTCTCCTTCGGGGACGAGAATAACTGCCGGACTGAGAGTCTGCTGTTCGAGGTTGTGGATCTCGAGAGTCCGTATCATGCCTTACTCGGTAGGCCAGCACTCGCCAAGTTCATGGCGTCCACTCATGTGGCCTACCTGAAAATGAAGATGCCGGGTCCGAATGGCGTCATCACTATCTCGGGCGACTACAGGCGTTCCATGGAGTGTGCCTCTGCCGGATCTCTGCTGGCCGAGTCACTTGTGATTGCCGCCGAGAAGAAAAGAATTCATGAGGTGGTCGCTCTGGCCCAATCTGCTCAACTCGGTATTCCGAGTCCGGCCAACCCGCAGCAGACTGCAACCTTCCAGGCGGCGAAGGAGTCCAAGAAAGTTGGTGTCGACGAGTCTAATCCGGAACACACCGTCATCATCGGTGCCGGGTTGGACAGCAAATAGGAAAGCGAGCTCATCCACTTCCTCCGTGAGAATCGGGATATCTTTGCATGGTCCAGTCAGGACTTGCTGGGTGTTCCGAGGGAGTTGGCTGAGCACTCTCTGCATGTCAGGCCAGATGCTAGGCCTGTGAAGCAACCGACACGGCGTCTCGCCGAAGGAAGAAGGAAGGCTGTGGGTGACGAGTTAGCCAAGTTACTCGCATCCAATGCCATAGTAGAAGTGAAGTACCCGGACTGGTTGGCTAACCCGGTCCTGGTAGAGAAGAAAAAAGATGAACCGGATGCTGCCACTGTCTGGCGTATGTGTGTTGATTACACACACCTGAACAAAGCATGTCCTAAAGATCCATTCCCGCTGCCCCGGATCGATCAGGTGATCGACTCCACGGCCGGGTGTGAACTACTCTCCTTTGTAGATGCGTACTCTGGTTTTCACCAGATACCGCTGAACCCAGATGATCAAATAAAGACTGCTTTTATCACCCCGTACGGGGCTTATTGCTATCGTGTTATGTGTTTCGGCTTGAGAAATGCTGGCGCTACTTATCAGCGTTGTATGCAAAAATGTCTGCATGATCAAATAGGTAAAAATGTGCAGGTGTATGTCGACGACATAGTTATTAAAACTAAAGAAAAACACACCCTGCTGGATGATCTCAAAGAAACATTCGCAAACTTGAGGAAATTCCGACTTAAACTTAATCCGGATAAATGTACATTCGGTGTGCCGGCAGGAAAATTACTCGGTTTCCTTGTATCTAGCCGAGGTATCGAGGCAAACCCGACTAAGATCCGGGCGATAGAAAATATGAAATTGCCGAGATGCCTCCGAGATGTCCAGAAATTCACCGGATGTCTGGCTTCTCTGAGTTGTTTCCTAGGTCGGTTGGGAGAAAAGGCCTTGCCCTTATACCAATTGATGAAAAAATCAGACAGGTTCAGCTGGACTCCGCAAGCGGATTCGGCGTTTCGCGAGTTAAAAATGATGCTGGCTACTGCACCGATACTGGCTTCACCTTTTACCGAGTGAGCCCATGATGCTCTACATTGCGGCCACTAACCGAGTCGTTAGTGTCGTAGTGGTGGTGGAGCGAGAAGAAGAAGGAGCTGCTGTGCAAAGGCCGGTATATTATTTGAGCGAGGTGCTCTCCACGTCAAAACAAAACTACCCTCACTATCAAAAAATGACTTATGGTGTCTATATGGCAGCCAAAAAACTAAAGCATTACTTCCAGGAGCATCCCATAACTGTTGTAAGTGCGGCTCCTGTGTCGGAAATCATAGGCAACAAAGATGCTAGTGGCCGAGTCACTAAATGGGCTATTGAGCTTGCGGCTTATGCGCCGCAGTATGCAAGAAGAGATACCATCAAATCTCAAGCGGTGGCCGAGTTCCTTGTGGACTGGGCCGAGATGGAGTATGAGCCGTCCCTGCCGGACTCCAACTACTGGAGAATGCATTTTGACGGGTCCAAGGTAAAAGAGGGCCTGGGAGCTGGTGTAGTTCTCACCTCGCCAAAGCGAGATCAGCTGAAATATGTATTGCAAGTACACTTTGCAGCATCCAACAATGTCGCCGAGTATGAAGCACTGATTCATGGACTCAAGGTGGCTAAAGAAATCGGAATTCGCCGGATCATCTGTTATGGTGACTCGGACCTGGTGATTCAGCAAACATCAGGCAACTGGGATGCCCTAGATGCCAACATGGCGGCATACCGGTTCCATGTCCAGAAAATTTCGGGATTCTTTGATGGGTGCGAGTTCACTCACATTCGGCGGACGGATAATGAAAGTGCAGACATGTTGTCCAAGATTGGGTCATATCGGCAAGCCATTCCGCCCGGAGTGTCACTGGAGCATCTTCACAAGCCATCAATCAAGCCTTCACCCGAGTCAGAATCGATATTCATCCCGGGTAATCCGGAGCTCGGTGTCATCCCGATGGATGTAGATGTCGGAAGCAAGTTGCAGGACTCGGGGACTGCTGCGCAGGACCCGGGGACTTCCATGGATGTCGATTACATTCAGCAAGACTCGGCGACTACGCTGGAGAATTGGAAAGCTGCTTGGCGGAACTCGGGAACTCCTTGGGAGGACTCGGGGACTCGTCAGCCTATGTCGGGCGCGGTGATGTCGGTTGATGCAATGGAAATCGACGAGCCTGTACCCGGCACTCGCCCTGTCCCGACATGGGCACAACCCATCATGACATTCATGTTGGATGGTACTCTACCGAGTGATGAGGTCTCGGCCAGACAAATCCAAAGGCGATCCAAATCCTTCACAATCATCAATCATGAGCTGTACAAGAGAAGTGTGACCACTGTGCTTCAGCGCTGTGTCGAACCAGAAGAGGGAGAAAGAATCCTCCGAGATATTCACCAGGGAGAGTGCGGTCATCACGCTTCTTCCCGAGCTATAGTGGCTAAAGCATTCCGATATGGATTCTACTGGCCCAGCGCTTTGCAGCAAGCAGAGGACATTGTCCGGAAATGTGAAGGATGTCAAAGGTTTGCTCACAAGATTCATATGCCGGCATCAGCTCTCAAAACCATTCCCATCACTTGGCCATTTGCTGTGTGGTGTCTGGATATGGTGGGACCATTTAAACCAGCCCGAGGTAACATGACTCACATCCTGGTGATGGTGGACAAGTTCACCAAGTGGATCGAGGTGAAGCCAATCAGAAAGTGCGATGGCCGCACAGCCGTGTCATTCCTAAAGGATATTATCCTAAGGTATGGGCACCCGCATAGCATTATCACGGATAATGGCACCAATTTCGCAGAGGGAGCCTTTGCTCGGTTTTGCCAGGAAAAGAGAATCCGGCTAGACCTAGCCTCGGTTGCGCATCCGCAGTCCAATGGACAGGTGGAAAGATCGAATGCCTTAATCTTATCCGGCATCAAACCTCGGTTGATTGAGCCACTGTTGCGTGCTCCGGGTTGTTGGCTGGATGAGATCCCAGCAGTGCTGTGGAGTCTAAGGACCACGCCGAATCGCTCCACTGGCTACACGCCATTCTTCCTGGTTTATGGAGCAGAGGCAGTTCTGCCAACCGACATAGAGCATGACTCGCCAAGAGTCGCATTATATACCGAGTCTGAGGCAAGGGAAGCCCGAGAAAATGATGTCGATCTGCTCGAGGAAGCAAGAGAATTGGCATTGTCCAAATCAGCAATATATCAGCAGAATCTCCGACGCTATCATAGCCGGAAAGTAAATCCTCGCAAGTTTCGAGAAGGAGACTTGGTGCTTAGGCTGGTACAGCGCACCGCCGGAATGCACAAGCTCTCACCTCCTTGGGAAGGGCCGTTTATTGTGAGCAAAGCTTTGAACAACGATGCATATTATCTTATTGATGCCCAGGCACAGGTGAAGAACAGGATGGATAGATCCGGAGAGGAGACCAAACGGCCCTGGAATGTAGCTCTTCTTCGCCCTTTTTACTCTTAAGGACTCACTGTATGTATCTCGAAACTTTGAAATGAAATGTCGGCACTCCGAAATGAAACTCGGGGACTGCCTTGCTATGAATCTTGAGTTGTATGCATGTGTATCTCTGTTTTATGTATGTCGGGTGGCTCCAAAAATCGTGCTTCCATGTTTGCAAGTATTGTATGCTATGTTTTGTGATTTTGTGACCCGAATGCCAAGAAACCCATTGAAGGTAGGCAAGGGCAGAGATTGCAAGGGATAGTAAACAAGAAAACAGACTCGGGGACTCGGTCCAGGGGCGATTCGGTTTTCTTTTCTGTTTTATGTCGGATGGCTCTAGACCATGTTTCAAAGTTTTGAGTATTGTATGCTATGTTTTTGTGATTTTGTGACCCGAATGCCAAGAAACCCATTGAAGGTAGGCAAGGGCAGAGATTGCAAGAGATGGTAAACAAGAAAACAAACTCGGGGACTCGGCCCAAGTGCGATTCGGCACGAGTTGTTTCGTTCCTAATTTTTATGTCGGATGATTATGAGCTTTGACTCAAAGTTCATTAGTATTGTATGCCGTATGTCGGTAATCTTGTGACTCGACTGTCAAGAAACCCAAAAGAGGTAGACAAGAGCAGAGGTTGCTAAGTATGGTAAACAAGAAAACGAGCTCGGGGACTCGGCTCAGAATGATTCGGCATAATAAGTAAACCATGCTAAAAATGTGCAAAGTAAAAGAACCAAGTACCAAGCATAAAAAGCTAGAGGTTTATATTACATTTGCACCCGGCATTCCGGGGATTTGATGATTTGAGTTTTTCTCTAAGTCTAGGCAGCAGGATCCTAGATACTCGGAGCAGAGGCGGCGGCATCGGTCTTGGCCGGTTCTGAGGTCGAGGTCTCGGTGCTATCCTTGGTCGCAGCGGCTGAAGTGGTGCCTATGGCTGTGTCGGAAGGAGTATCGGCTTGGATTTCTTCATCGACTTGTTCTTCGTCTTCGTCCTCGCCGTCGGTCTCCATTTCTTCCGAGTGAGGAACCCGCTCACCCGGGACAAAGCTGTGCACTGGAGCATATTGGATGAGCGAGTAAGCCAACTCCTGGCTGACGCTGGACGTGTTCCGGGTCAGAGAGCCACCTGGACCCGTCCCGCACTGTCTTCAGCATTTCAAGGTCGAGCTCCTCGTACCAAGATAGCACATAACTTAATGCCTCATCCGCTCCGACTCGGGCGGCGGATGATCGCCAGTCATCGAGCCTTTCCTCGGAGTTCATCAGGCACTTGGCTAATTCATCAACGATAGCTGGAGCCTCGCACCCGGGCCAGAGAACATTGTAAGCTCGGATTGCCGAGGTAAGAAGATTCATCCCGATGGACCTCATCGGTACCAAGCGTGCCTTCAGGGCCACCAAATGAGTATCCATATCCCACTCGGCCGAGATGGGGCCATCTTGGATTTCCTTGAACCGGTGCTCCGCAGCGCTCTTGTCAGCGGCGGCCTTGGTGTGAGGGAAGCGTTCTGAATAGGGAATGGCTAACGCCAAAGTAAGTTATATAAAGATAGAAGTAAGAGATGGAATAAAGGCAGAAGGGGAAAGGGCTTACTGTCCATCTCGGAGTTGATTTTGGAGATGTCCACCAGCCACTGCGCGATCTTGGCCTTCAGAGTTTGGAGCTCGCTCTCGGCCGAGGTAGCCTCCGATTTGGATTCTGCAAGAGATTCCTTCAGCTTCCGAGTCTCCTCTTCTCGGAGTTGCTTCTCTGTGGCGGCGGTTTTCTCCGACTCGGCGGCCCGACCCCGAGTTTTCTCCAGCTCGGCCTTCAGCCGGGATATCTCCTCCTGCTCCTTCTTCAGCTCGGCCTGGTGCGCAAGCTCGCGCTCCTGATGTGCGGCTGTGCCAAGGTAGCAGATATCAGAATGAGGAAATTGATGCAAGTACAAGTTGAAAGGCGAAATATGGCTTACTCTCGATTTCCGAGATCCGCTTCTCCAATCCTTCGGCCTTGAGCGCCGAGTCAGCTACTTGGTCCAGCTTGGCCCGGAGCAGCTTGTACTTGTTGGAAAGCGCCTTGTGGTCCAGCAGCAGCTTGCGGTGTATTTGTGTGCGCTTAGTCATGCAACCCTGAAAAGAAGAAAGGTCAGTATTATTGATGAAGATTCAGGTCGAGTTACCCTCACTCAACCGAGTTATCTTTACTCGGCCGAGCCACAGTCACTCAACCCAAATCTCGGGGACTGGGGATGGATAATATCTATGTTAAAGAAGTAAACCGAGTTATATTTAACCGAGTCATCTTTACTCGGCGCAACTTACCGCAGCTGCTTGGTCGGCGGCCTGAAGGGCAGTTTTGGCTGCGAGCATCTTTTGGGCCACCAGACTCGGCCCTGCCGGATGTTCGGAAATGATCAGGCCTGCTGGTGACCTCGAGCTAACTTCGCTCAGGTCGGCGGCGTTCCAATCCATATTGTAGTGCTCAAGGGAGCCCAAGCTTTTCCCACTAAGGGTTCGCAGTGGGGCAAACCCCCAGCTGGCGGTCTGGATGCTGCCGGATGTCGCTGCGCCTTTGCTGGGTGGCACAATTAGCTGCCGTTCCGGGTTAGCCGGCACCGTGGTCACCGGCGCCTTTCCAGTTGTTACCCCAGTTGCAGGAACTGGAGCCTTGGATGTTTGCGGATGTGGCTGCGGCTGTGCCGGTGGCGGTGTTGGCTTGGCTGTTGATGTCGGTTTGGATTTCGAGGGCGATGGCTGCGGCTTATGCTTTGGCTGCTGCGGGGCTGGTGGAGCTTGCTTCTGCTTCTGCTGCCGTTGCGAGGGTGGTGGCTGAGCTTGCTGCTGCTGCTGTTGTGGCTGTTGCGGCTGGATCTGTTGCTGCGGTGGTGGTTGTGGCGGCCGAGTCTGCTGCACTTGCTGTTGCTGCTGTCTCGGCTGATCCGAGTCCTGCTGGACCTCGGTCCGCTCCACCTCAGGAGCCGAAGGGTCGGCTCCGAGATTTATCACTTGGTCGGGCGCTGCGGTTGCGGCCTCGACCGAGTCTTCATTCCTGGCTCCGGATCCCGGAGCCGAGGTATCCGCAACCGGACTCATCCTTGGTGGACTTGGCACCCGAGTGTCGTCGGGCCGAGGCGGTGTCGGAGTCCTTGGAGGGACCCGGGCAGTTGACCCGGTAGTGGGAACCTTCAGAGGAGCCATGCTGAAACGGCCAAAACCGTAAGGTATGTTAGCAAGAGGAGAAATGTAAGTAAATATAAGAGTTTAGGTCGGCAAGAAGGGATCTTACCCCTTGGAGACAGGGCGCTCGCGGCGCTTCACTACTGTCTTCACGCGCTGCTTCTTTTGCGCGGGGGCAGAGGCGCCGGAAGTTCCGGCACCTGCGGATGCGGCCGCGGGGCGCTTCCGAGCTGCGCCCTTGGGTCCTGTGGCGAGGGGTGCCACCTCGAGTACTTCGTCCGAGTCAGCTGGGTTCAGAGACATCGGATATGAGTATGAAACGGGAAGAGGATCGTACACCTCTAAAACCCGACAATCGTCGTCTTCATCCTCAGACCAGTCTCGGAGGGAAGAGGCACGAGTCTTACCCGTGGCAGGAATTGAGCTGGCGTCGGGAATCGGCACGTTGTCCTCGTCGTCCGGGTCTTCCGAGTCGGCCTCGACCCGGTCTGTACCCCAGTTGGCAGAGGGGTTCTCTCCGTCCTCCGTCCACTGCCGATCGAATCTCTGAGAAAAGAAAACAGGAAATGATTAATACCAAGTACAAAGTTGTACCAACATGAGAGTTTATGTCGGTGAGAAAGTTATGTCGGCGGAGGTGCTTACATGTGGTGGAAGGTTGTTCCGGCTGTGGGGTTCTTTGCCCCATTCCCATGCCTCCGGCATCTTGGTCCGGGCTATGGCCTTAATGCGCCGCCGAGTCTGGGCGTTGTCCAGCTCGACGGTGCTGACTCGGGTCGGGTCCAGAGGGCCACTCATGTGGCAAATTTTGTGGACTCGGCGCTGGAGAGGCAGGACTCGGCGGCTGATGAAGGTGGCGAGCAGGTCATCGGATGTCATTCCTTCGTCTCGGAGCTGCTCGACAACCTGGTGGATGTGGTTGACCACCAAGTCTGTATCCGTTGGGTTGTACCCCCAGTTGAGTTGCGCGGTTGGGGGGCCGATGGCGAAACTCGGCAAGTTGATCATGTCCACCTCGGTTAGGTTCTTCACGTAGAAGAAGGAGCGTTGCCATTTCCGGCATGACTCCAGTCCTTGGATCCGGGGGAAGATGGAGCCGCGCCGAGGTACAATGGTGGCGGCCCCGCATTGAGTCATCTCCTTGGGTGCGTCTGGATGATCCGGATTCGGAATGACCTGTTTCCGGAAGTGGAAGTACTTGGACCACGCCTCCACGGTGGGCCAGAGGCCGAGATAACCCTCCATGAAGGAGGCAAAGGCCGAGAGTGTGGTGAAGGCGTTCGCCGGGAGTTGATGAGGTTGGAGGCCGAATTTGTTGAGGAAGCTGCGGAAGAAGTCGCTGGCGGGTAGACCGAATCCCCGCTCGAAATGCTCGACGAAGACGACATATTCCCCGTCTCGCAGATCCGGAGATGTCTCTGGACCCGGGAGCCGACACTCAACTTCGGCTGGGATCCGCCGGGTCCGGACCAACCAGTCTATGTCGGGAGCCTTCCCAGCTGGCCCGGGTGGTTTCCTCAGCCACTCCCTCTTCTACCTCTACCACCTCGAGGCTGGGGTTGTTCGACATGTCGGAGAAGAGTTCTGGAGATCTAAAAAAGGGGTCACCGGCCGAGTAATCACAATCATGACAGTGAAAAAGAAAGAAAAAGCAAAACAAAAAACAAAGAAGGGAAAGATTATGAATGCATGCATCTAATCTTGATGCAGAAGAGCTAATGCACAAAAAGAAGGCAGAGGGAAAAGTACTACGGTGGCTAACCCACCGGTGGTACAACCGTATCTGGAACTGCAAACTCACCGGCGGCGCCGGATGCCTTGCCGCGGTGAAGAACTCGAGGAAGGATAAGAACAGAGGGCACCGATGGAAATGCTAATGCGCAAAAGAGAAAAAGAAAGAAGAAGATAGAGAAAGAGATCTTACCGCGGTGTCGCGGCGTGCGGCGGCGGCGCTGTGCGTCGGCGGCGTTGGCGTCCGGTGGCTCGTCGGCGTGCGCGGTCCGTGCGTGCAAGCTGCGGCGGTGCTGTGCGCGGAAGCGTGCGGTGTTGCGGTGCTCTGCGCGCAGGAGAGTAGAAGGAAGAAGAGGGCAAGAATGAATGCGGAGGGGGAAAACCGTGCCCTCTCCCTACTATTTATGGGCGATTTGAGGAGATCGTGGGCGTGCGATTTGCTGCGCACGATCCTGTAACGGACGGGAAGTTACCGCCCCACGATCTCCGCCACGATTTCTTCAGCGGCTTAATTGCCGCACGATCGGCCACACGATGGGCCATAGAGAGGCAACGGTTATAACGCGGCACATCTGATCGGGCAGGACCCGAGGAGACGCGAGCGGTGCGGTCCAACCGCACTCGAGTGCTTGCGTGTGCACGGTCTCCGAGGCGACCGGCGTGACGCAAGTGGCGTGGGTGCCAGTGGCACGTCCATCCGGGTGCCAGAATCGAGGCGTGGGGCAGAGATGCTCTGCCACGTAGAGGAACCAATGACTCGGAGGAGTCGTGGGTTCTTCCTATAAGTCGGAACGATCCGACACTGAGTAAGTCGAATATCACGATGGGAAACAAAGCTGCTTTCCGACATATAGATTGTTTACCGACGTATGTTATGCCGGTAATCACTTAAAGAATGCTGGTTTTTCGGGTAAACCTACCGTAGCCCTCCATCCGAGGCTGCAGGACCGCGCCAGCTTCGGGGACTAATGTCGGGGGGCAGCCCCCGAGTAGGGTCAATATGGTGAAATAAGCAAGGACTCGGAGTTGACCGAGTCAATGGAAACCGACATACCATACCGGATTACCCGGTGTTGGCCGAGTCAGGGCTGGCCGACATAGCTTTATGTCGGATTGTGCTTATCATATGTCTGAATCCTCTTTGCTGTTCTTATGTGCAGGAAGGGGCAAACCGAGTCACCAGCATGGGGCATGCTTATGCCGGGTGAAGGTTATCCCGGAAGATGGACAGAGCTCCTTGAGACACGGAGCGAGACAAGGGCGGCGGTGTGCCGCAAGTGGACGGCGTGCCAAGCCTCGGCCATGCCTCTGACGCGGGCGGCGCGGTACAGTGGCGCTAGGCCTAGGCGTGGGCGTGCTGTCGGATGCAGAGGGGACCGTGGCGACCAGCGCTGTCACGGTCTGGGCATGGCGCAGCGGTGCCCGTGTCGGGCGGCAACCAAGGAGTATGGCGATAATAGCAATGTTTTACACTGTAACCCTGGGTTTTCCTATATAAGGGGTACCAGGGGCTCCTCTTACGGGGACGTTGGACACTTGATTGAGAGCCCAGAGACCCTGCCTCACCAGAGACTTAGACATTTCCTAGAAAGTAAGGAGCTCTTCCGAGACTCGGTTGAGGCTTAGATCTAGCAGTTCTTCTCATATAGCTCACGGAGCAGACTTGTAAACCGGTGGCAATCCATATATATCGAGTAGACAGGCAGGAGTAGGGGTGTTATCTCCTCACGAGAGCCCCGAACCTGGGTAAATCGCGCGTGTGTGTGTGTGTGAGTCCGTGTGTTCGTGTCTGTACGCCGTGCGTGCAAGCCCTCCCCGGTACCTCCAGCGTCCAATCGGCCCCACCTTAAGCCTATATGGCATCTGTCCGTGCACCACCACGACATGGATGGAGAAAGTTGTGACATACTTTTTAGGATAGAGGGAGTATCTAAATTTCATTTTCACTAATAAGAACATAACGACCCTCAAATGATTATACTTTGGTATGTCTTTTTAATGGAACGAGGGAGTAAATTATAATATTATCATATATTCATATGCAGGTTACAACATGGCGTCGTTTAATAGGAAGGAAACATATACAACTCATAGGTAGGGCAAGTAAGCCAAGTCCTGAGACTTGAGCCTTCGCCTGCTCAGATGCCGCTGTTCCCTGGTAGGGACTCTGTTATCCTTTATAAATGGCAACATCTCCACTTCTTAAGCAATCTGGAAGCTCACAGCGAGAAGTCAGCGTCAAAGGACAGTATAAAATGAAAAAGCAGGAAGGAAATAATTTGATCACAGAAAATGTATTTACCTTGAGATGCCTCTTCGCAACATCGAGCAAGATCAGCGGTTGGTTTTTGGTCTGCTTATATGCTTCAATCTTGTTCATCTCCTCGACGAATTTCTCAAGGTTGGGCCTGCCTTCGGTGATCTCGTAGTTCCTTAGATGAGAATAGTATATCTGAACCCTCTCCAAGATCGTCACGTACGCAATATCCGCCTGCAAATTAAGGGAATGGAAGCAACTATCACCACAAACATTCTTATGGAAACTTAAGCTGAACACACGCACATATATATAATTGAGTAGATTAGCATACCAAACTAAGTTGGCCAAGGAAGAATGGGCCGTCACTGAACTTCGACAGGGCAGCTTCGATCTTGTCTAGAGCAGCAACTGACAAACAAAGGATGCATGTTTGATCGGTATGAATCAATCCAAAGCGACATTCCTTTGATCTGGAAAATAGTTGCAGAGATAAATACTCCGTAGTAGCTATTCTTACCAGCCTCATCTGACATGTCCACTCTGGAGATCAAGGGCGCGTAGAGTGCTTTGGTAAACGCGTCAGCATACGCAATCAGCTCATCATCAAACTGCCTCTTAGCAGTGTCCTGGCAATCAACACGTCCAAACATTATAACAAGACTGAAAATTAAACATTCACCGAAATAACTGCATTTTCTTCCTAATGGTGAATAGGTGTTGTGTATATATGCTCTCAGCCTTACTTGAGGAAGCAGTGCCGGGCCCTGGAAATTGCTGTCGATGTACCTGATCAGATCCAAGCTCTCTCCGGCGACCTTGCCGTTGAGCTCCAGGGAAGGCACCTATATATGGAGAGGAAGACTATGATGAAATTGTGCATGAAGAGCATGCAGATGGCGGGCGAGAATATGAAGGAACTGAATGAACAGATGATGGATGGATTGGAATACGTCCGTGTCCGTACCGTGCCCTGTGGGTACACCTTCTCCTTGTACCAAGCTGGTTTGTCCTCCAGATTAATGGCGACTAGCTTGATCTCGTCCTGCAAATCCTGCACGGAAAGAAGCAAAGAAAAGGAAACCAATGTTCAGGCATCGTTCGATAAACAAGGCCGGACAGATTTGGCGATCGAAGACGAGATGTACCTTGCAGTTCCGGGTAATCCAAGCGCGCTGAGCGAACGGGCAGAAGTAGCAAATGTACAGCCTTCACATAGCACAAAAACAGATCGATCAATCTTCAGCTCAGTAGCTCATGAAATGAATCCCTCTCATGGATGCACAAGTGAAGCTCACTATAGACCTGGTGGTGCCATCGAAGAGGGGAGGGGGCTCGGAGACGGCACCCAGTGCAGGCGGGAGCACCTCTTCCGTGGAGCTGCAACGCGCACCGTCGTCTCAAGAAACCATGTAAAATGATGTACTCCGTACATGAGTTCTTAGTTAATAACGGGTAATCACTCACCTCCTGGCTGGTGCTGCGGCTTCGGCCATTGCGACGTGTTAATTAGCTAGGAGAGGGATGTGACAGGAGATCTCTGAATATCTGATGCGTTGTGGTGGTGACCGGTGAGCGAGTCGTGCCGAGTATTTATGCATCGCGGAGAGATGGGAGGGAGCCAAGTTGGCGAGTGGGTTCATTAGTTTATCTCAGGTAATGGAGGGTCTCTTCCGACAAGCCCGATCGGTCAGCTCTCTGTTTGTCCCAGTAGAGCTGGTTAGGTTGGACTTTTGCTGTCTGTTTCTATCGAATTTTGACGGGGTGACGTAACTGATTGGGTCATATCTCATGTGGGATCTTCATCAGCAGCCCCGGCTATTGTGTGGAATTCACAATCGGCGTTGTTGTTATTTTATGGTCATCCAAATCCGGTTTTATAAAAGAGAAGGCTAACGACGGAGCGAAACGAGCCCGTTGTCGGTAGGCTTGGGCCGACTTGGATAAGAGGAGGTCCCTCACAGGTTATGTCTTTACTGTTAGTGAATGTGTTGTTAGCTGGAAGACTACTTTGCAGGGTGTTGTTGCACAATCTACTACTGAGACTGAGTACATGGCTATTGCTGAAGCATGCAAAGAATCTGTGTGGTTGAAAGGTCTGTTTGCTGAGCTTTGTAAAGATGATTGCATTAACCTGTTTTATGACAGTCAAAGTATCATTTACCTTAGTAAGGATCAGATGTTTCGTGAGAGAACAAAGCACATTGATGTCAACTATCATTATGTGCGTAATGTTGTTGCACAAGGTAAGTTGAAGGTATGCAAGATTAGTATTCATGATAATCCTGCTGATATGATGATAAATCTAGTTCCTGTTGCTAAGTTTTAGTTTTGCTCGAGCTTAGTTGGTATAACTGTTTAACCCAAGAGGCTAGTTGGCGCTGAAAGTGTTTTCTTTGATGCTTCAGGGTGAAGGATTGTGTTTATGCTACAAGATGGATTTTGTCTCAAGGTGGAGTGTTATTTTATGGTGATCCAAATCCGGTTTTATAAGAGAGAAGCCTAATGACGGAGCGAAGCGAGCCTCGTCGCCGGTAGGCTTGGCCGACGCAAAGCGGAGGCGTTAGCCCATCAGGGTGCCCCAAGGCAGGAGGTCTGACGGGGATGCGGGGGCGCTGCCCCCGTGATACTGTACGAGTTGTTACCGAGTTGGATTAGGGTTCACCTGTTATCGACCTATTAGGTCAGGACCACTATAAATACCTCTTATAAGCCGCCGTACGGGATAAGTCACATATTGTAAATCCCGACGCGTTTGTAAACTCACCCGAAATAGTGAAATTGCTGGCTGGCGCCCGTGGTTTTTTCTCTTCCTTTTTGGAAGGGTTTTTCACGTTAAAATCTCGTGTCCCCGTTGGTTTGATATTGTTTAATTTCGTCGTTGTTTTGCTATTGGTTATATCACTTATGATGTAACTGATTTGGTCATTTTTCACAAGCAAAGCTGCTTGCAGTGGAATGTTTGATCATTGCCACAATTCCCTTTTTATTTACAACAACGAATAAATTCAGTGAAAAGCATGTAGGCGCACACATGAGGATCGAGTTGCTGGAAGGAGTCGTGCGCTACCGCCCTTTTCTCTCTCATGACCCATGAGTGCTCATTTCAGTCATAGGAATTTTTATAAGATTCACGTAGGATTGAATTTTATGATTTCTTTTTTTAGAAGTTGTTTGATTTACAGGATCACTTGCGAAAGTTTTCATACTTTGCAATAATTTTAAAATAATGGGAGTGTCTAGGGCTAAGTCGACGGCTGAGGTCATCATCTTCTTCCTCCCACTCCGGTGAGCTTTAGCCCCGCAGCCTCCGCCGGCCTAACTGCCGACCTCCCTGCCCGTGGCCGGCGTGCTGCCGTGGCGCCTCGCCCTGCCCCGATCTCCACCTTCGCCGGTCCATCGCCGCCCCCGACCACCCTCTAATCTCGGCCTTCTTCTCCGGCTCCGACGACCCCTACACCCCTCGCACCCCGCAAGTTAAGTTTGTTGCTCACCTCCACCGCCTCCGCCGCGGCGAGCCGCGTCTCCGGTGGCTCCGGCTCGATCCAGTCTCATCGCCGCTGTCGCCGACTCGGCTCCGCCTGAGGCAAAAATGCACGAATCGCGGCGCCATTGAACAGTGATGAAGGTGACTAGGATCTAATTAGATCTCAGTCGACTGAGATCTAGCATTTCCGTAAAATAATTTAGGGAAAATTTGCTTCAGACACTGTTATTTCGTGTCCTTTGTCTAAGCACATTTAACTTTTGTGCCTTTGCTTAGTGTCATTATAATTTCGTAGTTATTTGCCCAGAATCAGATTCCAGAAGGCCCATATATTTGCCCGAGGTGGCCCAATTTGCGAGGCATAGAGGCGAAGCGGCGAAACTCGAGTTGGAAACAGCAGCAGCAGAAAAAAACTCTCCTGCCGCACTGCGCGACCGTGACACTCCCCGTCGAGCGCTCTCCGATGGCATCTCAGGACTCCAAGCCCGCGGAGGCCCCGGCCACCGCCGAGCCGACTTCCCCGGCAGCCGCTGAGGCAGGGGAGGCGCCTCCGAACACCACGACAGCCCAAAACCCTAGCGCTGCCGCTGCCGCGGCCGCGGCGGCCGGCGGCGCGGCCACGGATCTGGAGAAGAAGATGCGCCGAGCGGAGCGGTTTGGGACACAGGTGGTCATGTCCGAGGACGAGAAGCGAAGCAATCGCGCCGAGAGGTGATTCTTCTATCAAACCCCTTCTGCTAGGGTTTAGACATTTTTCCCCTTTACAAATCCAAAGGATTTGGTGGTGTCTGATTCTCTAGGGCAGCCGTGTTGGAAATTATAGTGTACTTACAATTCCCGTGATTTCGAGGCATTAGCCTATCATGCTTATTGTTGGCCACGGACTAATCTCTAACGATAGATTCAGGATCTAATAGTGTACGCACTTTGTAATTTTTAGTTAGGCATGGATCTGAAGGTAATTTACGTGGGTATGGAAACTAACCATCACACCTTTTAGTGCACAATGGAGTATAATCTAAGCATCAAAGCTTTTATTGTAATCGACAAAAACTGTGAAGGTTGCTCTTCAGCCAAAAAACAAGTGACTTAGTGGGTATATGTCCAATGGTTGATCCTGATGACAAGGGTGTTCAACTGTTCATGCTTGTTCCATGTGCACTGTCATGTGAGGCTGTGCAATTTTAGCTGCATTAGTTGAGATAGAAATGCCTAGATTGCTAGATATCCTGAAGAAAAGATTATTTCGTGTTCTCATGTACTTGCTATGTCAAGTAGTTTACCTGCTGAATTATTTTGAGGTTTTCTGTTGTAGTTGTAGCACTTCATGCTCTGAGTAGGACTACTATAATGCAATGATGATTTTCTTGGCCATATGGTCTTTGACTTGCAAGGTTTATTTAATTGACTGCCATAGTGTTAGGATTTTAGAACCTCGGTAAATCCCATCTCTCTCATGATGCATTGGCAAATTCTCCTTCCATGGTATGTACGACACATATAAATGCTGTACAAAACCTACTAATCAGTGAAATAATAGTTATTGGACACACATATCCAGAGTTAAACAGAGATATTTTATGAATAGAACTATTCAATAAATTTCAATAAACAAACTTCAATAACAGCTAGGTTGGTAGGAGAAAGATCAGTATGATTAAATGATGTTATTATTAAACACCTTTAATGAGATCTGTATGGTGAAAGAATTATATCATTGAACACTTCTTACTCCATTGCTTGTGTACGGCTCTGAAGGAATATGCTTGTGCTCCAAAGATCTATCAATTGTGTTTATCTTATGCATGCATACAGCTTAAATGGCTGAACCTTTTTTTTATTGCACATGAACTCATTAGCAACATCAATTTTTTCACTGGTTGATAGTACGTGAACTTGTTAGTACATGCCGGATTATTAAAACTGGCCAATACATTAACTTGTTAGTACATGCTGGATTATTGAAACTGACCGATAGCAACATCCACATATGGTGAAATCTATGACGTCCTTTTCGGGACGGAGGAAGTACAAATTTTGTGCTATGGTGCCCCTTGAAATTAGAAAACTTAGCTTCAATCTACTTTGGGACTATGTACTTCAATATTTGTCTGCTGTTGCTTAAAACTGAACGGGGTGTTTACGTGCTAAGACATTCTCTGTCACTTGTGTGGTTTCTGTTGTTTGATCTTTGCACACATGATATATTTCAAATACTAAGAAAGGCGGCTTTTGATTATCTTGCTTTCAAGGTTTGGGATTGTATCTTCAACTGAAAAGATGGAGGACCAGAAGAAGAAATCCAGGGCAGAGAGGTGTGTAATACATTTAGTTATCTATGATGCCGTTGAATGTTTTGTCTCCCCCCAAATTGTGAACTGACACAGACTTCCATTATTTCTCAGGTTTGGCCTCCCCTCACCCGCCTCTGACGATAGCGAGGCTAAGAAAAAGGCTCGCTTAGAACGATTTGGTCAGAGTGCAGGTCAGAGTGCAGACGTTGGCAAGGCGGAAGAAGAGAAGCGGAAGGCACGAGCCCTGAGGTAGATGAATGCCGCAGCGTTATGCTATTCTTCTCAATGGAACCCTACCCTAACAACCAGCTATCTGACATGTCTCGACAACTTTACCAGGTTTGCAGGAGCACCTAGTGGAGGATCTAAAGGAAATGACAAGGACGCTTCCAAGCCGGTATGTCATCCACTCCATGGTTGTATGTGTGCCTCCTGATGTACATGGTTCTAAACTTCTAATTCGTTGTCTTCGCCACCAAAACAGGATGCAGCGACCACTGTGGCAGGCACGGCATGATGGGAGTGCTCCGTTTCTTTCAAGGTCTCAAATATGCGCTGAGGGGCTTTGGCGTGAAGCCGTAGCTTGTGCACCACTAACGACACCAATGGTTCTCCGAGCCATTTTGAGTGCTTTGTACTGTGTAGCACCTGATGACTTCCTTACTGTACTTGCCTGCCGGGCAGTGTGTCGCCTGTTTGCTGCCTGGTTAGGGGATAATCGTGTACTTGGTATTCCCTCTTTTTAGCAAGGACATTTCGTAGCCATTATACTTATGTCTGTGACGTTTCATTCGCTACATGCAACTAAGCGATGTATGCAGATGCCATGTCTGGATGCACGCACGGCATCTGAATATCATCTGACAACACATGGAGTGTTTTCGTTTGTATATAAACACAATGAGAGCTACTTCATATAGTAAAGAACAAAGTAAAACTCGCTTTTATAAATAGGACGTCGAATAATACACGCACAAGAGTAAAATCTTATTCCAATTGCAGACATATACCCCTAACTCCGTACATACATACCACTGCAAGCCGCAGGGGAAGGAGGGAAGGTGACACAACTTTTCAAAGCACACAAAAACTGACGCTTTGACACCACGGACACGGAGAGAGGATCAGTGGCCGTAGAGCTCCCGGTGTGCGACGATCCCCTCGGACCTCCTCTCGATGGTGTACCGCAGCTGCTCCTTGACCTGCCGCAGCGCCAGGAGCACCGACTGCACGTCGTTGCCGCCGCCGCCGCCGCTCATCACCGCCGGTTGCGGCTGGGGATCGGCCAGGACGACGGCGAGCTTGTTGCTCTCTGCCTCCCGCTCCTCATCGCCGTTGGCCTCCTTGGAAGCTCGCGCTTCGTCGTCCTCGCGGCCTGCGGTGTAATGCGGGTTGTCTACCAGCACCAGCGCGAGCCTGTCGTCCTCCTCGTCGCGGTAGCTTGCTTCGGATCTTGACGAGCCGCTGGACGCCGCCGGTTGTTCTTCCGATTCCCTGTTGGTGTGCACGTAAACATTCCATCAGTCACCAAACTTTACGCGATCGATGCTCTGCATACTGAGACAATTCGTCCATCTCCCTTTCTATCCTAAACACAATTATTCGGCTCACTGAGAACAAAAGAAGCATGCAGTACCTATTGTTCCCTCCATACCTAACATTAACATGGTGAAAACATACTCCATTTGGAACTAGCAGCTAGACCGTACTAAACAGGATGAAAGCATGCCATAATTCCGATGCAAAAAAGGCTAATAATAATAATAATAATCCCTACCAATTAATCAAATGTTTTTAACTTTTAACCAGTATAAGCCACTCATTGTTAATCTGCACGCTGCGTACCTCTGTGAATCATGACCAACGTCACCAGCAGCGCTGCCGCCGGAACCACCGCAGTTCTTGGCGCCGTCAGGATCCACGCGACTCTCCCCTTTGCAGAGACCGGACCCAGACTGCTCCGACACCACCGAGAACCAGCTCCCGTCCTGGGAGGAGTTCGCCTGGGTGCAGGAACCCGCCGAGGAGCCCTTGGCGCTGTCACCGTCCCACCCCTTGTCCCGAGGGCCGGACCGCACGGAATCGACGGTGCTCGTCAGCGAGCCTGCAGGGTCGTCCCTCTCCTCCATCCCCGGCGCCTGTTGGCCACTGGAGTTGGAGGAGAGAGACCCGATGGAGCTCTCTGAGAGCGAGAGCGAGAGCTGCACATCCGGAGTCTTGAGGGACTCCAGCCTCTTGAAGGCCCTCCTCAGCCGCCTCTCCGCCTTGTTCCTGATCTTGACCTCATCGGCCAGCTTCTTCTCCAGCTCGTCCAACTGTGACCAGCCATTATTAAATCAGCAACAAAACAAATTCAAGTTATTCTGTAACAAACCGAACCAATAGCCAGCCATTGAAGGAGTTGACGCATGAGGAGTGAGGACGGGGTGTACCCTTGTGGCGAGCTGGTCGGCTTCCTCCTTGGCCGCCTTGGACGCCACCCTCTCGGCGAGCAGCCTCCCTCTGAGGCACTCCACCGTCGTCATGCCACCACTACCACCACCACCCTCACCGCCGCGGCCCACATCTCCCCTGCAATCCACACAAGAAAGAAACGATTGAGGCATTGATCCTCCTGCCTAGGATCCCATTAACACGCCATCAACACGCGGCTCGAGAACAACAGAGGCAGCACCAGCACCCAGACCAAGAAGGCATCCAGAATAAAAAAGAATCAGGCATCTGTCCTAGAAACCGAGAAAGCATCGAGGAAGGCAAATTAAGGACTAATCCCAGCCAGCGACCGACCTGCATTGCGTGGCTGGTTCAGACATTCCTCCTGCCCCCATCGTTCTCGACGCCGTACCCGATCTTGGCAATGGCAGGGGAAGGGGAGGAAGGGAGGTGGTGCGCTTCTGTTTAGCTAGCGGCAACGCGCGGCATGTGGCGGCGGTGGCTTTAGGCTGCGCTGCATGCACGCTGCTTTTGAGGCAGCTCGGCAGGGTATGGCGGGGTGCGGCGGTTGCTGAATTCGGAGGAGGAGGAGGCTTCAAGCGGAAGGTGTCTCTACTATGTGTTGTGGGCGTGTGACGCGAGCTAGAGCCTAGGAGGAGTAGGAGGAGGAGGAAGCAGGGATTTGACGGAGGATTTGATGACCACGGTGCCGGCCCTGTCCGTGACTGCCACCCGTGAGTTGCGCTACCAGAAACCTCCATTCACTTCACTGTAGTTGTAGTGTAGTGCATCCTTCACCTTCTTCTTTTCAACGTCTTGTGAAGTTAAAACAGTATATAAATACCACCTTCACAATTTCCAGGCAGTAGGAGTGACATGAGAAATTGTATTCAAACCAAAATACAGTTGGCATCAGCCAAGTGCCAGGGCAGCTCAACTCAATAGTCAAATCTTATAGCTCTCTGAACTTGCAAATTGCAGGTAAAGATAACACTTGATGAACTCAACTGACAAACTGGATTAACAAGGTGATGGTCGCAGAGGGGAACATGTGGGGTCTTTGGCCTTGGGCCTCGTAATCCGCGAGGCAGTGCAGCAGAAAGGATGCCACGTGAAGGGCTCGTTCATTTAACCCGCTTGCTGTTGCTCGGCCCCATCATCGCGTCTTCTTCCTCTATTATCTTTTGCTCGTGGCTTTCAGCTCCGAACCACCGACTATTTCGTCGAAATCAGGATCGAGACAAAATAATCACTTCCAGCGTCGTTGTCGCGGCGCCTCACGAGCCGTCTGTGCGTTCCAGCTGAAACTGACAAATCGCCTCGCCCTAGTGTTAACAATGACGCTTGAGCTGTCCTCTCATGTGGCTCTCGCAAAAATAAGTACCTTTCGATTCTCCTCCTGCTTCTGCTCTTCTTGGTAGTACAACGATTCCTCATCCAGGAGATAGCTGAACAGCAATGAATGTACCCAGTTCTAAAACAACAGTCATGAATGTACCCGAATAATGGGCTGAGAGCTGTTCACGGCAGGCTCGGTCTGTACAGTGTTCTGCTGCATAGGTTCTCTTGATTTCAGAGTGCGGGCTGATGCTGCTCCGCAGTACTGTGTGCTTTATTATGCAGTAAGCATTATGCTTTGTTTGGCAGTACAACGGTTAAGCTGGAGATTTGGACAGTCAAACATCATATGGCCGGTTTGGAAAGCAAGTAGCAGTTAAAGTATAAAGAGATCAAAGTAGATCACAGGATGGAGACTGTACACGAATTAACCGGCTGGCATGTATTCTTCTATAGCCTTTTTGCCGGCATGGCAGCCCCCTCTCGATCCCATCATTCCTGATCTGGGAGTGGAGCTTTTGCTGATGAAGGAGAGATGATGATGCTGTGCTTGGCTGGGCTTCTCCGGCAAGTGAATGCAGGCACACTTAGCCCATGCCATGATCGGCGTACAGCCGATGGACAAAGCACACAAGCAGGCTGCGTCTCTTACCGTGATCTGGGGAGGACCGAGGGAGGCGCATCACGTGCACAAGATTAATCAGTATATATGCATGCACATAATAAGACCAAAACAATTCAAACCATTTTGAAACTCTCGATCTGGATCAAGACACGGCAAAAGACAACTGGACACGGATTGATCAAACCCGCGACCAGCACTGGCCAAAGTTTCGGGCTAAAAAAATCCCGAGAATTTACCAGACGGCGTGATATATAATGCCAAAAAGGAAAATGTAGTGAGCACAGTCTCCTGATTTGTCTTGCTGCTTGCCGTTGTGTGGTAGTAATATTGTGCTGCGCATGCATGATGCCATGATCCAAATTATCAAGTGTTCCACTGCAGCGGTTCTACCTACCTGCATAGTCTTTTAGTGCTATTATATTGCAGCATATGTACACTATGATTAAAAGAGATGCACTTCACTAAGCTTCACTTGAACTCCAAGGTTCCAGGGTGTGCTGCAACCTTGGGCCTGTCAAGTTTTAGCATGCATGTGAGTGATGTGAGGAGCAGTGTGGGCACACAACGAAATAAGAGCCATGCCTTCTCAGGCAGCGACACCGGAATAAGTTGGGTAACGAACCTGGGAGATGCTTGCGTGCTTTTCTTCTTTCGGAGTTCACCCATGAGCTGGGAGGTTCAGAAGTAGAATGATCCAAGCATTCATTGAATCTAGGATATGTAAGCAACTTTTCATTTATCAAATGGATAATCTTCTGCACTTTCAACTTTTAGTATTTCATCCAGGATTAAGGTACGGGTGGTCAAGCTTGCACATCCTCGAATTTCAAAATAGAATGATATTTGTTGTATATTGGGGAATTTTCTGGAATCTCTTCTGCCCTTCCACACACATCTGTACACAGTTTATACAGGTTACAACATTTTTACATTTAACTCCTCTAATAACCTAATATCTAACACAAGGACCTCCAACACTCCCCCTCAAGATGGGGCAAATATATTTAAGAGCCCCATCTTGCTACAGTTTTTCATAAAAGATACATTACACACCCCTTTTGTCAATACATCAGCAATTTGTTCTCCGGACCTAACAAACTGGACTTGAATTAACCCCTCATCTATCTTCTCTCTTATGAAGTGCCTGTCTATTTCAATATGCTTTGTCCTATCATGGTGAACAGGATTGTTAACAAGTCTGATTGTAGCTTGATTATCATAGTACAGTCGGAGGGGTGTATTATGAAAGAGCTTAAGTTCCATCAATAATATCCTCAACCACATCAGTTCACATAAGCCCGAGGCCATAGCTCTAAATTCTGCTTCCGCCGTGGATCTTGACACTACGTTTTGTTTCTTACTCCTCCAGCTAACCAGATTACCACCAACAAACACACAATAGCCCGAAGTTGATCTTCTATCATCTAGGCACCCAGCCCAGTCTGCATCCGTGTATCCCTCTATATTTAGGTGCCCATTTCTGGAGAACAATATACCCTTTCCAGGGCAGGTTTTGAGATACCGTAAAATACGATTCACAGCATCCAAATGACCAGTACGGGGATCATGCATATAACGACTGACGACACTAACTGCATATGCAATGTCTGGTCTGGTGTGTGATAGGTAGATTAAGCGCCCCACTAGTCTTTGATATTGATGTTTATCCACCGGATCACCAGATTCTGTTAAAATGCGAATATTTGATTCAATGGGAGTGATTGCTGGTCTACACTCTAGCATTCCAGTCTGCGCAAGTAAATCAAGCACATATTTCCTTTGTGAGAGATAAATACCTTGAGTACCATAGGCAACCTCAATTCCAAGGAAGTAGTGAAGAAAACCCAGATCCTTGACTTCAAATGATTTTGCCAACATCTTCTTCAAACATGCTATTCCATCATCATCATTACCTGTGATCACAATATCATCAACATACACAATAAGAATAACAATCTTGCCACCTCGGCGTTTAAAGAAGAGGGTGTGATCTGCATTGCTTTGTCGATAGCCCATAGAGCATATTTCTTTCCTAAACCTCCCAAACCAAGCTCTAGGAGATTGTTTCAGCCCATAAAGAGATTTTCTTAACCTGCACACTTTACCATCAGTTTCTTTGCTATTAAAACCTGGAGGAATCTCCATGTAAACTTCTTCATGTAGATCTCCATGAAGAAAGGCATTCTTTACATCCATTTGAAACAATTTCCACTCATTGTTTGCTGCAATAGATATAACAGCCCTAATAGTGTTCATTTTTGCCACTGGTGCGAAAGTCTCATCATAATCCACTCCATAAGTTTGGCTATAGCCCTTTGCCACCAATCTAGCTTTATATCTTTCCACTTTACCATCTGGATTTTGTTTTACGGTAAATACCCATTTACAACCAACAATCCTTTTATTAGGAGGAAGAGTAGTAAGTACCCAAGTGTTGTTCTTGTCAAGCGCCTCCATCATAGCTTTCCTCCATTCCGGGTATTGTTTCGCCTCCTGCCAATCTCGTGGTATAGGTAGAGTAGAATCGAGTGCAGCTATGAATGACTTATACTCGGAACCCAATGATGCATATGACACATAATTTGAAACATCATATGGACATAGTTTTGATGGTAGTTTCCCAGCAGTAATGCGGGGCTGCTTCCTAAGAGCAATAGGAACATTTAGATCACCATGTGGAGAAGTAGGCATACCATCAAAAGAGTCTGAAGTGTGTGAGTCTGAACTATGTGTCTCTCCATGTTCTTGCTCCTGCACTCGTTTTTCCTCAATTCTCTGTCTCCGTGTATACACTCGAACTTCTCGTTCTTCATTTGGTTTTGGCCACTGACCAACATCGTTTGATTCTTCTTGTTGCTCCCCCTGCACCACTTCTTGCTCTGTATCTATCACATCCCTATCACCTTGTTGCTCCTCCTGCACCACTTCTTGCTCTGCATCTATCACATCCCTATCATCTTGTACATTATCTCTAGGTATAACTCCAATTATCATCTCCTGTGATGTTACATCACTATCTTCTTCTTCTTCTTTATCTCCCCCTGTCTCGTTGTCCAAATCTATAGCATCATCAACATACAAATCAGGGAATACATTGGTTAAATCTACTGGTTCCCCATAATATGGTTCATGTTCCCTGAACACTACATCCATGCTCACAAACATCCGTTTTTCTGATGGGCACCAACATTTATAACCTTTCTGTTTTCCAGAGTATCCCACAAATATACATTTCATTGCTCGAGGATCTAGCTTTCCAACTGATGGTCTATGGTCCCTTACAAAACACACACATCCAAATACCTTTGGAGGCACAATATATGTATTCTTGCCAGTTAGACACTCAATTGGTGTCTTGTTGTTAAGCACCCGAGACGGCATCCTATTAATCAGATAAGCCGCTGTCATCACAGCCTCACTCCACAAATATTTTGGAACATTCATAGCTAACATGATACACCGGGTGATCTCTAAGAGATGCCTGTTTTTCCTTTCAGCCAACCCATTCTGCTGAGAGGTACCTGGACAACTGGTTTGGTGGATAATTCCAAAGCTTGACAGGTATTCATCAAATTGTTTGTTTAAATATTCGGTACCATTATCCGTTCTAAATATTTTCACCCGTGCATCATATTGAGTCATAATTAAATTGTGGAAGTCTTTGAAACACTCAAACACATCACTCTTATGTCTCAGTACATAAACCCATGTAGTCCTAGTGCAGCAATCAATAAATGTGACAAATGATTTATATCCATGAAGTGACCACACTCCACTAGGACCCCACACATCAGAGTGTATAGTTTGAAATGGTTCTGCACTTCTATTATCAGATAACAAATAAGAGCTTCTAATAAGTTTTCCATACTCACAGGCATCACAAACAAGCTTTTCCTTATCAACTTTATTAAAGAGATTTGGATAGAGTTTACCCAAAGTCCTGAAAGACATGTGTCCTAGTCGCCGATGGAGCAGTATAAATTCTTGTAATGGCGACTGAGATATAGCTGCGGCAACCATAGCTGATACATTATCATCTAGATAATATAGGCCATCTCGCATATTTCCTGTCCCAAGCCATCTTCCCGTCCCAAGTTCCTGGAACAGACACCATGATGGGAAGAAGATTACAGCACAATTAAGCTCTCTGGTAATGCAGCTAATAGATAACAAATTTATCGGGAATGATGGAACATGTAATACAGATGAAAGTGACATATTAGGACCACATATGACCCTTCCAGATCCCATAACAGTTTGAGATGAACCATCAGCCAATTTTACACTTTGTCTCTTGACATCAGGAACATAGTCAACAAAGTTGTGATATGAGCCAACCATATGTCTAGAAGCCCCAGAATCAATCAACCATGATTTATCATCAGTTTCACAACTCATGGTTAGAGAAGTATTACCGCAAAAGCTTGCAGATATGGCAGCTGTGGATACTTTTCTTGTCCCATTAAGTTGCCTGTTCTCCAAACACTCCTTGAATTTGCACC
This sequence comes from Puccinellia tenuiflora, assembly GCA_012064385.1. Taxonomy (NCBI): domain Eukaryota; kingdom Viridiplantae; phylum Streptophyta; class Magnoliopsida; order Poales; family Poaceae; genus Puccinellia; species Puccinellia tenuiflora. The sequence goes on along the minus strand of QRDG01000263.1, from coordinate 154,723 downwards.
ACTTTTTCCAATCATCAACTGACATTTCCACTCTCACAGTTTGAAAATCCTTTTTTCCAACTGCTCCTCACTTTGTTTGTTCAATTAAGTAGCCAAGCAAAGCTGAACCCAAATAGCTACTGCCTGAGCTGAAGTAACACTCCTCTCCTCTGCTCTGCTCGTGAACCCTCAGCTGTACACACGACACCCCCAGCTCCGGCTCCAGCGCCTCCTTGGTCTTGTACTTGGCCTTCTCAGCGGCCGCGTCCGTGGTTTGCTTCAGCGTCTCGTACCCCTCGCCGGCCTTCTCCTTGACCGTCTCCTACTGCTGCTTACACCTACAGGTCACACGCACTTGCTCCGCTGGCCACCGAATCACCGCCGCACACCTTCAGGTCCCAGCTCAACCTACTCCCCTTCTCCGCCTCAGGCAACCACCAGCAGCACCTCCAGCACAGGTCACAGACTCACGGTCCTCCTCTTTCTCTGCTTGCACAAACAACAATCAGCAATCACCCTTTCTCTTCTCTCTTCTCATGCACAGCAAGCACCGCAGCTCTCTTGCTTCTTCCCTGCAAGCACCTCACCCAGCTGCTCCCTTCACAACCACGACCTACCGCTGCTGACCAGCAAGTCGTCGTACTCCACGCGCTGCCGGCCGCCGTCTCTGGCTCCTCAACGCCTCTCGCCTGACCTGCTGCCTCTCCTTGGAGCTTGTCCCCTCCTGCAGTCCTGCCTGCCTGGGGTGCTAGGCGCTCCACCTCACGCACCCGACTCACCGCCGGCAAGGGCCGACCGGCGATTCCTGCTCTGATACCATGTTGTATATTGGGGAATTTTCTGGAATCTCTTCTGCCCTTCCACACACATCTGTACACAGTTTATACAGGTTACAACATTTTTACATTTAACTCCTCTAATAACCTAATATCTAACACAAGGACCTCCAACAATATTGCTTCTGAGAATTGTGAAATTATATGTTGCTTTGTAACAAAAATCTTTCCATACGACCCCCAGAAAAGGACCTCGAGCTCCACTATCGGCAGAGAAACATACCAGTGCAAACTGAAAAGGGAAAACGAGGTTCTCTACCGGCGTCGCCTACTGCTAACGGCCTACCGCCGGAAACTAAAAGGCTAGAAGTTTTTACCCGACAACAACAGGATGAAATTTACAGACAACAGAATGGGATGCCAAGGCCAATAGGCATGATCACAAAACAAGTTTTTCAAGAGATCTGGCATTTGTTTCTTCACGTCCTCCTTTGTCACCCTCGGCCTGGGCACCACGATCAGGACTTTCTCCTTTGTCAAAACACTCCAGCTTCAAGTTGTCTATCATTGAAATAATAAATAAATATAAGAAGAAGTATGATCTGCTCATAGCACGAAAGGTTCAGATAAGAATATCACGGAAGCAATACTCTAATTGGCTGTGGATACTATGGAAGCAATTTATCATGCCTATTTGTCGTACTAGAATTTGTTGCTCCATCAAATCAATGAGATTGACCTTCGGTTGCGGAATACAGTGGTCAACTATGAGATCTATTGAATACCTCGTCACTACTAATTGGCTTCATTCAACTGTTAGGTTGATGCCAGGGTCCTGTCTATAAGACTATAACTCAACCAAATTAATCTACCAACAACAGAATTAAGTTTCCGTTTCCTGATTCGCCAAAAAAAAATCATTGGGAATAAGTCCTTATCCTTTTTTCCAGCAGCAAATTAACAACTTGTGGGCCCCGCTCCAACTATGTAGGTGCCAGGCAGTTTGTCCTGAGCATAAGGTCATACATTATTCCAGAACTTTGCAATTGGTACCATTAATCTTGGTGTGATATACAAAGCCTATGCATCCAGCTCCAGAGTCCAGATCCCAACTTCAGTAGATAAGAGGCTACCTATACGCCTGACCTCTTCTACCCCTTGCGGAGGCAACACAGCCGCGCTAGGCCTAGACACCTGACATTGGTAAGTTATGACACACATGGCAGTGACATGGTTATAAGACAATGCATTCAGGAAGTGAAATTAGCAAAGAACCATATCCAAGATTAAAAGTCCTCCTGGTGTGATGGGTGGATCAGCCGGCTTCGGGGCCTTTCCTTGACCTTCCTGTTTATTCCCCTAAGGGTTGATTTTTCTTTTATAAGTTGTGGTTCCTTAATTACAAAGTAAAAAAACAAATTCATCACTCATGACACCTGATTCAACCTGGCTACTAACTAAAACAGAGAAACTGTTTCTTCTTGGAGGGGGTAAAACAGACAAGTATTATTTTCTCAGTTAATCGGAAACAATATAGAGTAGAATAAAGATACTCAATCACAGGTACCGGATTGCCAGCTTTTACAACGCCAGGCCAAAGGCCCTTATTTCATTTCAAACCTTGATGCAAATATCTTACTACGTGAACTTAAAATGGTAGGACTAGACAAACACTATTTAAGCAGCCTCTGTTTAGACAAAATGGGGGACAAAACTTTCTTCCTAACCGTACTCGTGCTAACAAGTTGTCAAATAATATTTTACTACAACCTCGAATCTTAAAAGAAAATTTAGAGGGCGACAATATTGCCATACCTCAATTGCTAACACATAAGGTTGATGACACCAAAGCATAATCGACATAGGTTTACTTCAGAAACTACTGAGTTCATCAAGTTCGCGCCCAGCTGCGTGATGTTGTCATCGGACACGTTCTTGACAAGGAAGAGTTCACAGTCATACAGATTTATGAGAAGGTCCGCCGTCTGAGGGACCGGTACTATAGCATGCGGGGCAGGGTTGATGTCAGAGCACCAACGAGTGGCGACGCTGAGGACCTACGGAACTATGAGCTCTCCAGGGAAAATTGGGGTGATTCAGTGCTATTGCCGAAGCGTGAAATAAAAGAAAAAGAGCTCCGATCAGTCGCCGAAAACATGTGTCCGTAGGGACTTTGACGAGCTCCGCAATATGTATCCTCACCTCATGGTGGAGCAACTCGCTGCTGCTGACCATGCCGGTCTGAAAAAGGCATTGCGTTTATTGATGACATTAAAGCCACAAGTTGGATGCCAAGCTGAAGAAGCAACAGATTTTGGAAATCAAAGACTTAGCTGTTTGTGGAGTGGGGTGTTTAGCACGCTTATCAAGTACATGGATCAAATTTATGATGAGAAGGTGAAACTGTTTTCTTTTGTAGTATGTCAACGGACTTGTGCATTGTCATCTACTTCCTAGTTTATAATTAGAAAGAGGATGGTACAAAAGAGGATGGTATGTCAACGGACTTGTGCATTGTGCATTGTCATCTACTTGTCTTTCTAGATATAAACTAGTGAGCACATGACAATACACAAGTCCGTTGACATACTACAAAATAAAGCACTTTCACCTTCTCATCATAAATTTGATCAAACATATTATCATGCTATGTGCTTGATAAGCGTGCTAAGCACTCACTCTGCAAACTGCTACGGTTCTGTTGCGTCTTGATTTGCAAAATCCCTTGCTTTTTCACCTTGGCGTCCAACTCGCAGGCTTTAGTGTCATCAATAAACTCAAATGGCCTTTTCAGACCGCCACGGTCAATAGCGACGATCTACTCCACCACTATAGTGAGGTGAGGGTATATATGCCGGAGCTTGTCAAACTCCCTACGGACACGCGTTTTTGACGCTTGACCAGAGCCATTTTCTTTTATTTCATGTTTCGGCAATAGCAGCGAATCACCCCAAATTCCGCTGCAGAGATCATAGTTCTCGAGTTCCTCAGCATCGCCGGCTCGCTGCTCGATGGTGCTCCGACAACAACTGTGGCACGCATACTATAATATCGATACCTCAGACGGGGGACCTTTCTATAAATCTCTGTCACTGTGACCTCTTTCTTGTCAAGAACGTGTCTGATGACAACATCACGCAGCTGAGCGCGAGGCGCCCCATGGGCTATGACGAACACGGCGAGGCACTCAAGGATATGAATTTCGTCTTCAACCGACCAAACACGAGAAAATGCGGCCGGCTTTTCCCCCTTTGGCACGGTCAGGTGGGGCTTCTTCTTCTCCCCGATGGCTACATCCCGTGGGGTGGATTCCGACAAAGAGGCGGATAGGTCGGCCCTAAGTGCCTTTTTTTCGACTGCTGAGAATGTTTGCCTTCGTCCATCTCCTCTCCGATCATCTCCTGCTGTTAATGCAGGGCTGGAAGCAGATTGGTGGAGTTGGTGGGCGATTGAGACAGAGGGAGCATTGGCAGGGGCGGAGCCAGGATCGAGGCATGATACGTCTCAAACGTATCTATAATTTTTGGATGATCCATGCTAGTTCTGTGAAGTTTTCACATGTTTTTACTACCATATTACATCTTGCATTTTATCGGACTAACCTATTGACAAGATGCCCAGTGCCAGTTCCCTGTTTTTGTGCTGTTTTTGTTATAGAAAGTTACTTCTGGAAATATTCTCGGAATTGGACGAAAATTTACGGGGATTTTTTATTGAAGAAATAAGGACCGGAGCCAGAAGGGCGACCCCGGGAGGGACCCACAGGCCAGGGGCGGGTCCCACCCACGGGTCTAAGGGGGGTCGCGGCCACAGCCCGCCCCTGCCCTGTGGGCACCCCCTCGGCCGCCTCCGACGCCTATAAAATCATCCCTGACAAAAAAAACCCTAACCTCCGAAGGATTTTCCCAAATACGATACAGAGCTCCGCCGCCATCGCCGACAAGTTTTGGGGGTTCAGAAGGTCCTGTTCCGGCACCCTGCCGGGACGGGGATCGACCGCCGGAGCCATCTCCATCAACACCGCTGCTTCCCGTGATGAGGAGGGAGTAGTCCCTCACCGGGGCTGAGGCTTATACAAGTAGCTATGTGGTTATCTCTCTCTCATGATGTGATCTTCGTTGTGATCATGAGCTCTTTTAGTATAGTTGAATACATGATGTTTCCCTATGTGTAATGGATATGATGTTGCTCAAGTGGTGTTATCTAGTATAATTTGCGGAGTCATCGTTGTGATCACGGTACCTCGGTGACAGTGTGGGTGCCGTGTGTGACTCTATGCATCAAGATTAGAGGGATCTTCATCATGAGTTTGTTTTTATTATTGTTGGATTGAATAGATCGTGAGGTTTCTTGATGCTTGTGTTATTGAAGAAAGAGACTATTTAAGAAATAGGTTGTGGTGTTTGTTAGTACAATCTGCATGCGGATAGTGACAACATGAAGTGTCCATAGATGTGGAATACGAACTTTAAGGTGTGCTTCTCGTAGCCCTACGCAATTTTCATTCTATTTGATCCACAAAGAATGATCTCCGAGTAATGTCCACCATGCATGCGTTTTTGTGGGAACTATCATGTGTTTAATTATGTTAATGATGGTGAGAGTAGTCACTAGTGAAAGTATGAAGCTTAGGCCTTGTTTCTAAGCATTGATACACCGTTTTTAGTCACTTTTGTCACTTGTTTGCTTGCTGCCATTTTTATTACAGAATTACAAAATCATTTTTTACCATCCATATCACTTGCATTTTACCATCTCTTCGCCGAACTAGTGCACCTATACAACTGACAATTGTATTAGGTGTGTTGGGGGACACAAGAGACTTCTTGTATCTTAATTGCAGGGTTGCTTGAGAGGGATATCTTTGACCTCTACCTCCCTGAGTTCGATAAACCTTGGGTTACTCACTTAAGGGAAAATTGCCGCTGTCCTACAAACCTCTGCGCTTGGAGGCCCAACAAGTCTATAAGAATAGAAGCGTGTAGTAGACATCAAGGCATAGGGGGGCGAGCAAGCAACAAGGTAGAATTTTTTCTTTTGGTGCTCAAGTTGAGCATAGTTTTTTTTTTTGCTGCTCAAGCAAAGGTAGAACAAGTTGACTTGAAAATTGTATGCATCGCTCCTCTCTGATCTTGGACTGATAAAGGGAATATATTAATACCGTAGAGATACCAATTACACCCAGACTCTGCACCAACAAGATGTCGAAAGACATCCAGGATGTACACAGCCAAGAAAAAAAAATAAAAAAGAGAGAAAATTAAAAACAAAGACCCCGTCGGCGTGATGGAATACTCGCAACAACAACACTCTAACCACCACCAAAGTACAACACCCGGACCGCAAAAAAGTTATCCAAAACAATGCCTTTAGCAAGGCCATTGCCAGGTACAACCAATGAAGGTCACACATTGGGCTTTCACCCTGAAGAAAGACCGTGATTTCAAGACAATGCCTTCAGCAGGCCCATTGCCAGGTACAGCCAATGAAGGCCAGACCTTGAGCTTTCACCCTGAACATCACAGCTCGGTACTTAGTACCACCAGAACGTTGTCCACCTGCGTTGCCGCTCCCCCTTCGCAAGGCCGCTGCTGCAAGTCCGCAACACCTGACACACAGGAAAACTTGTGCCTAGAGTCTTCAACGCAACCAAACCTCCTCTCAGCCAACACAAGCCTCCGATCACAGCCACCATGACTTTCTTCACTACTGTCAATGTCATGAAAATCTATTAGACATATCGCATGACCACGACAAGACAACAAAGCCTCACCCTCATGAAGCATCTCTAGCCATAGATGAGAGCGCGCACGTCCGGATCAATTCCACTCTAGATATCCAATGACGCCATGCGCCAAACCGCGGAGATCTCCGATGGGAAGACCGGAACACGTCGGCATCCCGATCATGGAGGAACACATGTAGCAGATCGATGATTTGGTACTCGAAGACCAGCAGGGCCACCACCAGCAGATTGGAGTGGGATCCCAAGATCCACCACTCTAGATCACAACAAGGCCGGCCGTCAACCTCCGGAGAAGAGGTCTTCGCCACCATGCCCAGGCCGTCGCCCCGGCTCCCATGTGATGCGCCCCGTCGAGCGGCGTACATGCGATACGGCCACGCGCCACCGCCGCCATCTCACCCTCTGTCGTGGTGGATAGCACGGCATACCCATCAGAGATGGGGAAGTTTGTGGAGCAAGGCGGCGATGTCGTTCCGGCGGGATTGGGTAACAAGCACGGCAAACACACGCGATGTACCCAGGTTCGGGGCCCTCGTGATGAGGTAATACCCCTACTCCTGCATGTCTGATGTATATGATGGAATAGATCTCGGGCTACATGGTTGCTCCTTGAGCTGTGTTATTCTCTCTCTAGCCTGAGGAGGAAGAAGGTGGTAGGTGGGGATGAGAAGAGCCTCCACCTACCAAAATATCTATCTAGGGTTTCCCAAAAGTTGCCTCTCAAGGACTCCTTGGTGCACCTTATAAAGGGGATTCCCAGGGGACAAAGGGGTGGCCCAGGGGGCCCCAGCTAGTACTACTCACGTACATGTGATGCCAGCCTGATGTGGCTAGCCAGGCGCAGCCGGACTGGAGCAGGCGGATTGGAGCAGCCGGACTGGGGCAGCCTGCAGCCGGACTGGGGCAGCCTGCAGCCGGACTGGGGGAGCCTGCAACCTGCAGCCAGCAGCCAGCAGCCTGCACACTCAAGGCAGCCAGCAGCGTGCAGTCTCAAGGCAGCCTGCAGTCTGCCGACCGTCCGCTTGATCTTCGTGGTTTGCTTCTCTTGTTCTTTTGTCGAGTCGTGGACTTCGGTATACCGGGGGGTTATCCCCCCGACATCCTCCGGCCACCGGCGCCACGCACCACCACCACCACGGATGAGATCAGGGGCGCCTCCCCCAATCCCCCCGGGTCGCGACCAGCGGAAAGCCCCGCCGCCATGCCACCCAGGCTTGGCCCGGCGACACCTCCGGCGGCGGCGGGGGGAGAGAGAGGCTGGAGGAGACCGGAGGAGGGTGGAGGGGGAGCTCCCCGGAGTGGCGCGGCGCCGCCACCCGGGGGAGGGTTAGGTCGTACGTTGTTGTCTCTGTCGATCACTAGTAACTACTAGCATTGTACAAATTACTTAAAGTAACAACCGGTAGTTTGTGCAGATTTAACTGTAACAGATGACATACCTTGACACCTAGGTTTAGACTACTCACGAGGCGCCGCGGACTCTGTTTGGGCCTCTGGCTGTCAGGTCGCCGTTGCGCTATCAGGGATGGTAGTAACGCACCGGCGTGAAATATCTGGGATAATATCCTTGCATGGGAAGGAGGCGGCTATCGATGAAACATGATGGTGGCGACGGTTGTCGATAACATGGACGGCGGCGGCTGTGAGTCAGACAGCAGGGGGAGTTAGGATTGTAACCTTATAGTGCAGATGTATGACCTAAGTCTATACGTACAACCAAGGCTTTGAGGAGTCCACCTATACCATTGGGCCTAGGGCCTGGGCCATCGAAATTCACAGAATTAGACTCAACTCTACATTTATGGCTCATGGATTTTGGTGCTCATTCGGGGAAGAAGAGTAAGAGCATCTCCAACACGTCCAATAGTTCGGCGCGCTAAAAAAAATTACAGCGCGCAGCTGTTTACCACGCGGGGATAGTGGAGTGTTTTTCAGGCGCTGCATATTTTAGCCTACGCACTTTTAGCTTTTCCAGTCACACTAAAATAGCGCGCCGCAAACAAATTTTTGTAAAGTGGATGATGTAAACAAGATAAAAATATCAAAATAAAATAGACTGAAAATATATTACATTTGACTTAAAACGATGCATAACATAGTCCGTTAAAATAAAACTGATGCATAAAAGTAAACTAGTTCTAAAACTAAACTAATTCTAAAACTACTCCTCGTCGGTGGTGGTGTACTCCGACGAGGTCCAAAGATCGTCCCACATCGGATCCTCGTCATCGATGTCCGCGTCGGCGGCGAGCAGTGCTTCGGTACGGGCCTTTCGCGCCCGCTTATCCGCCCGGCGCGCGACCCTCTCCGCCCTCTTCTCCGTCCAAACGCGCGCTCGGCCTCCACCTCTTGGGGGAACTGCTCCCTCCACGACGCCATGGCGCGCTCGTCCGCCTCGGCAACGAGGAGACGGCGCTCCCGCTGGCGGTCCTCCGCGGTGACGAGGAGCGGCGGAGGAGCGATCCGTTGTGCTTGCTCGTGCGTCCACACGCCGTGGAAATTCATCTCGCGGCGCGGGCGCCCGAGCCGCCACGCCGTCGCGTCGTATGCGCGGGCCGCCTTGTGCACGGTCTCGTAGGTGCCGAGCGGCAGGCGCGCGTCGCCGCTGCGAATCTCGTCGTATAAGGTGCCACTGGGCCGCGCGCGCACGCCGCGGTAGCCGGAGCTGCTCCAGCGGCGCGGAGGCATCCCGAGCGACAGGAAAGATCGAGCGGCGGAAGCGTCGGTGGGGAAAGGGAAGCGTCGGCGTAAGCGCGGGGGGATTTTTCACAGCGGTTGGGCGGTGCACTGCTGGAAGCGGTGCACTGCTGGAAGCGGTGCGCCATATATAACGCATGCGGCGGTAAATTTTAGCGCGCGCTACTTTGCCGCATCCGCTGGAGCGCGCGCAACGCCCCTCCGCACGCTAAATTGGCCTCTCTTTTTTTCGCGCGCGGCATATTTACAACACCTGTTGGAGATGCTCTAAAGAGCCTCGCTCAAGTTTTCAGATTTAGGTTTAACTGTAGCTACCAAGAATGTAAAGCCTTCCACTGCATATCAAATCATTGTTTTGCGTCAACGGTGCTCCTACTTTTTTTTTTTTTTACTTTTGCGATCTCTACTTTTATGTCTCACATTGTATGTTTTTTACTTCAAACATTCTAATAGTGTGCTTCTTTTTTATCGTACAAGCAGTTGCTTCAACCGTTACCTATGTGTGTTGCAACTACCACATGTGTGCGTTTAACAACTTTCTTTAACCAACATGGTTTCAACCCTTTCCATTAAGCAACGGAAATACCAAGTTCCACACTTTGTTGCAACTGGAAACTAGAAGCGTGTTGGGGCAGTATGGGGCAGATCAGGAAACTGCGACATTCGGCATCCAGTGTCCACTATTGGACGAAAACTGGTACCACTGCAACAAAAGTTAGGTGTAACTAAGTTGCAAATTATTACAAGAACCAAGCTCACACAGAGCAGCAACAAAAGAACCATTGCCAACTCTTCCTCAAGCACATTCACACCCAGGAGGAAACACAAACTTCCACGAACACCTTCAACCATCATCAAGCACCAGTGATCATCAGGCTATTGCGTGCAGGAATCACCCCCCAGAACTGGATCCTTGGTTGGAGAAGAGAGTAGTTGCGGCCTGTATCAGCTTCGAAGCTCCCAGATTCAACATCCCCTTATTAGTATATTTTTCTGAAGGGCTGCCTAGTAAAGTAAGAAAGATGTGGCAAAGAAGATGATCTCACATGGCGATTTCCTTTTATGCTTATGAAAGGTTACTCTATTACTCAGATTCCAAATGAAACAACAAATGCCAGCAACCCTTATCATGAAAAAAATCATCGCCATGAGGTAAATAGCATGAAATCAAACTAAAGCTTGCCATAAAGAGTTAGGAACATAACAACCCCCAACAGAGATCCCACAGTCCCCTATGTTAAACAATAGAAAACTTACACCCTAAACACACCCCACAACATGACAAGTGAAAACAAGTGTTCAATTGTTTCAACCTGCTCACAAAACGAGCAAAGAGGAAATCCATGCCACTTCCTCCTTTTCATATTTATCCCTAGTCAGAATAACATTTTGAAATAACTGCCACATAAAATTTTGGATTATGAGAACAATTTTGGCCTCCCAGCTCCACTCATAATGAGCTGCAGAAACGTCTCTCTAGTCTCTAACCGTTTGTAAACAAATTTTGTACAAACTTTAGCATTCTTACCAAGGGACCAAGAAATCATATCAGATTCAAAAGTTGAAGGGGTTAGTCTCATTTTACACACAATAGAATTTCACTGACACAAGAGATCTCCATGCAGATTTCTTCTAAAGGAAAGATAAAAGTTCCTATCAGCAGCTTCTTTAATACTAGTAAATTCTTGAACTTGACAGATAGAGAAAGCAATAGCAATTTGTGCACAAAAATTCATCTCGGCATTAATCTTACCATTCCAAAACCTTGTGATATTACCATTGTTTAAAGAATTTTTACTTCCAGCAAGATAAGTGTCTTTTACTTTCAAAATTGCCTTCGAGCAAGGAGAATCACTAAGTCTAGGATTCAAAGTAACAATGATTCTATTAGAAATATACTTGGCCTTAATAATTTGTTCCCAAAGGCCATCTTGAGTTTCCAACTTGCACCACCACTTACAAAGTAAGCATTTTTTTTCTCAAATCTTTTACACCCAAGCCACTTTTAGACTTGGATCTACACACTCTACTACATTTCACCATAAAATATCCTATCTTTTGTTTTTTACCATGCCAAATGAACTTTCTCCTGTGGAGACAAATCATAATTTACCAAAAATATTTCTGAGAAATACGAGATTTGTTCCGGATGAGTAGATGGGGCATGATTCTTGGAACAGTTGTTAGAAACAAATCAAAGCTAACTACCGTCAGCCCACACACTCTTGACATTGTTTATGGAAACTAACCAAATCCATGCTGGCACCATGAGCTCCGTCGGCAATGGTGGGTACTTGTTTTTGTTCAGTTGGTTTGTACATTCCCTGGTTTCACGGGTAGCAAGCATCAAATGACCAGCACTACGGCGGACACCCATTGATAGCAGCAACAGGCAACGACAGCAGGATAAGCCATCACAACAGACAACATACCTATAAAATAATCAGACACTAAGATAACAACCCAAACCATACCACAAGTTTCCTCCCAGACAAACGCCATTCTCCAAGATTATCATTCCCCATCATGAAAATTGGTAACAAATATAATCGATAAAAATATGCAAAAATCAAAGACCCTCACCTGTGTCTGCCTCGGTGAAAACCCCGGTGTAAGCGAGCACCAGACCAGCTCCCCGAGCAGCAGGGGCGGACCTATGTACAGCTGAGTGGGGGCAGTGGCCCCCACTCAAATATTTGAATTTCAGTAGTATTAGTTCATATTTCAAAGGAAAAATATTCAAAAAATGAAATTTGCACTAGAAGTGCCCCTAGTCAGTCAAATGGCCCCCACTGAAACTTTTCTCTGGGTCCGCCCCTGCCGAGCAGCCCTGCCGCCCACTTCTGCAGGCCATGCCAGCAGTACACGGAAACAGCAGCAGACCCACAAACCCTAGCCAGGACTTAGAAGCACCAGGATGCGACCATCAGGGGGGAGACAGCGAGAGAGGCAACAGCTGCAATGCGGAGTGACCACCAGTACAGGGACAGCAAGAGCGGGTAGCAGCAATGTGGACCGAAAATCTCAGGAGAAACCCAGGACGGAGATGGCGAAAAAAAATCACGCCAGAACATACGATTGGCCAATCGGTGCAGACTCAATTATTTTGACATCTCAAATGTCAAATCTTGACATCTCAACTATTAGATCTATTGAATATATCATCACTATAAATTTTCTTCATTCAACTGTTAGGTTGATATCAGCCTCTTGTCTATAAATTCAACACAATTAATCTACCAACAACTGAATTAAGTTTATATTGCCCGCTTTGCTAACAATGTATCTGCAGCAGCTAATCCTAGCAGAGCATAGATCCCCTCAATTCCAACTACACCCAGGTACTTTCTCCAATCCAACTCCCCACAGCATGCTCCTTATGATTTCAGCTTCTTCCCATTTACCAGCATTTGAGTACAGATTAGCCATCACAATATAGTTACCTGTGTTCTTAGGCTCAATTATGAACAGTCGATCAAACACAAACCGACCGAGCTCAACATCACCAACTGCTGCTGCTCCACTAAACAATGCACCCCAGACCTTTGCATTTGGCTCAAAAGGCATCTTGTTTACAAGCTCAAGCGCATCCTTAAGCATACCAGTACGGCTGAGCACAGAAACCATGCAAGCGTACTGCTCCATCACGGGACTGATACCAAACACAGCTTGCATGGAGTGAAAAAATTCACGAGCTTCGGCTACCTTGCCCGCATGAGCACATGCATTAAGCATAACAGTGAAAGTTACAGTATCAGGCCTAGTGCCGGTACTGACCATCTGATTGAACAGGCCCAAAACCTCTGTAACATCTCCATGAGCTGCGACAGACGAAATGATCGATGTCCAGGCAATTGTGCTTCTATTCTCATTCAGTCCAAACACCTTCCTGGCTATATCAAGAAATCCAGCCTTTGAGTAAGCATCGATCAATGCACTCACGACATTGTTGCTCTGATCATAATCATTTCTGATCACATAACCATGAGCTTGCTTTGCTCCCATTAGGGTTGAGAACAGCGGAACTGAAGGCATGATGATTGAAAGTGTAGCTGCATTTGGGAGTATGCTAGCGCCCATCATCTCATGCAGCAATCCAAGAACATCAGACTGTCGTCCATTTTGAATCAACCCAGAAATCAATGCATTCCAAGTGTTGATGCCTTTAGCATCTGCTTGCCGGAAAAGCTCCATTCCCTCATCGACATGCCCACTGTTCATGTAGCCAGTAATCATGGCGCTGTAACTGACTGCATCTTTCTTAGGCATCCTTTCAAGCAACTGCCGTGCATACTGCAACCGACCACATTTGGCATAAAACCCTACTACTGAGTTCCACGCTGCAACGTCCATATCAAGCCCGGTCTCATTAGCAAACCGGAGCATGTCAACCCCGAAATCAAAGGCCTTGAGCTGGGCACAAGCATGTAGCGCGCTTGTCACCGTGACACTATTTGGCCGAGCACCGCCACCAGCACGAGCCTGCACCAACTCATGGAATAACTCCAGGCACTCTCGGTACCTGCCTCCACGACTGTACGCAGATATAAGCGAGTTCCAGGACACGACATCCCTGTGTGGCATTTCATCAAACACCACCCGAGCAGCGCGCATGTCCCCTGCGTTGGCGTACACGGTGATGAGCCCATTGGACACGAACTGATCTGCGCCAAATCCACGCAGGAACGCGAGGGCGTGGATCTCCCCGGCGACGAGCGGGGACAGACCCGGCCCGGATGCGGCGAGGGACTTGAGGAGCGCAGATACTGTGACCTCGTCGGGGGATACGCCGGAGCCAGCGAAGAGGCGCAGCGCCGCGGTGGGATTGGGCGAGTGGAGGGAGAGCGCGATGAGAATGGCGTTCCAGGCGAAGAGGCTGGGGTGGGGGATGGCGTCGAACACGCTGCGGGCGTCGCGCAGACGTCCGGTCCTGGAGTAGAGGGAGATGAGCTTGGACGCGAGGAAGTTGGAGGGGATCACGGAGAGGGTGACGATGCGGGCGTGGAGCTGGCGGCCGGCGGCAAGGTGGCCGGAGTCGGCGCAGAGCTGAATGAGGTTGCCGTACACGCGAGGGTCCAGCGGCACGGCGGTGAGCCACGACGGCAGCTTCATCCTCTGTTCATGACTCGGGACGGACTCTCCTCAGCTCTATTTCGCCGGGGCGGGTTTGTCAGTTCGACAAGCGGCAGGCCGGCAGCTAAGGCCATGTGCAATGGTAGAGAAGGCGGGCCTTCTCTTAACCGTCCACGTCATTCAGAGGACTCGTACAATGCATTATCTCTTATTATCATCCCTAGCAATTAATGAAAATTAATTATATTTCAGTAGGAAATTATATTTCTAACGGAAGACAAATGATACAATGCTGAAATTAGTCTTGCCTTATTTCGTAAGAGATCATCTTTTAGCTAAGGGAAGGCAACCTCCCCTTTCTTCATTCTCTCTCCGCCAATTAGACAAATATCCTACGTATCAACGCTAAGATAAGCCTGACATCACCCCATTGTATATGCCCTAAGGAGGCTGGTTGCTGGGCAGTGGGCACGCTTTTCCGGGTCCCGTGGAACATGGCCATGTGTAGCCTTGGTGAACTGATACGAGTTATAAGTCATCTTCTGCACGCTATTTAGTTGCTCGCATTGTTTTTACTTAGAGATGATTCCCCGCGTATTGTAGCGGGAATTAACAGCGTCATATTTTGATATGATAAGTTTGTGACATATGAGAGTCGTGGGTAAATCGGGATAAGTCGTCTTGGATAGCAATAAGTTCATCATTGCTTACTACAATTGAAGTATTCATGCGGTTTCAGAATGCGTCCGCATCATGAAATATGAAAAAAAAAATGATAGAGCTTTCAAGAATAACATATTGATATAGTTAGTCCACAAAGCATTCCAAACGGATCAATTGTTAGGGAAACTCGTATGAGGTTGATCCTCAAAGCCATTGATTCACTTCAAGTCCACTTCAATCTACAACATTTTGAAAAAATATATCTTTTTGTTGTTTCACACATTCCCCCACCAGCCTGCAAAGGGAAACAACTACTATGATTACGGTGATATTTAAATGTTTTCGAGAAGATGAGCATGATGCATGTCATTTCGAAAAAACAATATGTTTTTTTTTTGTGAAAAGGACTCCGGATCTATTACTCACAGCTGAAGATACAAACACCAGAAGACACGAAAAATACAATCGGGTCCCCGAGGAGCCCGTCCACTACATGCATCTACGCGGGATGAAGACGCGCGGCGGCGGCGACATCGCCGCCGCCGCGCTCTCCCAGAGCCGACGAAACCTTGAAACATCAGCGGCCATCTGACGAGCGGGAAGTCGTCACCCTCGGTCCTTGACCAGCACGACGAGGGAGCACACAAACGGAGTACCAACAGTCATAACGAAGCATCTCCGTCACCGAAGATGGAACCAGATCCGGCGACCTCCAAACGACCACCACCTGCACAACTTCTCACAAACCTTGCGCCAACACAGGAGACCGTGCCGACGCGACGGGGACGAGGTCGGAGAAACAAAATCCATGGAGATGCCACCGCCATCGCCTCACTGGCATCTCCTGGAGACCCAAACTCCATCGCCCAATATGTTGGTTTAGGATACTGCTCCGCCACAATCGTCCTGATCCGATTATGCACCTCAGATGGGACAAATTATGCCAGTGCATTAAAATTCACCGGTTGCGGAATATAAATAGGTTTGAGCATCGGTTCGGCTGGATAGTTGTAGAAGTTAGAATGTTTCTTTATATCACATAATGAAGTGAACTACTTTAAGCAGACCTCATAATGAAATGAAAGATCAGAGCAAATCTGCAAGGGTTGATTGAGAAGTCGGAAACTCACCTGTCTCTGTGTCGATCTCTATTGGTACTCTTTCTTCTTATTTGTTTCCTGAGTATGTGTTGGTCTTCTTGGCATCGTCGACACCTGTAGTTCAAGTCCACGAAGCACACAAAATTAGAAGAAATAAAACAGGATTTGGGGCTAACATCCGCGGAGTATCAAAGAGTATTGTTCCTGATCTTAGAATATAAAACTATTTCTACAACAACAAACAGCTCGAACCATATGAAAAATTGTACCAGTCTGAAAGATTGTTGTACATAGGAACAAATACACAATGTTTGGCAGGTTTGTATGAGGGTTTTAATCTTTTCGTTTCTGCAGCAGTTTGAACATCACCTGTATTACTCTTGTAACAGAATATTGTCGGGCTGCAATTGCATGCCTCTGACGTTTCATTGATTGATATATACATGGATTCCAAACTTGTAGTACAAGGCAATCTAGCCTAAGTCGGTTCGGTTTGATCTATACAAGGCAACCGTGACCAAGTAGAGTTGTTGTCTAACACGCCCTCGCAGTCTGAACATGGACACAAACCGTCGCCGATGTGAAGACTGGGTCTAAACTCCAGGAACAATGGTGTTGACAAGCCCTTTGTGAAAATGTCCGCAAACTGGCTGCTCGAAGGAACATGCAAAACCCTTAAAGCACCGAGGGCCGCCTTCTCTCGAACAAAATGTATATCCAACTCAATGTGCTTTGTGCAACGATGATGTACCGGATTGGCAGACATATATACTGCAGAAATTGTCACAGTAAACGACAGTACCCCTGTCGAGTGGTCGATGAAGCTCAAGCAAGAGATTGCATAACCAGCAAGTGTCCGCCACGGCAGTAGCTACTGCACGATATTCAGCCTCGGCGCTGCTGCGAGAGACCGTGGGTAGACGACGAAAAGACCAGGAAACGAAGTTGTCACCCAAAAATATATAGAACCCCGACGTAGAACGGCGAGTATCCGGGCATCCATCCTAATCAGCATCCGAGTAGGCAATGAGATTATGTGAAGAAGAGGAGTATAGAGTAAGACCGAGATCAATGGTGCCTTTGAGATAGCGAAGAATTCATTTGATGAGTTGGAGATGAGGTTCACGTGGATCATGCATGTAAAGACATACTTGATTGACAACATAAAATAGTTCAGGACGAGTAAGTGTGATATATTGTAAAGCACCTGCAATACTGCGATAGTTTGTAGGACAATGGTGGCAGAAAGTTTGGATTTGGTGTCAACGGGTGTAGAAGCAGGATTGCAGTCACGATTAAGAATATCAAGAATATATTGGCGTTGAGATAGATGAAGAGTGGTAGAAGTGCGGGACACAGAGATACCTAGAAAGTGATGAAGATGGCCGAGGTCTTTCATGGAGAATTCAGTGTGTAGTTGAGCAATAATTTTATGAAGAAGAATAGGAGAAGATGTTGTGAGAATGATATCGTCCACATAGAGTAAAAGATAGGCAGTCATAGAAGAATGATGAAAAATAAAGAGAGAAGTATCGGACTTGGACTTACTGAATCCAATTGAACGATCGTAGGTAGAAAAACGATGAAACCATGCATGAGGGGCTTGTTTAAGTCCGTAGAGAGATTTTTTGAGACGACAAACATGAGTAGGAAAACGAGCATCGACAAAGCCAGAGGGCTACTGGCTATAAACTCCTTCATCAAGATTACGATGCAAAAAGGCGTTTTTAACATAGAGTTGGAGAATGGGCCAGTTTTGAGAGAGAGCAAGAGAAAGAACCATCTAAAAGTTTCATCAAAATCAATGTAGTGTGTATTTTGCCACAAGTGGTAAATGGATTTTTTTGCCACAAGTTTCATCTACGAATTGTAGTGTGTTTCACAACCAGACTAAAAGTTTCATCAAAATCAACACCGGGTTGTTGAGTAAAACCCCGAACCACCCAACAGGCTTTGTGACGAACAAGAGAGTCATCAGAATGAAATTTGTGGCAAAAAAATCCATTTACCACTGACAATTTTAGCACCCGGAGGAGGAGGTACAAGAGTCCAAGTGCCATTGGTAAGAAGAGCATCGTATTCCTCTTGCTTGGCATGTCGCCATAGAGGATCGCGGAGGGCGATGAGATAATTATGTGGGATAGGAGAGGACACAATGGCGGACAGACTGAGACGTTCGGGAGCACCGAGAAGTTTACCAGATGTGTCTGATGTGTAACATCCCAAATTTATAATAAGAATTAACAAGACCCAAAATTCAGAACCAACAAAAACGTTTTTGAAATACTTCACTAATGATTGTGTTTTCCTTTATATTGTTCTGTTGACCGTATGTTTGTGGTGTGATTTGTGCTGACTTGTGTGTGTGTTGTTGATCCGTTTTGTGTATGTGACTTGCTTGTATTGAATCCCTTAAAATGCTTATGTGTGGTGATAGTTCCTTGTTGCTTGTGATGCTTGTTTGTTTAAATTAAAAACTTTGAAAACAAGAATAAAAGATGAAACAAGAACACAATGTGCCATGTGAAAAAAAATGTTCAAAGTAAGAAATCATTAATTCTTTCAAAACAAAATTCAGAGAGGTGATGATATGCTCACTCTCATAAATACTTTTCTCTCTACAATTAATATTCTCAAAATTCTATATTTAAATTTCTATTTCTTTCTTTAACTCTTTAGATCACCAAATGAAGCAAGTTACACATACAAAATGAACACCACAACATAACCATAAATCTTGATAAATCTCTAAGAAGCAAATTATGAAAATAATTCCCAAAATTTTGAATTTAAATTTGGTTCAGACAATTCGTCGAACACCTAGAGGGCAGTGCCCAGGTTCATCCCCAAACCGATGATCATCAGATCGATTCGATCGATTGGGAGGTTATTTCGTCGATTCCCTGCACCCCATTGCTCCTCTCCACCTCGCTGATCTCCCTAGGGCACTAGAGCATCACGGGAGTTTGCCAACTCGTCGGATTGGTCATCGCCACCCAGGGAGCTGCCGCCCTGTCGCCATGCCGTGGTGTCCTCACTGTGGAGGAGACCATCCAGCCGCCCAGCTAGCCCAACGTAGCGCCCTACCCTGTCCCCGCACGACACCGCACCCACCGGACGATGGTCGGGTCGCCCCAAGCACCAATCCGTTCGCTCTGCTCGCTCCCGAGCGTGCTCGCGACATGGCAGAGCGCCACTGCCGGCCCGACACACCCCTGCATCCCTCGCCCGCCCGTCGCTGCCCGGCAACTCCCCGTGTTCCCCTCGACCCCTAGGACATGGTGGCATCGCCCCTAGAGCCCTCTCCCACTCCCTGCACGTCGACCATCGTGGACCGCCATCGGCCCTATAAAGAGCCCACGAGCCCTCTCGTTCTTCCTACCCCGCACCCCTGCCTCTCTGCTCACTCCCTCGCTCCCCACTCACCCGTGCACCGCCCGGAGGGCGAGCACGCCGCTGCCGCGCATTGCTGTCGCGGCAGAGCACGACCACACTCCGCCGGAAGCAGAGGTCGACCACGGCCATGCCGTGTCTCTCTCCCTCTCTTCCCTCTCCGCACCGCATCGTGCTCCCCGTCATCCCCGCGCTCACCTGACCCTTTCTCCCCTCTGAATCGTGCACAGGATCGACCCAGAGAGCTCACCGGAGTCGGGATTCATCCAAAGAAGCAAAGGAGCTCGTCGTCGATGCTCAGGTCGTCCCCATCCAGCTCCGACCGCCCCATGAACCTTCCGACGCTCCACGCCGTCGAACGCCACCTTCTCCGTCGCCTCCCGAGCCCCTAGGTGATTCCCTGCTCCCCCTCGCCGTCCCAGGTGCGGCGGCGCCGCCCGATGGTGGTCGCCGTCGCTGCGACATATCACGCCCGTTGGATCTCGATCCAACGGCGCCTTACCCCTTTTCTGTTTAAATTTTAAATCTGAAAATCGGCCAAGTCCTGGACGTATTGCTCTGATGCTATGTTTGCATGCATCTACTGCCCAATTCCTCTGTCTAAAAGTTAGTAAAATAAATTGTGTTAGAATCTATAGACTGTGTAGATTACAGGGAAGCTTGTTTAGTTAAAATTGGAATAGATTTTATATATTTAAAATCTAGGCAAAGTTGCTATGTTCAATCTGTTTTCAGGATAACCTGAAAACTGATAAAAGGTTCTGTTTTAAACTATTAATAACATTTAACCTAGATTTAGTTAGAAATTAATCTTTGTATAATATGTTAGTATGGTTAGTATACTGACATGATAAAGTGGTGTGACCCCCAAAAATAAATTTTATATAAAGGATATAATTTAAGGAAATTGGCTAAGCAACATTTCCTCCACATGAAATAACAAAAGGTTACCACCTTCCCATGCAAATTCCCATTAAGATAGAAGCCTAAAAATAGTAAACTAAATTTATGTAGTTAGTACAGCATGCCATCTTTCCATATATATAGGCCATGTTCATTTTGGACCTCTGTCCAATTCAAAATAAAAATGACAAATGTGTTGGCTTTAACTCTAAAACCAGAAAGGTTATTTTGGTACCATCTTTGGGAGATGTTTCCTAGAACTTGGTTTATCCAAATATCCCAAACTAAAATTGTATCAACAGTACTTCAACTAATCTTCCCACTTCCACTGGTTTGATCCCATTTGGTGTTGTGGTTAAGTTAGGAGGAAAATAGCAAATCAGATAGTTGTTAAACTTAAAAATGGCCGTGTGAGTGCATTTTCTGCTAGAAAATTCTTTAAGACTTAGAAAATTCATATCTTCAAATCTATTAATCCAAACGATGCCAATCCAATTTTGTTAGCTTAGTACTGTGATCACCTAGCTCCCCTCATTTTTGTAGAATTAATTAATCATTATTAATTAATTGGCATCTGTTGAAAGAAAGAAAGCCTTTCTGAACTAAAACATTTATAAAACAATAATGGTTAATCCAAATGAGTTAGGACCAACTTTGTTAGATCACATTTAATCAGTGTTAGTTACCCCTAAAAGGATTTAATTTTTAGAGTAACGTAACTTGAGTTGTAGCAAAAACTTGATTAAACAGTTTCTGTAATAAATCAAAAGTATAGGGAAATTGATAAATCCAAATGAAGCAAATCCAATTGGGTTGCCTTCCACACATCAGTACCTACCTTCAGAAATTTAGTTTGTATTTTGTGACCAACAGAATCCAAGTTATGCAATTAAACATGCACCACTAGTTTCTGCCATATTTAAGACCTAATTAAATAATTAGTTAATTCAATTAAATTGAAATCAAATTGTGTTGCTTTGTGAGTGCAGTAGCTATGGGTGATGCTTGAGAGTTGTTGTGATGTTTGATTGAGTAGATTAGTAATGGTATGTATTGCTTGTTTATTTTGATGATTAGATTATTTATGTGATTGATATATTTGCCTTGCTTGTTAAACTTGGTTGTATTTAAGTTGAGTATTAGCTCGAGTATCTAGTAATATCTCTACCATAGCTTGGTAAGATATTTAGAATTATAGAAAGTAATTGGTGGCTTAACTTTTGTCTGAAGTATTTCCTGTTTAAATAAAGATGCTTAATCACAACTTTAATCATAATTTTTAAACATGAGTAGTGTTGGTGATTGCCAAACTTGTTTGTTAAATAATAGTCTTCTCTCATGATTGTTACTTGTTAGTGTTGCTTGATGTTTGTTGTTGGAGTGTCCTACTGTATGTCGAATTGCGTTCTTTCCTTTTTGCGACGCTAGATATAAACGCTATCGGAGTGATCCTTGGGAAGGATTTATTGGAGAAGAATCAGGGTTTATTTCTTTGATCAGTGAGGAGAAGTCCAGGGACATTATGCTGAAAACATGCAAGCTACTTCTCTGAGCTTGCATTTATATACGTCTATTTTGATTTACATGTTTTACCTATAAAGAGCATAAATGACTTAAGTGGTTTTTGCCACTAAAGCTATGATTTTGAAAACCCTTTTCCAAAATACAAGTATATTATTTTGACACCCTATATGGAGGTATTGGGTGGAAAATTCTGTTTCAAACTATAGGATGGGAAAAAAATTGTTTACTCAAAACTCCTTTGGAAGTACTTGGATAAATGTGGAATGCCGTGGGATCGGTGTTGAAGTGGAGAAATATTGAATGGTGATGTTTATGAAAAATGCACATTGAGTCCTTGTACTTACTGAACAGCCAATAACCTGTGCGACCACATCTACCCACATATGGGAAAGGGCGTAGTCATATAATTTGCTCCTGCTAGTATGGGATGCCTCAATAACGAGGATGACCTCGTTCCATGAGGGGATGGTCATGGCGACCTACCCCCTGACCTGGGTCTCAGTGTCTGATGGACGGGGGATTGAAGGGTTCGCTCGCCGGGCAGAACTACGAGTCCTCACACCTAGGTTCCTAGACGTGGGATCCTGTACTAGGTGTCGAGGGAATGAGATTTCGTAGCGGTAGGGTCCTATACTAGCATGAGCAAAGGACAGGCTATGGTCGGTGGCTCAACTTCGCATACACCTTGTATGGCGGGACGTGGCAGACACGATGAGTTACCGGATGGGTGTGGGAAAAGCGTGCTACCTCTGCAGAGTGTAAAACTATTCGAATAGCCGAATCCTCGGGTATGGACAGCTGGAACGAACTGCTCGGTCCTATATGCAAGTTTTGGAAAAGATTTGAGATTTGAAAGAGAAACTGAAGTGGAGGATGTTTTATGCAACTATGCCAATGAGCCGGCATGAGGTTGTTGAGATTGAATGACCATGAAGGTTTATGGTCGAAAAAGGAGGAGTTTTGGAGAAATAAACAAAATGGTGATTTTTCCGGGGAAAAAACATTTTTTAAAAAGGGACTTCTTACTCTTTTTCAACAAACATCTACTTTCGGGAAAACGTTTTAAAAGAGATTTCATACAAAGACCGATTTATGGGAAAAAGATCTAAAAGCCTTCTTTTCTTTTAACAAAGGCCATAGATGTTTTCGAAAAATATACAAGGGGTTATGAAAAGTTATGAAATTCTCCTTATTTTTCTTCAACGAAAGTTATAGAGTTTTCAAACAAAGTTTTATTAAACAAAAGCCTATCCTTCTCTTTTCAACAAGGATAGAGAGTTTTCAAAGCAAACAAAGTTTTACTTACACGGTAAATAGTGTAGTGCATGCCCATTTCGGGGGTAGTTTGCGAGTACAATCAAATGTACTCATATTGGTTTCGTCCCTGGCTAGCCAGATTTTAAAGATGAGCAGCTTGAAGAAGGAGACGGAAATGACGTCACTGCGCTTCCCAGTCAGTTGCCTGTAGGGTTAAGGCGAATGACTTGGGCTCCACGTTGTTTGGTGATTTCCGCTGCAAGTACCTATTAAGAGTATGACTTCAATCAAGTAAGTAAATTCCTTCGGTATTTATGGGTGTTCCTTGATTACCAGTTTGATTGTGCTCAGCGACACACTGATCATGGGATCGCTGATGTAGGCACAAGGGTATTTCGGACGGCTAGTCCGGGGTCCCCATAGACTTGGTATCAGAGCAATCCTGACTGTAGGAGTCTAGGAGACCTTAGTTAGCATGGACGTTAGTTAGGAAAGCAAATATTTTTGTTAAAAATATATTACTACCAAAATATGTTTTTATCTAGAGGAGTCCTAAAATGGCTTCGCTCTTCTCATCTCAAATATTTCAACGTCTTACCCCTCTATTTTAAGATTTTCCAAGGAATCTTCTGTTATCTCTTACCCGTTCAAAACCAGGAGTATACTTGACGATGAACCCAAGTGAGACCTAAATAGTTAGCACCCACAAGAAGAAGCTTCCATCACAAATACTCAACCTTCAATCTCAGGGTGGTTGATTTGCAAATGCCAAGATCGTCAATGTCAACAAAGCAAGAGACCTCCGAAGACCTCAGCTCAACATCAACAATTCTACTCAAGTTGCAACTTCGACGATCTCAATTTCTCCAGCTGAAGACTAAGGCGATAAAATGAAGACTTCACCAACCATGTTTGGTAACGACCCATAGGAAAACTTATGATAGGAACTTTGGTTACCCAGACTACCACGAGTATTAGGCGTCCGTTGGTACTACACGTACCTTGTGTGCACCTTGCTTGTGTGTACTATGCTTGTGTGTTGTTTGTGAGATGGAAAAAGGAGTTTTATAAAAAGAAAAGTTTAGTTTCCTTTTGCCACAAAAAAAAATTTACCTCTTCACCCTAGTTGCACCTTGTTGCAGATGTAAACCCGCCAAGTAAATTCTTTTTAAAATATTTTCCCTCTCATCTAAACCATCTCCCGTTAAGATCTGACAGTTTCGCAAGATACAAAAGACCCCCGATCCTTAACCAAATAGCCGGAAATTTTTGTAACCTAACCGGCAAGTTAGACAATGGACTTCATGCACCATCTGGAGCAAGTGCGTCAAGATCTTGAAGGAAATTGCAATTGTACGCCAACCTCGTGAAGACACGAGCCCACCTCACAAAATTAACTTGTGAAATTACAAGAATACTACACCAACTTATCGTATCTAACTTTAGGTTAACATCTGACTCAAGTCCACGATAGTACCAACTAATCTTCTAGGGCCACAACCCTTGACATGAAATGAGGACATAAGGAGACTCATTTAGAATTGGTAACTAGAGGAACTCAAGGAGTGCATAAGAGTTGCTATGAAGATTCGAGCTCAGAGACCGACGGTAATGTTGGGTTTCAAAGAGGATCATGTACCTACCCGCTTGACGAGCATTTAGTGGCACCTTAATCCCTTGCGCTAACCTTGCTAGGTTTGACCCACCCAAATTTGTCCCGTGAAATAAAACCAAAGAAAAAACCTCGACTAACCCCTACCTATCGCCGCAAATTTGGGAAAATGGATGAGAACCCTAGCCTGCCGCTGATTTTCTGAAGATTATATGAAGCCTCAAGCGCAAGACTCATCCAAGGGAGATCGCCACCAACCAACCCGAGGGAAACCAACTTTAAAGATCGTCGACATGAAGTTACCCCACGAAAAAGGACGCCATCGACGCCATCTGCCGAACATCAATCCTAGCTCGACCCGGCTCAACTAATCGAAACAAAAAAGACAAAGGTACTTGTTTGAAAAACAACTGGTGTGAAGGTTCTTCACTAAATTTTTCTAAAGGTCCATTAAGCTGTGATTTTTGAACAAACTTACCAAATTCTAGATTAACATCTAACCCCAGTTTGTGACGGTACTAACTGGCCTTATCTAACCACAAGTTTTGACAAAAAGAGAGGTGATATAGAAAGAATCATATATAGTTGGTAGTGAGAAGATCGCCATCATCAAGGTCGAAGTCGATCAACACTGAAGACCATCTGCGTAAAATTGGACCAGGAAGCAAGCACCATCGACGTTACCTATCTAGCAATCATCCTCTTCAACTTGCCTCGACCAATCACATCGAAGGAGGATTCAAGACAGCACGAACAGCGACTGCTGACATGAAGCTCTTTCTCTAAAAAAAATTTAAGGCTAACTAAGAACGCGACCCTTGTACCTCGTCGAACAACAGACCAAACCGCCTACCTTTAGGGTCCTTGTACTGACTTTTAGATTCCTCTGGAAGCTCGATAATCTAGATTGTACCTCTTCAGATTCTTACCAACGCTTCATGAAGCTCAAGAACCAAGGAAGTCAGCAATGAAGTTCCTCCTTTACTCAGCTGAAGAAGGACAAGCATGAAGACAAATAACCAATGGAATACCCAGAAGAATCAAACGACGTAAGCACCTGCTGTGGACAACATCAACCACCAAGCAAGTCCAGATGAATTTAGACGTTTATAACATCCTTTTTCTAATTAGAAACCAGAGAGAGTCGAGTACGCAGGCTCGACACATCCTGAAAACCACGCGTCCCCTCCCGCAACCCTCGTAAGGCGACAATATCAGGAAGTGATATCTGCACCAACCCCAAGCACCATGGATTGACAACCGAGATGAAGATCGTCAAGCTACTCAAGAAGAACAATGCCTCCAAGTCAACTCCAGCTGCAAACTTCAGCAAGACCGATTAAAACCCCTTTTAAGGGGGAAGACCTGCAATGGGTATACAAGAACGTGGTAATAATTAGTTCCTTGCGCCTTAGCCTCGTAGAAACTGGAAACAACCAACCAAGACTATCCAACAGCATCGATCGTCAAGTCAACCCTATAATCCAGGATCTGAACCCATCAGAGAAAATTATCGACAAGGAACGACCTCGCAACATCAATTTGTCAATATCTCACCTGGCGACCTCACTGAAGAAGCAACAACCTGGGAAGTATAGCCAGCCCAAAACCCGTGCCCTCGTACTCCTCTGTACCCCCGGGCAAATCTCGGGACGAGATTTATTTTTAGGGGGGAAGGATTTGTAACATCCCAAATTTATAATAAGAATTAACAAGACCCAAAATTCAGAACCAACAAAAACTTTTTTGAAATACTTCACTAATGATTGTGTTTTCCTTTATATTGCTCTGTTGACCGTATGTTTGTGGTGTGATTTGTGCTGACTTGTGTGTGTGTTGTTGATCCGTTTTGTGTATGTGACTTGCTTGTATTGAATCCCTTAAAATGCTTATGTGTGCTGATAGTTCCTTGTTGCTTGTGATGCTTGTTTGTTTAAATTAAAAACTTTGAAAACAAGAATAAAAGATGAAACAAGAACACAATGTGTCATGTGAAAAAAATGTTCAAAATAAGAAATCATTAATTCTTTCAAAACAAAATTCAGAGAGGTGATGATATGCTCACTCTCATAAATACTTTTCTCTCTACAATTAATATTCTCAAAATTCTATATTTAAATTTCTATTTCTTTCTTTAACTCTTTAGATCACCAAATGAAGCAAGTTACACATACAAAATGAACACCACAACATAACCACAAATCTTGATAAATCTCTAATAAGAAAATTATGAAAATAATTCCCAAAATTTTGAATTTAAATTTGGTTCAGACAATTCGTTGAACACCTAGAGGGCAGTGCCCAGGTTCTTCCCCAAACCGATGATCATCAGATCGATTCGATCGATTGGGAGGTTATTTCGTCGATTCCCTGCACCCCATTGCTCCTCTCCACTCCCTGATCCTCCCTAGGGCACTAGAGCATCACGGGAGTTTGCCAACTCGTCGGATTGGTCATCGCCACCCAGGGAGCTGCCGCCCTGTCGCCATGCCGTGGTGTCCTCACTGTGGAGGAGACCATCCAGCCGCCCAGCTAGCCCAACGTAGCGCCCTACCCTGTCCCCGCACGACACCGCACCCACCGGACGATGGTCGGGTCGCCCCAAGCACCAATCCGTTCGCTCTGCTCGCTCCCGAGCGTGCTCGCGACATGGCAGAGCGCCACTGCCGGCCCGACACACCCCTGCATCCCTCGCCCGCCCGTCGCCGCCCAGCAACTCCCCGTGTTCCCCTCGACCCCTAGGACATGGTGGCATCGCCCCTAGAGCCCTCTCCCACTCCCTGCACGTCGACCACCGTGGACCGCCGTCGGCCCTATAAAGAGCCCCCGAGCCCTCTCGTTCTTCCTACCCCGCACCCCTGCCTCTCTGCTCACTCCCTCGCTCCCCACTCACCCGTGCACCGCCCGGAGGGCGAGCACGCCGCTGCCGCGCATTGCTGTCGCGGCAGAGCACGACCACACTCCGCCGGAAGCAGAGGTCGACCACGGCCATGCCGTGTATCTCTCCCTCTCTTCCCTCTCCGCACCACATCGTGCTCCCCGTCATCCCCGCGCTCACCTGACCCTTTCTCCCCTCTGAATCGTGCACAGGATCGACCCAGAGAGCTTGCCGGAGTCGGGATTCATCCAAAGAAGCAAAGGAGCTCGTCGTCGATGCTCAGGTCGTCCCCATCCAGCTCCGACCGCCCCATGAACCTTCCGACGCTCCACGCCGTCGAACGCCGCCTTCTCCGTCGCCTCCCGAGCCCTAGGTGATTACCTGCTCCCCCTCGCCGTCCCAGGTGCGGCGGCGCCGCCCGATGGTGGTCGCCGTCGCTGCGACATATCACGTCTGTTGGATCTCGATCCAACGGCGCCTTACCCCTTTTCTGTTTAAATTTTAAATCTGAAAATCGGCCAAGTCCTGGACGTATTGCTCTGATGCTATGTTTGCATGCATCTACTGCCCAATTCCTCTGTCTAAAAGTTAGTAAAATAAATTGTGTTAGAATCTATAGACTGTGTAGATTACAGGGAAACTTGTTTGGTTAAATTTGGAATAGATTTTCTATATTTAAAATCTAGGCAAAGTTGCTATGTTCAATCTGTTTTCAGGATTTCCTGAAAACTGATAAAAGGTTCTGTTTTAAACTATTAATAACATTTAACCTAGATTTAGTTAGAAATTAATATTTGTATAATATGTTAGTATGGTTAGTATACTGACATGATAAAGTGGCGTGACCCCCAAAAATAAATTTTATATAAAGGATATAATCTAAGGAAAATGGCTAAGCAATACTACCTCCACATGAAATAACAAAAGGTTGCCCCCTTCCCATGCAAATTCCCATTAAGATAGAGGCCTAAAAATAGTAAACTTAATTTATGTAGTTAGTACAGCATGCCATCTTTCCATATATATAGGCCATGTTCCTTTTGGACCTCTGTCGTATTCAAAATAAAAATGACAAATGTGTTGGCTTTAACTCTAAAACCAAAAAGGTTATTTTGGTACCATCTTTGGGAGATGTTTCCTAGAACACTGTTTATCCAAATATCCCAAACTAAAATTGTATCAACAGTACTTCAACTAATCTTCCCACTGCCACTCGTTTGATCCCATTTGGTGTTGTGGTTAAGTTAGGAGGAAAATAGCAAATCAGATAGTTGTTAAACTTAAAAAGGGCTGTGTGAGTGAATTTTCTGCTAGAAAATTCTTTAAGACTTAGAAAATTCATATCTTCAAATCTATTAATCCAAACGATGCCAATCCAATTTTTTTAGCTTAGTACTGTGATTACCTAGCTCCCCTAATTTTTGTAAAATTAATTAATCATTATTAATTAATTGGCATCTGTTGAAAGAAAGAAAGCCTTTCTGAACTAAAACATTTATAAAACAGTAATGGTTAATCCAAATGAGTTAGGACCAACTTTGTTAGATCACATTTAATTAGTGTTAGTTACCCCTAAAAGTATTTAATTTTTAGAGTAACTTAACTTGAGTTGTAGCAAAAACTTGATTAAATAGTTTCTGTAATAAATCAAAAGTATAGGAAAATTGATAAATCCAAATGAAGAAAATCCAATTGGGTTGCCTTCCACACATCAGTACCTACCTTTAGAAATTTAGTTTGTATTTTTGTGACCAACAGAACCCAAGTTATGCAATTAAACATGCACCACTAGTTTCTGCCATATTTAAGACCTAATTAAATAATTAGTTAATTCAATTAAATTGAAATCAAATTGTGTCGCTTTGTGAGTGCAGTAGCTATGGGTGATGCTTGAGAGTTGTTGTGATGTTTGATTGAGTAGATTAGTAATGGTATGTATTGCTTGTTTATTTTGATGATTAGATTATTTATGTGATTGATATATTTGCCTTGCTTGTTAAACTTGGTTGTATTTAAGTTGAGTATTAGCTCGAGTATCTAGTAATATCTCTACCATAGCTTGGTAAGATATTTAGAATTACAGAAAGTAATTGGTGGCTTAACTTTTGTCTAAAGTATTTCCTGTTTAAATAAAGATGCTTAATCACAACTTTAATCATAATTTTTAAACATGAGTAGTGTTGGTGATTGCCAAACTTGTTTGTTAACTAATAGTCTTCTCTCAGGATTGTTGCTTGTTAGTGTTGCTTGATGTTTGTTGTTGGAGTGTCTTACTGTATGTTGAATTGCGTTCTTTCCTTTTTGCGACGCTAGATATAAACGCTATCGGAGTGATCCTTGGGAAGGATTTATTGGAGAAGAATCAGGGTTTATTTCTTTGATCAGTGAGGAGAAGTCCAGGGACATTATGCTGAAAACAGGCAAGCTACTTCTCTGAGCTTGCATTTATATACGTCTATTTTGATTTACATGTTTTACCTATAAAGAGCATAAATGACTTAAGTGGTTCTTGCCACTAAAGCTATGATTTTGAAAACCCTTTTCCAAAATACAAGTATATTATTTTGACACCCTATATGGAGGTATTGGGTGGAAAATTCTGTTTCAAACTATAGGATGGGAAAAAATTGTTTACTCAAAACTCCTTTGGAAGTACTTGGATAAATGTGGAATGTCGTGGGATCAGTGTTGAAGTGGAGAAATGGTGAATGGTGATGTCTATGAAAAATGCACATTGAGTCCTTGTACTTACTGAACAGACAATAACCTGTGTGACCACATCTACCCACATATGGGAAAGGGCGTAGTCATATAATTTGCTCCTGCTAGTATGGGATGCCTCGACAACGAGGATGACCTCGTTCCATGAGGGGATGGTCATGGCGACCAACCCCCTGACCTGGGTCTTAGTGTCTGATGGACGGGGGATTGAAGGGTTCGCTCGCCGGGCAGAACTACGAGTCCTCACACCTAGGTTCCTAGACGTGGGATCCTGTACTAGGTGTCGAGGGAATGAGATTTCGTAGTGGTAGGGTCCTATACTAGCATGAACAAAGGACAGGCTATGGTCGGTGGCTCAACTTCGCATACACCTTGTATGGGGGACGTGGCAGACACAATGAGTTACCGGATGGGTGTGGGAAAAGTGTGCTACCTCTGCAGAGGGTAAAACTATTCGAATAGCCGAGTCCTCGGATATGGACAGCTGGAACGAACTGCTCGGTCCTATGTGCAAGTTTTGGAAAAGATTTGAGATTTGAAAGAGAAACTGATGTGGAGGATGTTTTATGCAACTATGCCAATGAGCCGGCATGAGGTTGTTGGGATTGAATGACCATGAAGGTTTATGGTCGAAAAAGGAGGAGTTTTGGAGAAATAAACAAATGGTGATTTTTCCGGGAAAAAAACATTTTTTAAAAGGGACTTCTTACTCTTTTTCAACAACCATCTACTTTCGGGAAAACATTTTAAAAGAGATTTCGTAAATAGAACGATTTATGGGAAAAAGATCTAAAAGCCTTCTTTTCTTTTAACAAGGCCATAGATGTTTTCGAAAAATATACAAGGGGTTATGAAAAGTTGTAAAATTCTCCTTATTTTTCTTCAACGAAAGTTATAGAGTTTTCAAACAAAGTTTTATTAAACAAAAGCCTATCGCGCTGGTGTCCAGCTGGTGTCCCAGCTGGTGGTCCTCCTGGAGGAGGTGGTGGAGGTGGTGACGGAGGAGGAGCGCCATGCGCTATACCCCCCCCCCCCCGCGCGCACCAGATTGGTGGACAAGCGAGCATGAGGGCGCTGCTATTGCAGCAGGCACAGTGGCGTGGACGAGCTCGGCGATGCGGTTGATCCAGTCGTCGTAGCCCGCCTGCACTGGGCGGTAGCACAGCAGCTCGTCCGCCATGAGTAGGGCAGCGCTTGGGCTCGGAGCGGCCCGGCTCTGCTTGGAGGCGCCCGGGTCCCTGGACGGGTGCAAGGAGGAAGCCTCCTCCTCGCCGTCGTTGTCCTGGTCCTCTGGGTGCTCGACGGGGGGCTCGGGGTTGGTGCTGGGCCCTGGAGCGGTGTTGGTGCGCGGACGGCCGCGTGGGCGATGGGCGACAGGCTCGGTGTTGACCCTGCCCGAAGTCCGGCGCGTGAGGCGCTCAGCTCGAGTTTCGGCCATGGCGAGGGAGAGGTTGAAGACGCGCCTCAGCCCCTGGGGCGCCAAATGTCGGAGACTAGTCCCAGGAACTAGGGGTGTGTCTCGATGATGCCAGGAAATGAGTAAGGGGCTGAACACGCAGTCAAGCAAACCTCAGCTGCTGACGAGGTTAGGGCTCGGCAAATCCCTGGGTTATGTACCCCGGGTTGATTGAGGGGGAGAGAGTATGAACGTTGGTGGCTGTGACGGCTAACAGGGGGCGAGTTTACCCAGGTTCGGCCCCTCGAGGTGAGGTAAAGACCTACTCCTGCTTGTCTGGTATTATCGAGGTGGCTACAATGGCGAGATGGCAATATCGCTAGGGTTTGCTTGTGTCTTCCTTGACCTAGGTGGCGCACCCTCCTGGCCTTTATATCACAGGCCAGGTCTCGGGTGGACGGTGCGGATTGCACATTACAGGATCAGGAAAGTCATCAGCGGCCTAACCAGCTACTTAGGCCACACGGTACACTTCATGGGCTTCCCTTGGCGTGACCCAGGTACCACCACCGTGGGGTACCCGAAAGGTATCCCCACGGCAGTAGCCCCGAGTGCTTAGTCGAATCGCAGAGTCGAGTAAAGGACTCCTTCCTCCGGGCACGCCACCTGGTTCCTTTACAAGTCAACCTTCGGCTGCAATCGTCTTGAATAATCGGGTGCGCCTCATGATCTTCTTGATTCGCCAACTTTCGACTGCCGTTGTCCTTAGTCATCGGGTGCGCGAACAGCGCTCCCGATGGGAGTAGCCCCGAGATTAAGCTGAATTGCTTGCAATTGAGGTTAAACTCAATTTTTCTTCAGTCGAAAAGTCCGCTCCCGATGGGAGTAAAAAGATGACTCGAAATGCCCGAGTCAAAACTGGCCTTGCTCGACTTACTTTGTACTCAACCTTGATGGCCTACTAAATTGACTTAAACTCAGCTCTGAAAGCTTACTCGAATGATGAATTCGGGTGTCATCGGCTTTGTAAAGCTTACTACGTACTTGGCCAATTTGGCTTACTGCGTAAGTTTGCTCAGCTCATGGAGCTTACCGTATTTGTCTGGCACTCGAACGAGTTTGTCGAGTCGACTCAGCTCTCAGAGCTTACTGTATCCTTGTTGCACTCGAAAGAGCTGTCCGGGTGCTCCATCAGCCCGTTGGCTTACTTGATACGCCTCCGCTGATGACGTCAGGGCTGACGTTTTCGGCGTGCTCTGCATCCGATGGGACGTAACAGAGTGGTCCCAGTGTCAGTATTGACTGTTCTGACCGTTGGGCATGAAATTTTCGTGGTATGATGATGGCGCCTCGATTCCCGCGCGTAGTGGGCGGCGTGGGCGGCGACGGTTGCTATCTCCGCGCGACATGTGGACGGCCGGATGTTGCCTCGAATTGTCGCTTCGTGGAGGACGGCCAGGATGAATTGATCCCGCGGTATATAATTTTCACCGCGGTGGGGAACAGTTCATCCATCCCCATTTCGCCGTCGTCTCCCTTGCTTCCTCCTCCATTGCTGCCCTTGCGCCCGATTCTCCAAAGCTTTCTCCACTTTCCCTAGCGAAGATGGGTTTGAAGAGGGCGAAGACCACCGAGGGCACCGCCGCCGCTGCCGACGCGGGCATGAAGAAGGTGGAAGGCGACTAGGTGAAGTCGTCGGTGAAGAAAGCCGATCTGGAGAGCCTCCGCGCGCAGGGGCTGCTGCCGCCGGCGGACCAGGCGGCCGTGCGCGCTCCGGGAAAAGAGGTACTCCCCTCTCCTCGCGATGGGGAACGCGTTTGCTTCGTGGAGTTCCTTCCACGGGGGTTTCGGGTTCCCCATCCACGATTTTGTTCGTGGTCTCATGTACGCTTATGGGATTCAGATTCACGATCTGACTCCAACAGCGTCTTGAGCATCGCGAGCTTTATCGTGCTCTGCGAGTGCTTTTTTGGAATCTCTCCCAACTGGCTTCTCTGGAAGTCTCTATTCCTCGTTCGCAAGAACGTTGGAAAGTCGAAGCAGGTCTACCCAGTCGGCGGCTTCAACATTCAAGTGCGTGGCGACACCACGTTCTTCCAGATGAAGAAATCTGACTCCGTCCAGAATTGGCGGAGGAAGTGGTTCTACGTCAGGTGCGACCAGGAAGGCCTTCCCGACTTCGCGGCTGACTGCGCGTTGCAGAAGACGAAGGCGTGGACGCACCCGCTGTCAAAGGAAGACAGGGAGGCGACCAAACCGCTGCTGGCACTCCTTCGCGATCTTCTGAAGACCCTTGGTCGTGAGTCGGGTGGGGTGTACCTCATCGCCACCTTCTTCAGGCTCCGAGTGCAGCCACTCCGCCGCCGCGACCAGCCAATGTGGGCGCGTGCATCGGCGATGACTTGATGACGAAGGAGTCGAGTCGAAGGTGAGGAGCATCACCAGCCTCCGAGCCGCAGACACATGCAGCGTCAAGTGCCGGTGCAGCCATATGGCCTCGACAATCCTGTGCCTGAGGTAGGTGTCTTGAACCTTGCTCGTCTTCGGTGTTCTTCAGTCGAATCTTATTGCTTGACTCGAACTTTTTGACAGGGTCGTTCCAGCTNACCTCGCTTGATGACGCACAGATCGCGACTAAGGTGAGGAGCATCACCAGCCTCCGTGTCGCCGATCCGTGCAACGTTAAGTGCCCGGTCGAACCATACGGGCCGAACAATCCCGTACCTGAGGTAAGCACCTTGAATTCCCTTTGCTTTGCTTCAGTCGAAAGTTTTTTTCTGACTCGCCTGTCTTCTCGTTGCTCGTCAGGATCGAAGGGCTTATGTGAGCCTTCCTCCATTGATGGAGAATGGACCTCACAACGAGGCCACGGTCGTCGAGGAGGACGACGATGAAGACAAAGTCCCTTCTGCCCACTCGCCGAACGAGGAGGTGGAGGAGGATGATGAAGACGAGGAGCCGCTGCACAAGCGGCAAAGGCGAAGGATTGGCGAGTCTGCTTCGGCTTCGTCACCCGCAAAGCAGGTGGAGGTGGAGGACGTGGACGAGGCGAGCGAGTCGTCTTCGGGTGCCAGGTACACCAGCGACCCGACAGAGCCTGCGTTCGTGCCTCCGCTTAGCTCTGCGCCACCGACTAGGTTCGCGAGACTGCCCTCCGTCTCCGTGGAGAGCGATGATGATCAGGACGTCACCAGGTTAGTCTTTCAGGCGTCATCTTGTTTTGTCGAGTGCCCTTTTTGCCTTTGCGAGTATTTGAAATGAATTATCCTGTCCCAGCAACCGCACTGGTGCTGCCGGTTCTTCGCCTCCAGAGACGGAGCATACCTCTGCTCCCGTGCTCGAGCGCACCGCGAAGACGCCCGAAGAAGAGCCGCAGGCGGGTGGCGCGTCAACCTTGAAGGCTTCGACCTCCTCCGTGCCAGAGAAGACCGCTGATGCGACTTCGGTGGACGCTGGGTTGCTTGAACACGTAAGTTTCTCTTGACTCAGTCTACAAGATCTGTATCGGGTGCGCGAACAGCGCTCCCGATGGGAGTAGCCCCCGAAGATGTGCGTGACTAGAGTAGTCGGGCACAGATTGACATCTTTTTCTGTGCACAGCCGTTTTGTCGCCAACTGCTGGAGGGAGCCAAGGCCTTTTTGGGGATGGAGAAGGAGAAGAACCGACTCCACGCTGCTTTGGAGCAAGCTAACAGTAAGTACTAACCCTTGTGTTCGAGTGGTGCTGCGACTGTCTTCCTTATTGACTGCTCCGGTGATCCACAGGCGAGAAGGAGAGCCTAGCGAAGCGGGTCGCGGAGCTGGAGAGATCCCTGGGTGCGGCTCAAAAGCGTGAGCAAACCCGGGGTGATCGAGAGAAGACCCAGGTTGAGCGATTGCTCACACTCGCCAAAGCAATTGGAGGTAAATATCTCGGCTCATTGCCTACTTTGTCTTGTGTCGCTTTCTGATTTCTTACAAGTTTGGTCCTCTTTTCGTTGTTCAGAGCCGTGCGGAGGCGCTCCTCCGGAAGATACCTCCAGTGAGAATCTCGACCTGGAGAAAGCTCTTGGCTTTGTTGACCGCACCTACGCGTATGCTTCGGCTGCGCTGCAGCAATCGTCGGCGGCGCTGCAGAAGTCGAAGGATGCCCTGGCGAGTGTGCACCGGAGCATCTTCCCCGAGCAGCCGTCGCCGGTCGGTGTCGATGCGCTTGCGGCTCCGTTTGAAGGCGAAGCGACCACCCTGGCGGACTTCACGTGTGCTCAGACGGTACGCGGCTCAGAGCTCACTTTCCAGCTCCTACTTGGTCACCAAGTCGCAGGTGACTTTGAGAAGGTTGTCAGCGACTTCCCTCGGAGACCTGACGGCAAGACCGCGTCCCTCAGCGGTGTGAAGGTGCAGGCGAGTCAGCTGGCTGAGAAGTTGATAGCCACCTTCGAGAGGAAGATCGCCAAGGCTAAGGAGTTGGCTGCTAGGAAGAAACGCTCCCAGTCAGAGTCTGCCATGTAGTTTCCTTTGTCTTAGGGTTCTTCTTTTGGTCATAGCCTGTAATGAACCATACAGTTTGCGGGTCTTCTGGCCGCGGACAAACTGATTCTGAAATGTGAATATGTGCCTTCGAGTCTTTTGTCATACTTTCTTCTAGGATGTGATCTTTTCCTTGCTTGACACTGTCGAACTTGGCAGCCTGAGATGGGTGAGACTCCCGAGGTTGCTGTGGCCGCTGGTATGGGTGAAGACGAGGATACTTCTTCGGCTGCACCCACTCGCCCTCGTCGTCGAGCTCGTCCAGCCCACGCGCGGAGCACCAATGACCAACAAGTGTTCGCCTATATGAGGAACAAGATTGTTGAACTTGAGTCGAAGGTGAGGACTGCCAAGTTGGAGTTGGAGCGCTTGAAGTCACGGCCTGCTGTGCCGTTCTCACAGCGTGAGGAATTCCTTCTTGGCCAGATAGACCTGATCAGTCGACAACTGCAAGGTTGGTCTTCTGACGCTTTGCTCTTGTTTCTTTACGCTTGCACTGTTCTAAGTGCTGGGTCTTCATGCAGATGTGAATGCTGACCGGACGGCCGAGCAGGGTCGAGTGGACGAGCGAGTGGATAGAGAAGCCGCCGGTGACTCACTCGAAGCTCGTCAATTTTGGTCGGACAAGTCCAAGGGCAGTATACTTGCAAAAATGCTGGATCGCACCTGGCGGGCTGCTTTGCTCTTGGAAGGTTGCAGAAACACTCTATTGCTGGTCAACAAGGTGTTCTTTCCGCACAACAAGCAACCTAGCGGACTGGCTGCGCTGCTGGAGAGGTACCGTGAGGGTAAAGTCAAGGCGTTGAAGGAAGTCGTGCACACCCAGCTTGTTGCCGGGGCGAACGTGGCGCTGGCGTACGTTCGAATGCATCGGCCCCATCTTCCCTTGGACAAGGTGCTTGACGGCTTGCCTGGAGCAGGTGACTACGCCGATACTCTTGCGGCTGCGCGTCAGATGATTCAGCAAGTCCAGGCCTTCAGCGAGCAGCTTGTGGGGCCGCTTGATGCGCCAAAGGAGGAACCTGTAGAGTAAGAATAGCAGTCTGTTGTTGTATGATGTTAGCTTGTAACGTAGATATGCATGTATGTATGCCCATGTGATGTTTATTCGCTTAATGTACAATGTGTGATTTTTTCACTCGTAGACCTGTATGGCGCGAGCCCCCGAGTGGTTCGAGTGGCGGCCTAGGATTTTCGAGTTATGCCTGTGTGGCGCAGCCCCCGAGTGGTTCGAGTGGCGGCCTAGGCTGGACTTAGACCTGTATGGCGCGAGCCCCCGAGTGGTTCGAGTGGCGGCCTAGGATTTTCGAGTTATGCCTGTGCGGCGCAGCCCCCGAGTGATTCGAGTGGCGGCCTAGGCTGGACTTAGACCTGTATGGCGCGAGCCCCCGAGTGGTTCGAGTGGCGGCCTAGGATTTTTGAGTCATGCCTGTGTGGCGCTGACGAGGAGTAGACTCGGCAAATCCCAAGGTTGTACACCCCGGGTTGATTGAGAGGGAGAGAGAGAACGTTGGTGGCTGTGACGGCTAACAGGGGGCGAGTTTTACCCAGGTTCGGCCCCTCGAGGTGAGGTAAAGACCTACTCCTGCTTGTCTGGAATTATTGAGGTGGCTACAATGGCGAGATGCAATCTCGCTAGGGTTTGCTTGCTCGTTGCTTGACCTAGACGACGCACCCTCCTGGCCTTTATATCACAGGCCAGGTCTCGGGTGGACGGTGCAGATTGCACGTTACAAGATAAGGAAAACTCTCATCGGCCTAACCGACTACTTGGGCCACCCGGTATACTTCATGGGCTTCAATGGGCTTCACTTGGCGTGACCCAGGTATCACCACCGTGGGGCACCCGAAAGGTAGCCCCACGACAGTAGCCCCCGAGTGCTTAGTCGAATCGCAGAGTCGAGTAAAGGACTCCTTCCTCCGGGCACGCCACCTGACTTCTTCGCGAGCCAATCTTCGGCTGCTACTGTCTTGAATAACCGAGTGCGCTTCATGTTTTTCTTGACCCGCCAGCTTTCGACTGTCGTTGTCCTTAGTCATCGGGTGCGCGAACAGCGCTCCCGATGGGAGTAGCCCCCGAGATTAAGCTGAATTGCTTGCAATTGAGGTTAAACTCAATTTTTCTTCAGTCGAAAAGCCCGCTCCCGATGGGAGTAAAAAGATGACTCGAAATGCCCAAGTCAAAACTGGCCTTGTTCGACTTACTTTGTACTCAGCCTTAATGGTCTACGGAATCGAATTAAACTCAGCTATGAAAGCTTACTGGTTGGAGTCCACTCGAATGATGAATTCGGGTGTCATCAGCTTTGTAAAGCTTACTATGTATTTGTCCCACTCGAATGGATTATCGAGTCGACTCAGCTCTCAGAGCTTACTGTTCCTTGTTGCACTCGAAGAACTGTCCGGGTTCTCCATCAGCCCGTTGGCTTACTTGATACGCTTCCGCTGATGACGTCAGGGCTGACGTTTTCGGCGTGCTCTGCGTCCGATGGGACGTAACAGAGTGGTCCCGGTGTCAGTGTTGACTGTTCTGACCGTTGGGCGCGAAATTTTCGTGGCATGATGATGGCGCCTCGATTCCCGCGCGTAGTGGGCGGCGTGGCCGGCGACGGTTGCTATCTCCGCGCGACACGTGGACGGCCAGATGTTGCCTCGAGTTGCGGCTTCGTGGAGGACGGCCAGGATGAACTGACCCCGCGGTACATAATCTCTACCGCGGTGGGGAACAGCTCACGCCTTCCTCATTTCGCCGCCATCTCATCTGCTTTCTCCTCCAGTGCTGTTCCTCCATTGCTGCCGTTGCGCCCAGTTCACCAGATACTCTCTCCTCCTCCGCTAGCACCATGGGCCAGAAGAGGGTGAAGGGAGCGGAAGGCTCCGCCGCCGGCGACGACGCCGGGATGAAGAAGCTGGAGGGCGACTGGGGGAAGTCGTCCGTGAAGGCGGCGGAGTTGGACGCCCTCCGCGACCAAGGGTTGCTGCCGCCGACGAGCACGGCGACGACGCGCGCCCCCGGTAAGGATGTGATCCCCTCTCCTCGTGATGGGGAGTGCGTGTGCTTCGTGGAGTTCCTTCCGCGAGGCTTCGGGTTCCCCATCCACGATTTTGTTCGTGGTCTTCTCTACGCCTATGGGATTCAGATGCATGATCTGAATCCCAACAGCGTATTGAACATTGCGAGCTTCATTGTGTTATGCGAGTGCTTTTTGGGGATCGCACCCAACTGGAACTTGTGGAAGTCGCTCTTCATGGTGCGACGGATGGTGGGACGGTCGAAGCAGACGTTCCCCGTGGGCGGCTTTGGAATCCAGCTGCGCGGCGACACAAGCTTCTTCCAGCTGAAGAAATCCGACTCCGTCCAGAACTGGCGGAAGAAATGGTTCTACATCAAGTGGGACCAAGAAGGCCTTCCCGAGTTCGCCGCTGATCGAGCTCTGCGGAGGACCAAGGCCTGGTCGCACCCTCTGTCAAAGGAGGACAAGGAGTCGACCAAGCCACTGCTGGCGCTGCTCCGCGGGTTGCTGACGACGCTCGGACGCGAGACAGGTGGCATTCACCTTCTCGCAACTTTCCACAAGCTGAAGGTGCAGCCGCTGAGTCGACGCCAGCCAATGTGGGAGCTTGCAGTCGACACCGCGCTTGATGACGCGCAGATCGCGACTAAGGTGAAGAACATCACCAGCCTTCGGGCCGCCGATCCGTGCAACGTTAGCTGCCCAGTCGAACCATATGGGCCAAACAATCCCGTGCCTGAGGTAAGCACCTTGAATTCTCTTTGCCTTGCTTTAGTCGAATGTTTTTCTTGACTCACTTTTCTGCTCGCTACTCGTCAGGATCGAAGGGCTTATGTGAGCCTTCCTCCGCTGATGGAGAATGGACCTCATGACGAGGCCACAGTCGTCGAGCAGGACGACGATGAAGATGAACTCCCTTCTGCTCACTCGCCGAATGAGGAAGTGGAAGAGGATGACGAAGACGAAGAGCCGCTGCGGAAGCGGCTAAGACGAAGGAATGTCGACTCCACCTCGGGGTCGTCTCCTTTGAAGGAAGTGGTTGCAGAGGACAAGGAAACCCGCGACTCATCCTCCGATGCGAGTGAGCCGGTTGATCCGCTGTTCGTGTCTCCACTGAATTCGGCGCCGCCCGTTGGGTTTGGGGGGATGGCATCTCCTCCCATGAGCAGCGAGGATGAAGATGTCACCAGGTAAGCCTCTGCAAGTACGCCTTTTTGTCGTTGTTCTTCTTTCGACTCCTCGGACGCTTTTCTGAAGTTTTGCTTCTTTACACAGCCATCACACTCGCGGAGATGGCTCTTCGCCTCGAGAAGAGGAGCACCAATCCGCGGCTGCCCCGGAGCGAACCACCGGGGCACCCGAAGAGGCGCCTGAGGCCAATAATCCTTTGACGTTGAAGACGTCGACCTCCAAGGTGCCAGAAAGAGCTGCTGATGCGACTGCAGTGGATGCTGAGCTACTGGAGCATGTAAGTGTATTCTGTCTTAGCCTTGCAATTTCTTGTGTCGGGTGCGCGAACAGCGCTCCCGATGGGAGTAGCCCCCGAAGATGTGCGTGACTAGGATAGTCGGGCACAGATTGACACTTTTGCTTCTTTGCACAGCCGTTTTGCCGCCAGCTGCTTGAGGGAGCCAAGTCCTTCATGCGCATGGAGAAGGAGGATGGTCGACTCCGCATTGCTCTGGAGCGAGCCAACAGTAGGTACCAACCCGTGCAATCAGGAGGTGTATCGACTATCTTTGTTTTTGACTTTGATCCGGTGATTCACAGACGAAAAGGAGACTCTGGCGAGGCGGGTCGCCGAGCTGGAGAAGTCCTTGGGTGCAGCTCAAGAGCGTGAGCAAACCCGGGGTGAACTAGAGAAAACCCAGGTTGAACGCTTGCTCGGACTCGCCCATGCAATCGGAGGTAATTATCTCGGCTCAATGCCTACTTTGTCTTGTGCTGACTTCGGATGTGTCACAAGTGTATTCGTCTTCGTTGTTCAGAGCCG
The DNA here is from genome assembly GCA_012064385.1 of Puccinellia tenuiflora. Classification (NCBI taxonomy): domain Eukaryota; kingdom Viridiplantae; phylum Streptophyta; class Magnoliopsida; order Poales; family Poaceae; genus Puccinellia; species Puccinellia tenuiflora. The sequence goes on along the minus strand of QRDG01000263.1, from coordinate 113,489 downwards.
TGCGGAGGCGCTCCTCCAGAGGATACTTCCAGTGAGAGTGTCGACCTGGAGACGGCTGTTGGCTTTGTCGACCGCGCCCACGCGTATGCTTCGACTGCACTGCAGCAATCTTCAGCGGCGCTGCAGAAGTCGAAAGATGCTCTGGCGAGTGTGCATCGGAGCGTCTTCCCCAGCCAGCCATTGCCGACCGATGTTGACGCGCTTGCGTCCCCGTTTGAAGGCGAGGCGACCACCCTGGCGGACTACACGCGTGCCCAGACGGTACGCGGCTCAGAGTTCACTTTCCGGCTTTTGCTTGGTCATGAGGTTGCAGGCGACTTCGAGGCAGTTGTCAGCGACTTTCCTCGAAAGCCCGATGGCAAGACCAAGTCGCTAAACAGCGTCAAGGCAAGAGCAAGTCAGTTAGTGATGGGGTCGCAGCATGGAAAACAAAAAATTTCTACGCGGCAAAGCGGAATAAACCCCAAGGATCTAGATCTACGAGATGAAGATAGCGAAGATGAGATCCAATCTCTTACCCTCGAAGATCAACAAACGCGTTTTGTCGGTGCAGGGGTTGGCTAGTCGATCCCCGCAACTAGACTCGTCTAGTCGCGAGGAGATGTATTATCCTCGAGATCCAATCCGGTGAAGTGCAGCAACGGGCAGCACCTCCGCGGCGTCCACACGTACAGCTCGATGAAGACGTCGACTCCTTGATCCCGCAAGCGAGACGACGTGGCCTTGATGATCTCAGCAGCACGACGGTAGTGCCGGTGACGATGACGATCTCCGCAAGCAGGGCTTCGCCAAGCCAAGCAAGAGGAGAGGGAGAGGAGGAGGTGGCGCAGCCCTAGGGCAAGGGGGTGCGGCTAGGTGTGGAGGTGAGGCGGCGGCAGCCCTCCGGGAGAGGAGGGGTGCGGCTAGGGTAGATGGGAGAGAGGGGTGCGGCTAGGGGGTGGTGCGGCAGCCTCCAAGGGGTGTGTTGCGCACCCCCCCCCCCTTATATAGGTGGCGGCTAGGTCAAGGGGAGGGGGCCGGCCGGCCCCTCCTTGCTTGCCCCCCAAGTTGGAGTCCAACAAGGACTCCTTCTTGGGCCCCTTTCCTAAAGGGGTGGGAGCCCACCTCCTAGTCCAACTAGGAGTGGGACTCCCCTCCTTGTGCCGCACCAGCCCATGGGCTTAGGTGGTGCGCCCCACCAAGTGGTGGCAGCACCCCTTTGCACCATGTGGGCCCCATACAAATTATGCGGTCCCACTTCTAGACCCTTCTAGAACATTCCGGAACCTTCCGGCACCCTTTAAATAATTTCCGGAACTTTTCCGAAACCTCCGGAAACCACTTTCCATATATGAATCTTATTCTCCGGACTCCTCCGGAACTCCTCGTTATGTCCGGGATCTCATCCGAGACTCCGAATCACCATTCGTTCACTTCATCATTTAATTCATCGCAAAACCTAATTTCATCGGAACGTTAAGTGTGTGACCCTACGGGTTCGAGAATGCATAGACATGATCATATCAATAATTAATAGCGGGACCGGGATGTCCATATTAATTCCTATACACTCAACGAAAACCTTTTCTCGATTGAACCACGATGCCGGAGATTCAATTAATCTCATATACGATTCCCTTTGTCTCACGATATTTTACTTGCCCGAGATATAATCGTTGACATCCCCATGTCTAGTTTAATCTCGTTACCGGCAAGTTCTCTTTACTCGTCCATAATATAGGATCCCGGTGATTACAACTTAATCACATGTCTGCAGACTCTTGATGCTATATTACCGAGAAGGCCTGGAGATATCTTCTCCGTCACAAGGAGGGACAAATTCCACTCTTGATTCATATCACCCAACAACCCACCATCGGAGATACCTGAAAGCCACCTTTATAATCACCCAGTTACGAAGTGACGTTTGATGTCCACAAAGTATTCCTCCGGTGAACGGGAGTGATATAATCTCATGGTCTAAGGAAACTATATTTGGCATATTAAAAGTGTTGACAACAAAACTTTTGTGACACGATTAATTGCAACTCTTTATTTGGGTCATGTCCATCACACCATTACTCCTAATGATATGACTCCGTTATCAAGTGACTACAACAAGTCCATAGTTAGGAAACTCTAACTATCACTTGATCAACGAACTAGTCCAGTAGAGGCTCACTAGGGACACCGGGTGTTTATATTCCACACATGTATTATGTTTCCATTTAATACAATTATAGCATGGATAATAAACTATTATCATAAACTTGAATATGCTTAATAAACCATTTTATTATTGCCTCTAGGGCATATTCCCAACAGTCTCCCACTTGCACTAGAGTCAATAATCTAGTTTACATTTCCGTGATCCAACACCCATGGAGTCTCACTCATGAAGTCTCAGTGCTGATCATGTTTGCTTGTGGAAGAGGTTCCGTCCGTACTCTGTACCTTTACAGTTCTTTATGTCCTTTGCAAAATTGTAACTGTCACCTAATTTGACATTACTTTATCATCACATGATAAACTTCTTATCATCCCATGATAAAACCATTATCATATAATGTATATAATATGTTTGGTTACAGAGTGAGGTACTCATATCCTTTCATGCCTATATGTATGTTCAGTCAAAAAGGACTTTCCCACAACATATGCATCTGGAACTCACTCAATCTTGAAACACCTTTCTCAAACCAAAATATTATATCTTATTTCAATCCTTGAATTAATCATATACTCCTATATGTTGTAGACTTAACAAATCAACAGTGAACCTTGTCACTTTGATATTTCCGATCATGCTCTCGCTGTGCTACTCTGATATTAAGAGATCTCCAATTTAGTCTGGCTTTATGACTTCAACCAAGTCCACCATTTTCTAAATTTATCTCAATCTCATGAAAAATGACTCCTCATTCAACATATTCTTACAATTAAGAACTTGGGTCACATATCGTCACATACAAACATATGGTTCTTATATGTTGAGATCTATGAACAATTCATATTGAATTCCAACATATCCTCTAACCATCAATTTTATACTGAGTTCTCTAACTCAATGCTTCACCTATATATCACAATGAGATGAACCATTCTTCTCTTGTTTCATTTTGAACTCCTTCAAAAATATTTAGGTTAAACATCTGACTCTAATGTTTATCAAACTTATCTATCCTCCATAGATACATTCATCTACATGAATATTTGACGTTCAAACTAACTTCATAAGTTATGCATTGGTCCATGACAACATTTACAACATTTATGAAATCTCCATTTCACTAAAACACTATGTTGTAAACTCCCACTCAAATATACCTCATACACATATTAAATTGTGAAAACACAGTGGCTCCCACTCAGAAATATGTTATCTTCATATTTGACCATGATTAACTAGCTCCCACTCAAACATATGTCACCACATATTTTGATTATGGAAATTAATTTCTGCTCTAACTTAATATATGTCACCACATATCTTAATTAGATCTCACTCAGTTCCTTATGCACTTTCTCGACACTTTGGACTCCTCCAAAACTCTTAACTCTTAAGATTCGAGAACTCATATACGAAACACCAGCACTTTGCTAGCTCTAAGTTTTATTTATTCCACGCAAACTCTTTTGCCAAAATAAATATGTGAAACATTCTTTTCACAAAATCAAGTAACAATTACTTTATGATTTAAACTTAAAGTAGAATGACTCTCAGTCACTTTCGTATTTAAAGTTTCTATTTCTTCTTTTGTAGTTTTTGTAGGTGTGTCTTGTTTCCCAAACACGACAAGCAAATCATGAATATTATTTTGCAACTTTTGACAAAATTCATATTCTTGAATCCTACATCTCTTTAGACAAGTTAAACCATAATTCAATGATCACCATCATCAAAACCTTTATGTGTCAAGTTTTAACCAACATAGCACTTTTCATATGTGCCACTTGATACATAAACATGAAAGGTTTAATCTTTCTAAACTTATTCCAACAATTCTTTTTATCCATGAAACAATTTCACGATAAAACCACTAAAATACATAACACAACCAAACACATTGGTTTGTTCCTTTTAGTCTCACATTGTGGAATCTCTATTCATAATCTCATATGAACATTCTACAAAACTTTATTTGCTTTGGCTTTTAATTATCTCATAATTATTGAACCCAATATTTCACATAACTCATATGCGAAACGCAAATCATTAAATAGATCCTTTATTTAAAACAGAGTGTTATCAAAATAAATCTAAATGATACTAATGAAACCTTAAAACCAAGAACCCTTTGTTTATGACCACACGATATCAAATACAATGTGACTACAATACTTTAGGTTTATCAAAACACTTTTTGAATAATCTCTAAATATTGCAATTTGTGATAACACTTGTCACAAGTCACCATACTAAAACAATAACTCAAATATTTTGTCTCTTTTGATCAAATCGAAAAGACTCAATTATCTTGTTAACTCAATATCCTCTACTTCCAAAATCTCATCATGACATGAATAAATACTCCTATTCACTCATCCATGATAAAACAATGATGTCTTCTATTTACTGAAAAATACAACCAACACTTGTGTTTATTTTCAGCAACTCATGGCATTTTCAGAAAATGGCATTTTTAATCACACTACTTAGTGATGCGCATCAACATGCTCTTCAGCACTAATAGTACAATTAAAACAATTCTCATCATTAAGTATTGGATATTTTAGCATGTCTTTATTTTATAAGTGTTTAACTAATTATCGTTTAAATCTAGCAAAGGACAATAATCTCATAATCGAAACGTGATCTCCAAAAAGGATTACTCATGAAAATAGAACAACCACTTGTCTTTAACATGAATGACCGTCTCACAAACCGAGACACACTAATTTAAGATCACACTTAATTCGATTACAAAAACTCATTCAAATCCTCTAATTTAAAACGATAAATGTAGAAGTAGAACATCGCCAGCATCAACTCCTTGATTGCCATCTTCCCGCGAAATCCACTCAGTCCCTCCATGCACTTCTCAAACGGCAGGCCCTGTTTTCATAAAACAGCACAAGTATCAGATACTTAGCTCACCATAAGTGTAAATGGGACATTAAACATTTATAACTAGTATATCAAAATATACCTTCTGCGTTGGCTCCTCCGCCTGCTACGGGATTCCTTTCGATCTGACGAAGTCGAGACATCAGTTCCGGATAAGTGATCGAATCCCTTTCCTTGTGCTATGAACATTTCCTTTAGCTTAGTGACAGTCTCAATGGCACTCAAGTTCTTGAATTGTTTGGATAGGTCTGAATTCATGAAGACACTCATCAACCAATTGACTTGAGTGTGAGTCTTACTCCGACTGAGCCAATCCATACGTTTGTTGTAACTCGCAGAATCATCGGGTTTTTCTTCTAAGGGTTCATGTAACACGTAGAGCTGATCATTGGTTGATAGGACTTCTCTAAGACGTTCGTACCACTCGATGAAGTTTGACCCATCAAGACGCAGCTCCTCAGCAAGAAACATACTACTGTAGTCGGCCATGATCTACAAGGATTTTGCAAAGACATCTTTAGGACACTTGTTTATGACAATTTTAGTTCAATTTAATCAAATTAACGAACTCCCACTAAACTCAACATCTCTCCGGTTGATTAGTGACACACGATCCAAATCCACTACACCACCACCGATCATCACGTGAGATGATGTAGTTTCAATGGTGAACAACTCAGTGTTTGATCATATCATTTATATGACTCGTGTTTAACCTTTCGGTTCCGTGTTCCCGAGGCCATGTCTGTACATGCTAGGCTCGTCAAGACAACCGTAGTATTTCCGCATGTGCAAACTGGCTTGCACCCGTTGTATGTGAACGTTGAATCTATCGCACCCGATCATCACGTGATGCTTCGAAATGACGAACTTTCGCAACGGCGCATACTAGGGGAGAACACTTAATTATCTTGATATTAACATGAGAGATCACGTTATCATGCTACCGTCGCGATCACATCTAAGCATAACAATAAGGTGCATAAAAGGGATTAACATCACATACAATTCATAATTGTGATATGATATGGCCTTTCTTCATATGCTCTTAGATCTCCATCTTCAAAGCACCGGCAAGATCTCCATCTCCGGCATGATCTCCATCATCTTGGCGCCATCATCATGGTTGTCCACCAACTATTGCAACTACAACTAATGCTACTCTTAGCAATAAAGTAAAGCAATTACATGGTGATTCATTGACACGCAGGTCACATAAAATAATAGACAACCATATGGCTCCTGCCGGTTGCCGTACTCGTCGACATGCAAGTCGCGAAACATTACAAACATGATCATTGCATACATTATCACAAATCACATTGGCCATATCACATCACTTGACCCCCTCTGCAAAAACAAGTTAGACGCCTCTACTTTGTTTATGCAAATTTTACGTGGCTTGGGTCAACGAGTTAGAACCGTTCTAATCTACGCAAAAACCACAACGGTGATATAATAGTTGCTTATTTACTCATCCTTTTGAAAGGCCTTCCATTGAAAATTGCATCCTCACTAAAGCAAGAGAAACAGACACCCGCCAGCCACTTATGCAAAACAAGTTGCATGTCAGTCGTGGAACCGGTCTCTCGTGCGTGGACGAGTAAGGTTGGTCCGGGCCGCTTCAATCTCACAATACCGCAAAGATGCAAAGTGCACGCGAGAAGGTAGCAACATAAAATATCAACGCCCACAACTCCTTGTGTTCTAATCGCATCAACACCTACGTAGATCATCGCTCTGATACCACTGATGGGGTCGCAGCATGGAAAACAAAAATTTTCTACGCGGCAAAGCGGAATAAACCCCAAGGATCTAGATCTACGAGATGAAGATAGCGAAGATGAGATCCAATCTCTTACCCTCGAAGATCAACAAACGCGTTTTGTCGGTGCAGGGGTTGGCTAGTCGATCCCCGCAACTAGACTCGTCTAGTCGCGAGGAGATGTATTATCCTCGAGATCCAATCCGGTGAAGTGCAGCAACGGGCAGCACCTCCGCGGCGTCCACACGTACAGCTCGATGAATACGTCGACTCCTTGATCCCGCAAGCGAGACGACGTGGCCTTGATGATCTCAGCAGCACGACGGTAGTGCCGGTGACGATGACGATCTCCGCAAGCAGGGCTTCGCCAAGCCAAGCAAGAGGAGAGGGAGAGGAGGAGGTGGCGCAGCCCCTAGGGCAAGGGGGTGCGGCTAGGTGTGGAGGTGAGGCGGCGGCAGCCCTCCGGGAGAGGAGGGGTGCGGCTAGGGTAGATGGGAGAGAGGGGTGCGGCTAGGGGGTGGTGCGGCAGCCTCCAAGGGGTGTGTTGCGCACCCCCCCCCCTTATATAGGTGGCGGCTAGGTCAAGGGGAGGGGGCCGGCCGGCCCCTCCTTGCTTGCCCCCCAAGTTGGAGTCCAACAAGGACTCCTTCTTGGGCCCCTTTCCTAAAGGGGTGGGAGCCCACCTCCTAGTCCAACTAGGAGTGGGACTCCTCTCCTTGTGCCGCATCAGCCCATGGGCTTAGGTGGTGCGCCCCACCAAGTGGTGGCAGCACCCCTTTGCACCATGTGGGCCCCATACAAATTATGCGGTCCCACTTCTAGACCCTTCTAGAACATTCCGGAACCTTCCGACACCCTTTAAATAATTTCCGGAACTTTTCCGAAACCTCCGGAAACCACTTTCCATATATGAATCTTATTCTCCGGACTCCTCCGGAACTCCTCGTGATGTCCGGGATCACATCCGAGACTCCGAATCACCATTCGTTCACTTCATCATTTAATTCATCGCAAAACCTAATTTCATCGGAACGTTAAGTGTGTGACCCTACGGGTTCGAGAATGCATAGACATGATCATATCAATAATTAATAGCGGGACCGGGATGTCCATATTAATTCCTATACACTCAACGAAAACCTTTTCTCGATTGAACCACGATGCCGGAGATTCAATTAATCTCATATACGATTCCCTTTGTCTCACGATATTTTACTTGCCCGAGATATAATCGTTGACATCCCCATGTCTAGTTTAATCTCGTTACCGGCAAGTTCTCTTTACTCGTCCATAATATAGGATCCCGATGATTACAACTTAATCACATGTCTGCAGACTCTTGATGCTATATTACCGAGAAGGCCTGGAGATATCTTCTCCGTCACAAGGAGGGACAAATTCCACTCTTGATTCATATCACCCAACAACCCACCATCGGAGATACCTGAAAGCCACCTTTATAATCACCCAGTTACGAAGTGACGTTTGATGTCCACAAAGTATTCCTCCGGTGAACGGGAGTGATATAATCTCATGGTCTAAGGAAACTATATTTGGCATATTAAAAGTGTTGACAACAAAACTTTTGTGACACGATTAATTGCAACTCTTTATTTGGGTCATGTCCATCACACCATTACTCCTAATGATATGACTCCGTTATCAAGTGACTACAACAAGTCCATAGTTAGGAAACTCTAACTATCACTTGATCAACGAACTAGTCCAGTAGAGGCTCACTAGGGACACCGGGTGTTTATATTCCACACATGTATTATGTTTCCATTTAATACAATTATAGCATGGATAATAAACTATTATCATAAACTTGAATATGCTTAATAAACCATTTTATTATTGCCTCTAGGGCATATTCCCAACAGTTAGCTGTTAAGCTGATTGATACCTTTGAAAGGAAGCTTGCCAGGGCTGCAGAGTTGGCCTCCAAGAAGAGTCGCTCGCAGTCGGAGTCTGCAGTGTAGTCTGTGTAGTAGGGTTCCCTTTTGGTTCGCCTTTTGTAGTGAACATAATGAAGTCTATTTATCAATACAATTCCTGATTCCTCCATGTCAATGTACCTCTTTGAGTCTTTTGCTATAATGAATATGGCTTCTGTTTGACACCACTTAATTTGGCAGCCTGATGAAAATGCTGCTCTTGAAGTCGCCGAGGCCACCCGTGTAAATGAGGGTGAGAGTACCTCTTCTGCTGCGCCCACTCGTCAACAGGGCCTAGCTGATCCAACTCCCAGACGGAGCGTGAACGACCAGCGGGTGTTTAACTATATGAGGAACAAGATCACTGAACTCGAGTCGAAGCTGCGGAGAACTGAAGTGGAGCTTGAACGCCTCAGGGCGCGTTCCGCTGGGCCGTTCAATCAGCGCGAACGGTTCCTTCTGGACCAAATTGATCTGATATGTCGACAGCTGCAAGGTTGGACTCTAACTGCTTTGCTTTGATTTCTTCATGCTTGTGTTGTTCTGCACCTTGACCCGTTAATTGCAGTTGTTAACCCCGACTGGCAAGCCGAGAACGCTCGAGTGGACGAACGCGGGAGAGTGAGGCCACCGGTAATTCTGTCGAAGCTCGCCAGTTTTGGGTACATAAGGGAGAGGGCCGTATACTCGCGCGGATGCTGGATCGCACCTGGCGAGCTGCGTTCGTGCTTGAAGGTTGCAGGAAGGCACTCTGGCAAATCAACAAAGTGTTCTTCCCCCTTGATGAACAGCCGGAAGGGTTACCCGCGCTGTTGGAGAGGTTCCGCAGCACTAGGGCGCTGAAGGGGGTCGTCCTCGGTCAGCTTGTTGCCGGGGCCAACACGGCGTTTGCCTATGTTCGACTGCACCGACCTCATGTTCACTTGGACAGAATACTTGATGGGTTGCCTAGGGATGTTGATTATGCTGAATCCCTTGAGGCCGCACGTCAGGTGATGCGACAGGTCCTGAATCACACAGAGCGGCGTGTAGGGCCACTGGATGCGCCAAAGGAAGAGACTGTCGACTAAGAAAAATAGTTTGTTGTATGATGTTAGCTTGTAACATAAATATGCATGTATGTATGCCCATATGATGTGTTGTATGTGTGATTTTGCACTTGTCGACCTGTATGGCGCGAGCCCCCGAGTAGTTCGAGTGGCGGCCTAGGATTTTTGAGTTATGTCTGTGTGGCGCAGCCCCCGAGTGTTTCGAGTGGCGGCCTAGGCTAGAATTAGATCTGTATGGCGCGAGCCCCCGAGTGGTTTGAGTGGCGGCCTAGGATTTTCGAGTTATGCCTGTGTGGCGCAGCCCCCGAGTGATTCGAGTGTCGGCCTAGGCTAGACTTAGACCTGTATGGCGCGAGCCCCCGAGTGATTCGAGTGGCGGCCTAGGATTTTCGAGTTATGCCTGTGTGGCGCAGCCCCCGAGTGGTTCGAGTGGCGGCCTAGGCTAGACTTAGACCTGTATGGCGCGAGCCCCCGAGTGGTTCGAGTGGCGGCCTAGGATTTTCGAGTTACGCCTGTGTGGCGCAGCCCCCGAGTGATTCGAGTGGCGGCCTAGGCTAGACTTAGACCTGTATGGCGCGAGCCCCCGAGTGATTCGAGTGGCGGCCTAGGATTTTCGAGTTATGCCTGTGTGGCGCAGCCCCCGAGTGATTCGAGTGGCGGCCTAGGCTAGACTTAGACCTGTATGGCGCGAGCCCCCGAGTGGTTCGAGTGGCGTCCTAGGATTTTCGAGTTATGCCTGTGTGGCGCAGCCCCCGAATGATTCGAGTGGCGGCCTAGGCTAGACTTAGACCTGTATGGCGCGAGCCCCCGAGTGGTTCGAGTGGCGGCCTAGGATTTAGGTTGATTGCTCACAAAGGAAGAAATGACAAGTCTTTTTCTTCAAATATTTTTATTGATTCTCGCAAACAGGCCGCCTCGTTAAAACCCTTCCAGTCCCCTTAGGTACCCTGACGAGGGAAAGAGTACGTAAGAAACCTGCTGCTACTTAACAAGGTGAAGCTTACAAGCTGGGGTTGATCAGGCGTAGAAGCGGCGTAACTGTGCCACGTTCCACGGATTGCTGCAGACTGTCCCTGTCTTCGAGTCCTTCAGGCGGTAAGCTCCATTGCCGATTGCCTCTGTCACAATGTATGGTCCCTCCCATGGGGAGGCGAGTTTGTGCACCTTCTTCTGCTTGAGCCGGAGAACCAGGTCTCCTGGGACGAATGCTCTAGGCCGCAGTCGCCGACCGTGGTAGTTGCGCAGGTCTTGCTGGTACACAGCTGTGCGGCTGAGGGCGATGTCGCGTGCCTCATCCAGGACATCCACATCATCTTCAAGTGCTTCTTCAGCATCAGACTCGTCGTATGCCACCACTCGTGGAGCGTCAAATTTGATGTCGCAGGGCAGGACTGCTTCGGCACCGTACACCATGAAGAATGGTGTATACTGGGTAGATCTATTTGGCGTGGTGCGTAGGCTCCACATCACACTTGGTAGCTCCTCCACCCAGGCTCCTGCGGCTCGCTTCAATGGTACTCGCAGACGCTTCTTGATGCCTTTGCCGACTAGGCCATTGGCCCTCTCGACTTGCCCGTTGGACTGCGGGTGCGAGACAGATGCATAACTGAGCTTGACACCTTGTTCAGAGCAGAAATCCCTGAATTCTTCGGCTGTGAAGTTCGTCCCGTTGTCGGTGATGATGCCGTGTGGCACACCGAACCTGAAGATGATTGACCTGATGAAGTTGACCGCTGAGGTTGCGGTTGAGCCTTTGATTGGGACCGCCTCGATCCACTTCGTGAACTTGTCGACTGCCACCAGGAGGTGAGTGTGCCCGCCTGGGGAGGATTTCTTGAAGGGACCTACCATGTCGAGTCTCCACTGCGCGAAGGGCCACGCGAGTGGTATTGTCTTCAGTGCCGACGCTGGTGCATGCGGCTTGTTGGCGAACTCCTGACAGCCAACGCATTTTCTGACCAGTTCTTCTGCGTCTTGCATTGCGGTGGGCCAGTAGAACCCTGCTCGCAAGGCCTTGGCCACCAGTGCTCGACTGCTTGCGTGGTGCCCGCATATGCCAGCGTGGATGTCGAGTAAGATTGCTTGGCCGTCGGCTGGATCGATGCACCGTTGGAGGACTCCTGAGATGCTTCTCTTGTAGAGCTCGCCATTGATGATGGTGAAGCCTTTGGAACGGCGAACGATGCGCTTGGCTTCGACTGGATTCTCCGGCAGTCGCTGGTGCAGCATGTAGGCCAGATACGGACTTGTCCACGTGGGCTCGACTAGCATTATCTCCATGACCTCCTTCTCCGTGCTTGGCGGGTTGGCGGTGCTTGTTGCCAATGTAGAGGGTCCTGGCGGGTGCCGGACCTTGATTGAGCGCTGTGTGATGCACTCGAGGAAGACTCCGGGTGGCACCGGAGCTCGATCCGATCCTAGGTTGGCCAGGACGTCAGCTTCTTCGTTGCTTTCGCGGCCGATGTGTCGCAGTTCGCAGCCGTCGAAGAGGCCTTCCAGCTGATTTTACAGCTCCCTGTAGGCTATCATGTTATCAGCGATGGCATCACACTGCTTCATGGTTTGCTGCACAACCAGATAGGAGTCGCCGTAGATCATGAGGCGAGTGGCACCGCAGTTCTGGGCCATCCGCATGCCGTGAATCAGGGCTTCGTACTCTGCTTCGTTGTTGGAAGGAGTTGGGAACTTCATCTGCAGCACGTACTTCAGCTTGTCGCCTTTAGGTGAAATGAGCACGACTCCTGCTCCGGCTGAATTGAATTTCTTTGATCCGTCAAAATACATTGTCCATGCATTGGACAAGTCGGGCTCGTCGGGCAGTTGTGCTTCTATCCACTCTGTGGTGAACTCTGGGAGGACCTGGGCCTTGATTGCCTTCGGGTGTGCGTACTTCAGCCCCCACGGCCCTAACTCGACAACCCACTTGGCGACTCTTCCTGTCGCGGCTGGGTTAGTGAGGATGTCGGATAAGGCAGAGGAGCTTACCACCGTGATCGAGTGCTCGGAGAAATAGTGGACCACCTTCCTAGACGTCATGAAGACTCCGTATGCCAGCTTCTGGTAGTGCGGGTACCGCTGCTTGGAATCGGTTAGTACCTCGCTGAGGTAATACACTGGTCGCTGAATAGGGTGACTCTTTCCTTCTTCCTCCCGCTCGACTACGAGTACGGTACTGACCACCCTGTTCGTGGCTGCCACATATAGGTACAGTGGCTCATTCTCATGTGGTGCCACCAGCACTGGAGGGGTTGTGAGGGTCTGCTTCAGTTTGTCGAATGCATCTTGTGCCTCCTCTGTCCACTCAAATTTGTCTGCCTTTTTCATCAGTTGGTAGAAGGGCAGGGCCTTTTCTCCCAACTTACTAATAAATCGACTGAGCGCTGCGACTCTGCCGGCGAGGCGTTGTACTTCGTGGAGCTTGGTCGGTGCAGGCATGTCGAGTATGTTCTGCACCTTCTCAGGGTTGGCTTCGATTCCTCTCGCAGAAACAAGATACCCCAGTAGTTCTCCGGCTGGGACGCCGAAGACGCACTTTTCTGGGTTTAACTTGATCTGGTACTCGTTGAGCACGTCGAAGACCTTGCGGAGGTCGTCGATGAGGCTGTCCTCTGTGCGGGTGGTGACGACTATATCGTCGACGTAGACCTGGACAGTCTGTCCTATGAGCTCCTTCAAGCAAGCCTGCATCGTGCGCTGGTATGTGGCTCCAGCGTTCTTCAACCCGAAGGGCATCATCTGGTAGCAGAATACACCGTGTGGTGTAATGAATGCTGTCTTCTCCTGATCCTCGACTTTCATCCTGATCTGCTGGTATCCAGAGTAGGCATCCAGGAAGGATAGGCGTGCACAGCCTGCAGTCGAATCGACGATCTGATCAATCCGCGGGAGCGGAAAGTGATCCTTGGGGCAGCACTTGTTGATGGCGGTGAAGTCGACGCACATGCGGAGTTTCTTCGTCTTCTTCTTTTCCACCAGTACTGGGTTTGCTACCCACTCTGAATCTTTTATTTCTCGAATAAATCCGGCGTGGAGCAACCGGTCAATCTCCTTGCTGATAGCATCTCTCTTGGGACCCGCAAAACGCCTCATGGACTGCTTGACTGGTCTGGCATCTTTGCGGACACGTAAGGAGTGCTCGGCGAGTTCCCTTGGTATACCTGGCATGTCAGAAGGTTGCCAGGCGAATATCTTCCAGTTCTCGCGCAGGAACTCGACGAGCGCGCTTTCCTATGCGTTAGTCAAGCTTGATGACACCCTGACCGTCTTGTCGGCATCCGTCGGGTGTACCTGGTGAGCCCTTGTGTCGTCGCTTGTGTTGAATGTCGACTCCTTGGATGGTTTCTTCCGTGGCGGGAACAGAGTCCTGTCGTTGTCGACTGCCATCATCTCCAGCTGATCGTCCATCCCAAAGAACTCAGAAATCCTGCTGAACTCGCGGTCGCAGCTGTCAGACCGGTCAAAGTCGCCTTTCACCGTGATGACACCCTTTGGTCCCGGCATCTTGAGCAGGAGGTAGGCGTAATATGGCACTGCCATGAACCTGGCGAAGGCCGGACGACCCAGTATGGCATGATATTACGACTTCCAGTCGACTACCTCAAAGTCGATCGCCTCTCGCTGGAAGTTTTCGGGTGTGCCGAATATGACATCGAGTGTAATGGTTCCCATGGGCGTGACTGCTTGCCCTGGTACTATACCGTGGAAGGTATTTGCTGATGGCGTTAGGTTGGATGTTGACCTGTTCATCCTTCTCAGGGTGTCGGCGAAGATGATGTTTATACCGCTGCCTCCATCCATGAACACCTTCTTCAAGGTGTACTCCCCGATCTGAGCTTCGACTACCAGAGCAGCGTGCCCGGGTCGTGGTATCGCCGGCGGGTGATCCGCTCTGGAGAAAGTGATCGTTGTTTCTGATCCTCTCAGGTAATCGGGTACTGCAGGTGGATTGGTGAGTGCTTGGTAGACCTGGCGGGTGATGATTTTCTGGGTCCTGTTGGAAGGACGTCCCTTCTGTATCATGTTGATCTGCCCACGTGCTGCCGGGAACGCGTTAGCAGGATCCTGCGGCTGTGGCTGTGGCTGTTGTTGCTGTTGCGGGTAGAAGGCCAGCGCTGCTTGCGCTGGGTTGGCGACTGGAGGAGGAGGTGGCGCCTGGAGGGCCAGCTGTGCGGCTGGCTGTGCCACGGGTGCTGCTTGATTATCGCGCTGTCCGTTCTGGGGGACTATTCGCGCAAACGCCCTGTATATCTTTTGCGCCTTTCTGCAATCCTTCAACAGGTGGCGGGATCCCCACTTGCCTGTTTCTGGGTCCCTGAACATGTGATGCTTGCAAGGTTGCTCTAACTCTTCTTCCTCAGTCAGTGGGCGTCTCCGCCACTCGCGCTTGCGACTTCCGTCTCTATGGTAGCTGCTGCCACCGTCCTGGTTGTACTGCCTTTCATTCTCACGGGGGGTTTCGAATCCCGCCGCTACTAACTCGATTGAATCGTTGCCGACGTAATGCGGCTTCTTCTTCAGGCGCCCTTCTCGCCAGTTGCTGGGTCCTGCTTCTTGCCTCGGGGATCGTGGTGCATCACGAACAGAGTCTTCTCCATCTGCCCACTGGTTGGCTATCTGCATGAGCTCGATCATGTTCCTCGGCCTAAGCCTACCAAATTCTTCACGGAGGTCGCGGCGGTAAACGCCGTGCATGAATGCATCCATCACCCTGTCCTCTGAGGTGGCTCCATCCATGGTGTTGCGAAGTAAGGTCCACCGCTGGATGTACGAACGGAGTGGCTCATCTCGACCTTGCTTGCACGCCTGGAGCTCAATGAGGGTTGTTGGCCTTGCGTATGTCCCCAAAAAACTCTTCACGAATGCGTTCCTGAACTCGTCCCAGGTGCTGAAAGCGTCCCTGGGCTGAGTGTTGAGCCACCCGCGAGCAGATCCCGTGAGCATCAACTGAATGTACTGCATGGCAGTAGTCGAAGTATCACCTTGACAGCTGCACACGATGAGGTAGTCTTCCAGCCAGTCCCTTGGGTCTTGCTTCCCATCATACTTGGGTGTCTCCGCTGTTAGCTTGAAGCCTTTGGGCATCTTCGTGTCGCGGATGTTGAAGCTGAAACATGCGGCTCCGCGCGGCTCGAAGTCGTCGTCGTCGTAGTCGTTGGCTTGTGCACTCGCCGCTCGCAGCCGTCGACTGCGGTCCACCCTTCTCTGTGCGACAACGTTACGAACATCTTCGCCTGGCTGCGGCTGTCGCAGTCGAATTGGGGCTGGGTCTGCAAGTGGTGCGGGTTCGCGATCGCGGCGGCCTCGATTCTCGTGCGCCCTTTCTGCCGGTGCTGATTTTGCCAAGACTTCCTCGACTTCCCTGAGGGATTGGATTTGTCGCCTGTGAAGGCGGGCGTGGGCGTCACCCTCCGGCGGCTGTGTTAGTCGCAGGTAGGTTTCGACCGCCATGAGGGCCGAAGCGGGTGTCTTGGGGACAGGGATTCCATCCGCATCTTCCGTCATGAATGACGACTCCAGATTGCGAGTGAGGTGGACGCGATCAGCTTCTGGCACCCGTGGCATGCGAGCCCTGTAACGTCCTCCTTGCGAGACTTCCTCCGATCCGGCTAAGAACGAGTGTGCTGCCCTCCTGGCACTCGACGCGTCGGCTAGTTCTTTGCGCCGAATCAGATCGGCCTTCTGTTGGCGAACTCGCTCGGACTCCTTCCAAAGCAAGTATTGGACCGCCAGTTGGTCTTCTCGGGGTTCATCTGGTGAAGGGAACGTGCCCTCGTCCACGTGCTTCATGGCCTGGATCGCCATCTCCCGAGTGATGGTGAGTCTTGTCACCCTGTCCGGCATGGTCACCTCCAGCGGGTATACGTGTTCCCCGCCGTTGGATCTTGCTGGGCTGGCCATATAGACCTGCGCGGGGTAAACCCGTCGAGTGGGGCTGATGCTCCCAGTCCTGCTTCCTTCGTCCGAGCTATGCTCAGAGTCGAAAATCACAGCAACGTGGCGGGTGCCACGGTCACTGCTACTGGCGATTCCGCGACGCAGAGGCGCGGTTGGCGTAGGCGAAATTGGCGTAAATTTTGGCTTCGTCCGAGGCGCGGACAAGAAGGTCGGAGTAGACTTGTTCCGCGCCAAGGTTGCAGTAGATGCGATTTTTCTGGTAACCGCGGGTGTGGTCACCGTAGTCGCCTTTGACGCGGTCGTAGATGATGCTGACGCAGTCGAAGTAGACGCGATCTTCACGGCAGTCGATGGCACGATCGCCGTGGCGGGTGAAGCCGCGGTCGGCGCAGTCGGTGTAGATCCTGGCGCGTGCGTCGCGCGCAAGGTGGCCAGCGTGGGCCGGAGCGTTCCGCGACTGTCCACGAGATAGCGCAGACTACCGAAGGTAATCCACGTGCTCTGCTGCACCTCAGCGTACGCCGGGAGACTCGCCGGAGAGTGGTGGACGAACTCGAGGAAGCCGGTGTAGATCGACTCTCTGGCGCTGATGCCGTTCTTCATTGTTGATGAGGCCGGCGCAACCATGACTCCAACGATCTGTTCTTTCCCACAGACGGCGCCAATTGACGAGGAGTAGACTCGGCAAATCCCAAGGTTGTACACCCCGGGTTGATTGAGGGGGAGAGAGAGAACGTTGGTGGCTGTGACGGCTAACAGGGGGCGAGTTTTACCCAGGTTCGGCCCCTCGAGGTGAGGTAAAGACCTACTCCTGCTTGTCTGGAATTATTGAGGTGGCTACAATGGCGAGATGCAATCTCGCTAGGGTTTGCTTGCTCGTTGCTTGACCTAGACGACGCACCCTCCTGGCCTTTATATCACAGGCCAGGTCTCGGGTGGACGGTGCAGATTGCACGTTACAAGATAAGGAAAACTCTCATCGGCCTAACCGACTACTTGGGCCACCCGGTATACTTCATGGGCTTCAATGGGCTTCACTTGGCGTGACCCAGGTATCACCACCGTGGGGCACCCGAAAGGTAGCCCCACGACAGGCGCAGCCCCCGAGTGATTCGAGTGGCGGCCTAGGCTGGACTTAGACCTGTATGGTGCGAGCCCCCGAGTGGTTCGAGTGGCGGCCTAGGATTTTCGAGTTATGCCTATGCGGCGCAGCCCCCGAGTGATTCGAGTGGCGGCCTAGGCTGGACTTAGACCTGTATGGCGCGAGCCCCCGAGTGGTTCGAGTGGCGGCCTAGGATTTTCGAGTTATGCCTGTGCGGCGCAGCCCCCGAGTGATTCGAGTGGCGGCCTAGGCTGGACTTAGACCTGTATGGCGCGAGCCCCCGAGTGGTTCGAGTGGCGGCCTAGGATTTTTGAGTTATGCCTGTGTGGCGCAGCCCCCGAGTGATTCGAGTGGCGGCCTAGGCTGGACTTAGACCTGTATGGCGCGAGCCCCCGAGTGGTTCGAGTGGCGGCCTAGGATTTTTGAGTTATGCCTGTGTGGCGCAGCCCCCGAGTGATTCGAGTGGCGGCCTAGGCTGGACTTAGACCTGTATGGCGCGAGCCCCCGAGTGGTTCGAGTGGCGGCCTAAGATTTTTGAGTTATGCCTGTGTGGCGCAGCCCCCGAGTGGTTTGAGTGGCGGCCTAGGATTTAGGTAGATTGCTCGGATAGGAAGAAATGACAAGTCTTTTCCTTCAAACATCTTTATTGATTCTCGCAAACAGGCCGCCTCGTTAAAACCCTTCCAGTCCCCTTAGGTACCCTGGCGAGGGAAAGAGTGCGTAAGAAACCTGCTGCTACTTAACAAGGTGAAGCTTACAAGCTGGGGTTGATCAGGCGTAGAAGCGACGTAACTGTGCCACGTTCCACGGATTGCTGCAGACTGTCCCTGTCTTCGAGTCCTTCAGGCGGTAAGCTCCGTTGCCGATTGCCTCTGTCACAATGTATGGCCCCTCCCATGGGGAGGCGAGTTTGTGCACCTTCTTCTGCTTGAGCCGGAGAACCAGGTCCCCTGGGACGAATGCTCTAGGCCGCAGTCGCCGACCGTGGTAGTTGCGCAGGTCTTGCTGGTAGACAGCTGTGCGGCTGAGGGCGATGTCGCGTGCTTCATCCAGGACATCTACATCATCTTCAAGTGCTTCTTCTGCATCAGACTCGTCGTATGCCACCACTCGTGGAGCGTCAAATTTGATGTCGCAGGGCAGGACTGCTTCGGCACCGTACACCATGAAAAATGGTGTATACTGGGTAGATCTGTTTGGCGTGGTGCGTAGGCTCCACAGCACACTTGGTAGCTCCTCCACCCAGGCTCCTGCGGCTCGCTTCAATGGTACTCGCAGACGCTTCTTGATGCCTTTGCTGACTAGGCCGTTGGCCTTCTCGACTTGCCCATTGGACTGCGGGTGTGAGACGGATGCATAGCTGAGCTTGACGCCTTGTTCAGAGCAAAAATCCCTGAATTCTTCGGCTGTGAAGTTCGTCCCGTTGTCGGTGATGATGCCATGCGGTACGCCGAACCTGAAGATGATCGACCTGATAAAGTTGACCGCTGAGGTTGTGGTTGAGCTTGTGATTGGGACCGCCTCGATCCACTTCGTGAACTTGTCGACTGCCACCAGGAGGTGAGTATGCCCACCTGGGGAGGATTTTCTGAAGGGACCTACCATGTCGAGTCCCCATTGCGTGAAGGGCCACGCGAGTGGTATTGTCTTCAGTGTGGTATTGTCTTCAGTGCCGACGCTGGTGCATGCGGCTTGTTGGCGAACTCCTGACAGCCAACGCATTTTTTGACCAATTCTTCTGCATCTTGCATTGCGGTGGGCCAGTAGAACCCTGCTCGCAAGGCCTTGGCCACCAGTGCTCGACTGCTTGCGTGGTGCCCGCATATGCCGGCGTGGATGTCGAGTAAGATTGCTTGGCCGTCGGCTGGATCGATGCACCTTTGGAGGACTCCTGAGATGCTTCTCTTGTAGAGCTCGCCGTTGATGATGGTGAAGCCTTTGGAACGGCGAACGATGCGCTTGGCCTCAACTGGATTCTCCGGCAGCCGCTGGTGCAGCATGTAGGCCAGATACGGGCTTGTCCACGTGGGCTCGACCAGCATTATCTCCATGACCTCCTTCTCCGTACTTGGCGGGTTGGCGGTGCTTGCTGCCGATGTAGAGGGTCCTGGCGGGGGCCGGACCTTGATTGAGCGCTGTGTGATGCACTCGAGGAAGACTCCGGGTGGCACCGGAGCTCGGTCCGAACCTAGGTTGGCCAGGACGTCAGCTTCTTCGTTGCTTTCGCGGCCGATGTGCCGCAGTTCACAGCCGTCGAAGAGGCCTTCCAGTTGATTGTACAGCTCCCTGTAGGCTATCATGTTGTCAGCGATGGCATCACACTGCTTCATGGTTTGCTGCACAACCAGATAGGAGTCCCGTAGATCATGAGGCGAGTGGCGCCGCAGTTCTGGGCCATCTGCATGCCGTGGATCAGGGCTTCGTACTCTGCTTCGTTGTTGGAAGGAGTTGGGAACTTCATCTGCAGCACGTACTTCAGCTTGTCGCCTTTAGGTGAAATGAGCGCGACTCCTGCTCCGACTGAGTTGAATTTCTTGGATCCATCAAAATACATTGTCCATGCATTGGACAAGTCGGGCTCGTCGGGCAGTTGTGCTTCTATCCACTCTGTGGTGAACTCTGGGAGGACCTGGGCCTTGATTGCCTTCGGGTGTGCGTACTTCAGCCCCCACGGCCCTAACTCGACAACCCACTTGGCGACTCTTCCTGTCGCGGCTGGGTTAGTGAGGATGTCGGATAAGGCAGAGGAGCTTACCACCGTGATCGGGTGCTCGGAGAAATAGTGGACCACCTTACTAGACGTCATGAAGACTCCGTATGCCAGCTTCTGGTAGTGCGGGTACCGCTGCTTGGAATCGGTTAGTACCTCGCTGAGGTAATACACTGGTCGCTGAATAGGGTGACTCTTTCCTTCTTCCTCCCGCTCGACTACGAGTACGGTACTGACCACCCTGTTCGTGGCTGCCACATATAGGTACAGTGGCTCATTCTCATGTGGTGCCACCAGCACTGGAGGGGTTGTGAGGGTCTGTTTCAGTTTGTCGAATGCATCTTGTGCCTCCTCTGTCCACTCGAACTTGTCTGCCTTTTTCATCAGTTGGTAGAAGGGCAGGGCCTTTTCTCCCAACTTACTAATAAACCGACTGAGTGCTGCGACTCTGCCGGCTAGGCGTTGTACTTCATGAAGTTTGGTCGGTGCAGGCATGTCGAGTATGTTCTGCACCTTCTCAGGGTTGGCTTCGATTCCTCTCGCAGAGACAAGATACCCCAGTAGTTCTCCGGCTGGGACGCCGAAGACGCACTTTTCTGGGTTTAACTTGATCTGGTACTCGTTAAGCGCGTCGAAGACCTTGCGGAGGTCGTCGATGAGGCTGTCCTCTGTGCGGGTGGTGACGACTATGTCATCGACGTAGACCTGGACGATCTGTCCTATGAGCTCCTTCAAGCAGGCCTGCATCGTGCGCTGGTATGTGGCTCCAGCGTTCTTTAACCCGAAGGGCATCATCTGGTAACAGAATACACCGTGCGGTGTGATGAACGCCGTCTTCTCCTGGTCCTCGACTTTCATCCTGATCTGCTGGTACCCAGAGTAGGCATCCAGGAAGGATAGGCGTGCACAGCCTGCAGTCGAATCGACGATCTGATCAATCCGCGGGAGCGGAAAGTGATCCTTGGGGCAGCATTTGTTGATGGCGGTGAAGTCGACGCACATGCGGAGTTTCTTCGTCTTCTTCTTTTCCACCAGTACCGGGTTTGCTACCCACTCTGAATCCTTTATTTCCCGAATAAATCCGGCGTGAAGCAGCCGGTCGATCTCCTTGCTGATAGCATCTCTCTTAGAACCCGCGAAGCGCCTCAAGGTCTGCTTGACTGGTCTAGCGTCTTTACGGACGCGTAAGGAGTGCTCGGCGAGTTCCCTTGGTATACCTGGCATGTCAGAAGGTTGCCAGGCGAATATCTTCCAGTTCTCGCGCAGGAACTCGATGAGCGCGCTTTCCTATGCGCTAGTCAGGCTTGATGACACCCTGACCGTCTTGTCGGTGTCCGTCGGGTGTACCTGATGGGCCCTTGTGTCGTCGCTTGCGTTGAATGCAGATTCCTTGGATGATTTCTTCCGTGGTGGAAACAGAGTCCTGTCGTTGTCGACTGCCATCATCTCCAGGTGCTCGTCCATCCCAAAGAACTCAAAAATCCTGCTGAACTCGCGGTCGCAGCTGTCAGACCGGTCGAAGTCGCCTTTCACCGTGATGACACCCTTTGGTCCCGGCATCTTGAGCAGGAGGTAGGCGTAATGGGGCACTGCCATGAATCTGGCGAAGGCCGGACGACCCAGTATGGCATGATATTGTGACTTCCAGTCGACTACCTCGAAGTCGATCGCCTCTCGCTGGAAGTTTTCGGGTGTGCCGAATATGACGTCGAGTGTAACTGTTCCCATGGGCGTGACTGCTTGCCCTGGTACAATACCGTGGAAGGTATTTGCTGATGGCGTTAGGTTGGATGTTGACCTGTTCATCCTTCTTAGGGTGTCGGCGAAGATGATATTGATACCGCTGCCTCCATCCATAAACACCTTCTTCAAGGTGTACTCCCCGATCTGAGCTTCGACTACCAGAGCAGCGTGCCCGGGTCGTGGTATCGCCGGCGGGTGGTCCGCTCTGGAGAAAGTGATCGCTGTTTCTGAGCCTCTCAGGTAATCGGGTACTGCAGGTGGATTGGTGAGTGCTTGGTAGACCTGGCGGGTGATGATTTTCTGGGTCCTGTTGGAAGGACGTCCCTTCTGTATCATGTTGATCTGCCCACGTGCTGCCGGGAACACGTTAGCAGGGTCCTGCGGCTGTGGCTGTGGTTGTTGTTGCTGTTGTGGGTAGAAGGCTAGCGCTGCTTGCGCTGGGTTGGCGACTGGAGGAGGAGGTGGCGCCTGCAGGGCCAGCTGTGCGGCTGGCTGTGCCACGGGTGCCGCTTGATTATCACGCTGTCCGTTCTGAGGGACTATTCGCGCAAACGCCCTGTATATCTTACGCGCCTTTCTGGGTCCCTAAACATATGATGCTTGCAGGGTTGCTCTAACTCTTCTTCTTCGGTCAGTGGGCGTCTCCGCCACTCGCGCTTGCGACTTCCGTCTCTATGGTAGCTGCTGCCACCGTCCTGGTTGTACTGCCTTTCATTCTCACGGGGGGTTTCGAATCCCGCCGCTACTAACTCGATCGAGTCGTTGCCGACGTAACGCGGCTTCTTCTTCAGGCGCCCTTCTCGCCAGTTGCTAGGTCCTGCTTCTTGCCTCGGGGATCGTGGTGCATCACGAACAGAGTCTTCTCCATCTGCCCACTGATTGGCTATCTGCATGAGCTCGATCATGTTCCTCGGCCTAAGCCTACCAAACTCCTCACGGAGGTCGCGGCGGTAAACGCCGTGCATGAATGCGTCCATTACCCTGTCTTCTGAGGTGGCTCCGTCCATGGTGTTGCGAAGTAAGGTCCACCGCTGGATGTACGAACGGAGTGGCTCGTCTCGACCTTGCTTGCACGCTTGGAGCTCAATGAGGGTTGTTGGCCTTGCGTATGTCCCCAGAAAACTCTTCACGAAGGCGTTCCTGACCTCGTCCCAGGTGCTGAAAGCGTCCCTGGGCTGAGTGTTGAGCCACCCGCGAGCAGATCCCGTGAGCATCAACTGGATGTACTGCATGGCAGTAGTCGAAGTACCACCTTGATAGCTGCACGCGATGAGGTAGTCTTCCAGCCAGTCCCTTGGGTCTTGCTTCCCATCATACTTGGGTGTCTCCGCTGTTAGCTTGAAGCCTTTGGGCATCTTCGTGTCGCGGATGTTGAAGCTGAAACATGCGGCTCCGCGTGGCTCGAAGTCGTCGTCGTCATAGTCGTTGGCTTGTGCACTCGCCGCTCGCAGCCGTCGACTGCGGTCCACCCTTCTCTGTGCGACGACGTTACGGACATCTTCGCCTGGCTGCGGCTGTCGCAGTCGAATTGGGGCTGGGTCTGCAAGTGGTGCGGGTTCACGATCGCGGCAGCCTCGATTCTCGTGCACCCTTTCTGCTGGTGCTGACTTTGCCAGGACTTCCTCGACTTCCCTGAGGGATTGAATTTGTCGCCTGTGGAGGCGGGCGTGGGCGTCACCCTCCGGCGGCTGTGTTAGTCGCAGGTAGGTTTCGACCGCCATGAGGGCCGAAGCGGGTGTCTTGGGGACGGGGATTCCGTCCGCATCTTCCGTTATGAATGACGACTCCAGATTGCGAGTGAGGTGGACGCGATCAGCTTCTGGCACCCGTGGCATGCGAGCCCTGTGACGTCCTCCTTGCGAGACTTCCTCTGATCCGGCCAAAAACGAGTGTGCTGCCCTCCTGGCACTCGACGCGTCGGCCAACTCTTTGCGCCGAATCAGATCGGCCTTCTCTTGGCGGACTCGCTCGGACTCCTTCCAAAGCAAGTATTGGACCGCCAGTTGGTCTTCTCGGGGTTCATCTGGTGAAGGGAACGTGCCTTCGTCCACGTGCTTCATGGCCTGGATCGCCATCTCCCGAGTGATGGTGAGTCTTGTCACCCTGTCCGGCATGGTCACCTCCAGCGGGTATACGGGTTCCCCGCCGTTGGATCGTGCTGGGCTGGCCATATAGACTTGCGCGGGGTAAACCCGCCGAGTGGGGCTGATGCTCCCAGTCCTGCTTCCTTCGTCTGAGCTATGCTCAGAGTCGAAGATCACAGCGACGTGGCGGGTGCCACGGCCACTGCTACTGGCGACTCCGCGATGCAGAGGCGCGATTGGCGTAGATTTTGGCTTCATCCGAGGCGCGAACAAGAAGGTCGGGGTAGACTTGTTTCGCGCCGGGGTTGCAGTAGATGCGATTTTTCTGGTGACCGCGGGTGTGGTCACCGCAGTCGCCGTTGATGCGGTCGTAGATGGTGCTGACGCAGTCGAGGTGGACGCGATCTTCGCGGTAGTCGATGACGCGACCGCCGTGGCCGCAGTAGATGCGATCTTCGCGGCGGGTGAAGCCGCGGTCGGCGCAGTCGATGTAGATGCTGGCGCGTCCGTCGCGCGCAACGTGGCCAGCGTGGGCCGGAGCGTTCCGCGACTGTCCACCAGATAGCGCAGACTACCGAAGGTAATCCACGTGCTCTGCTGCACCTCAGCGTACACCGGGAGATCCGCCGGCGAGTGGCGGACGAACTCGAGGAAGCCGGTGTAGATCGACTCCCTGGCGCTGATGCCGTTCTTCATTGCAGATGAGGCCGGCGCAACCATGATTCCAACGATCTGTTCTTCCCACAGACGGCGCCAATTGACGAGGAGTGGACTCGGCAAATCCCAAGGTTGTGTACCCCAGGTTGATTGAGGGGGAGAGAGTATGAACGTTGGTGGCTGTGACGGCTAACAGGGGGCGAGTTTACCCAGGTTCGGCCCCTCGAGGTGAGGTAAAGACCTACTCCTGCTTGTCTGGAATTATCGAGGTGGCTACAATGGCGAGATGGAGATCTCGCTAGGGTTTGTGTGCTGCTTGCCTGACCTAGATGACGCACCCTCCTGGCCTTTATATCACAGGCCAGGTCTCGGGTGGACGGTGCGGATTGCACGTTACAGAATAAGGAAAACCATCACCGGCCTAACCAGCTACTTGGTCCACACGGTACACTTCATGGGCCTCTCATGGCGTGACCCAGGTACCACCACCGTGGGGCACCCGAAAGGTAGCCCCACAACACCAATATTAGCGAAAGGCGAAGTTTTGGATGCGACTAAAACATTGTTTCACAGACTGTTTTATGGGCATGGCTACAGGACAATGTTCATGTTTGAACTAGGGGTGGGCGTTCGGTCATGACCGACGTTTCGGTCTTTGTAATTCGGTCTATTTCAAATTCGGTCTGTAGAAAAACGAAGACCGAAAAATACTTGGATGATGACCGAATTATGTTGTCAGCTCATAAATTGGACAATATGCAGTAAAAAAATCGACAGCATTTTTCCTGTAAGTTGGACATCGTTCAATGCATACATACATGAACTCACGTTGCTGGCTTGCTGTAGAGTGCAGACGAGGAGAAGATGGCGGCCTAGCGGCGTTGGGGGTAGTGTTGATGGCCTGGTGGCGCGGGGCAGAGGCAGACGGCTGCCTGGCGGTGGCGGGACTCGAGGTACCTTAGGAGGCTAGGACCTAGGTCGACGAGACGACGACTCGAGGAGTCAAGGCGACTGGCGGCGGGCGGCCTCCTTGGCTCCTTCCGTTCGGGAGGGTTTCTGGGAACTAGGAAAGTGGGAAGACTTCCTGCTGGGCCGGGGATTGAGAAGTTGGGCCTGCCGGACTGGGGATTGCGAAATTGACAGTCATCGTACAATTTTTCGGTCTCAACGGTCTATTCAGGTACCGGGGTACTGATGACCGAATTAACCGTATTAATTTCGGTCTTTAAAGTTTTCTGACCATATTTTTAATCGGTCTATTCGGTGTCGGTCTTTTCGGTTTCGGTCTCGGTCTCTTCGGTTTCGGTTTTCGGTCATCGGTTTTTATGCCCACCCCTAGTTTGAACTGCACATGTGCATGTGAGCCTAATGATTGGCGTTTTACAGCAGCGACCTCGATGGACGCACTCCTGGACTTCAATCTGTGGTGCTTTTTGAGTGCCGAGTCTCGATATCCGGAATGAAAACTACACGTCTAGACTTCATCGGTTGTACCTGACACTGACAATTTCATTGTTGAAGTCACTGTTTGGAGAGAATGGATTTTCTCTTGAGTGAAAACCTACAATTTGAGCGATGACGGCGCTTTTGCACCGTTCCGTTCTTATATGTGTCACTTCTTGAGAACCTTTTCTAGAGTCCTAGGTGTTGTAGGTTTGATTCATGTTGCTGCGAGTGTTTGATCACTCTGGCGAACTGACGAATTTTTTTCCTTCTTCTTTTTTCTTTTTGGCTATATGCACACTTAGTTTTGTCGTATGAACATTATGTTGGTGCAATTTTTTAACGTTATCTATTCATAATATATTCCCATTGTCTAAAATAAAATAACACAACATGCCCTCACCGAAGAAGTCGGCGCATGTGCGATCCGGGCATCACATCGGGAGGGGTCAGGCAGACCGTTGGGTAGCGGGGAGCAGAGCTAGGCTGGACAATCCTATTCCTACCTGGCGGCAACCCTGGCAACTGTTCGTCAGCAGCCGAGCACCTCAATCATTCCCCATTCGCGTCTCCCCTTGTACCTGCCAATGAAAGATTCCACGGGAGGAGGCCCAGCCCGAACAGAACTGGACTCACCCAAGTTTCCTGTAGAGTTCATTATTCATCGGATTTTAGGCTGGTTTGACCATTTGCCAACGCAATGCAACGGCACTAAGCAAAACTCGGGCGGGCGGGGTCACAGTCGCACGCACCCCGCGGCTGACAGGGAGGAAGGAAGGCATATGCCTCCCTCGTTCAGTCTCGGCAATTATTCTCTCCCCCCTCTCTGGGTCGATCCTGACTTCCTTAGCTAGAGCCAGGCGCGGCGCAGGGGGGAGGGGGAGGGAGAAACCTCGATTCGATTCCCCCCGTCTCCGCTCGTCCGTTGTACTTCCTCACCCACCACCACCACCCGTTTCTATTTTCTCTCCACGGCCACTGCCCAGTCCACCACGTCGTCGCCGTCGTCGCGGCCCTCACCCCCTAGTGGCGCGCCCGCCCCGTCGTCGCGCCTCGGTGGCGGTGCACGCGTCCCCGTGCTTCCACGCGCCGCCGCCTCCGTGCGTGGGCTCCAAGGAGACGCGGGAAGCCTGCCTCTGCTTTGGAGGAAGGATAGGGGGCACGGCACGGCTGGGAGTAGTAGACGCCACGGGGAGCCGGCGGTGTATAATTCGGCCTGCCCCGGCCCGCTGAGCAGGGGGATCGGTGCTGTTTCTGTCGCTGGTCAGCAGGGCAGGATGGGGCAGGCTCCGGATATGGCGGCGCCGCTGCTTGTGCGGGTGGAGGACCCGGACGCGGACGCCGAGTGGAGCTCCAGGCCGCATCGCATTGCGCTCTTCGTCGAGCCGTCGCCCTTCGCGTCAGTCCCCTCTCCTCTCCTTCATTCCTCTCCCACGTGCTACCGCAGGCCGTGCTGATCGGATCATACCAGATTAGATTAGATCAGATCGAGATGCTCTGCAGTGTGCACATGTCTGTGCACAATTCGGGGTTGCTGGCTGGGCGCATGATTTGTTGAATTTTGCTCTGTCTTTGATCTGCCGAGCGACGACTCCTCTCCAGAGTCAATGACTGACTTCTTATCCTTGTTGGCTGTGTCGCAGTTACATCTCCGGCTACAAGAACCGGTTCCAGAACTTCATCAAGCATCTGCGAGAGATGGGCGACGAGGTATCCGATCCTCGCTAACAACCCTTCTGCCTGCTTCTAGTGTATGTCTGTCTTCGTGATCGTTGTCGTACCTCGGAATTGACGCCTGCCCATTCGGTTCAGGTCTTGGTCGTCACCACGCACAAAGGAGCCCCCGAAGAGTTCCATGGAGCGAAGGTCGTTGGCTCCTGGAGGTAATCCAGCACAAAGCTGTCTTCACCTTCTACTTTCGCGATCAGATCACCCGAGATAGAACAAACGAGTCCATGAACCACTTTACTGAATTCACACAAGTCCAGCACAAAATTCAGTGATGTCTTCATCTTGCCTGCATTTCGGATGCCTGACTCCTCCTTTTCAGCTTTCCATGTCCACTGTACCAAAATGTGCCACTCTCGTTGGCATTCAGCCCCAGAATATATTCTGCAGTGGCAAAGTTCAAGCCAGACATAATCCATGCCACTTCACCTGGAATTATGGTAACTGTCAAAAACTCAATAGGCATCCCCTGCCCTTTGTCCAATAGTTACTTATTACCACCGATCGTGATTTCAGGTTTTTGGCGCTCGGGCTATAGCAAAGATGATTTCAGTTCCAATGGTGATGTCTTATCACACACATCTTCCAGCGTGAGTTTCTTTTCTACTGCTTGGTGTCAGTTGGGCCAGGGATGTTAATAGATTTGCATTGTTGGATTCACTTCATGTTTTGGCTTTCAGGTACTTACCAGGATACAATTTAAATTGGTTACTTGGGCCAACATGGGGTCTTATACGTAAGCTCACTGTAATCACTTCTTTTAAGCTCTCAACAAAAATTAGGAGCTGAGAAAAAAAACAAAGTTGGTCTTTCTCAACTTGCTGACACTTTTATTTTGTTTTGAAGGATGCCTCCACAGGTCTGCAGATCTTACTCTAGTTCCTTCAGTAGCTATTGCCGAGGACTTTGAAACGGCTAAAGTAGTATCAGGTAAACAGTTACAGTTATTATGTATTTATAAATTTCTTGCCTTCGTCCATTCTACTCATGACCACCCTGCCTCTGCAGCAAACAGAATACGGCTTTGGAACAAGGGCGTTGATTCTGAAAGCTTCCATCCTAAATTTCGGAGCCATGAAATGCGAGTCAAATTGAGGTATCCACGATTGCTTCAAATTCAGTGATTAAAGAGTTGGGGAAAGTATTGCACAAGCTAACAGATTATCTTTTCCTCTCCTATTAGTGGTGGTGAACCAGAAGAACCATTGATAATTCACGTGGGCCGTTTTGGGCGTGAAAAGAATTTGGATTTCCTGAAGAGGTTAGCTTTTCCCTTGTACAAAATATATCATCATTTAAACTACATGGAGTTGCAGTTCTAACAGCAATAAGCAGCACAAAATAGTTACTATAGAATTATACATAAGTATAAATATCATAGATGTAACTATACCACATGTACTCCACGAACATCGCATTGTTACTGAATACATTGAAGAAGTTACCCTTCTCTCCGTCTTTCTTTTGTATGGTCAACTTTATCAGCTGTCCCAACAAAGTACATCACCCTCATGTGGTGGGCCTTGGAGAAACACAAAGTCCCAACGAAGTAGGATACCACGGAATGTCATGTGGTGGGCCTTGAAGAAACACAAAGTCCCAACAAAGTACATCACCCTCATTAAGGATATGTACAATAATGTTGTGACAAGTGTTCGAACAAGTGATGGCGACACCAGTGACTTTCCGATTAAAATAGGACTGCACCAAGGTTCAACTTTGAGCCCTTATCTTTTTACTTTGGTGATGGATGAGGTCATAGGGGATATACAAGGAGATATCCCATGGTGTATGCTCTTTGCGGATGATGTGGTGCTAGTCGATGATAGCCGGGCGGGGGTTAATAGAAAGTTAGAGTTGTGGAGGCGGACTCTGGAATCGAAAGGGTTTAGGCTTAGTAGAACTAAAACTGAGTACATGATGCAATTTTAGTTCTACTATGCAGGAGGAGGAGGAAGAGGTTAGTCTTGATGGGCAGGTGGTACCTGAGAAAGACACTTTTCGATATTTGGGGTCTATGTTGCAGAAGAATGGTGATATCGATGAAGATGTGAGCCATCGGATCAAGGCTGGTTGGATGAAGTGGCGCCAAGCTTCTGGCGTCCTCTGTGACAGGAGAGTGCCACAAAAGCTAAAAGTCAGGTTCTATAGGACGGCGATCCGGCCTGCGATGTTGTATCTGCGATGTTGTATGGCACAGAATGTTGGCCAACCAAGAGGCGACATATCCAAAAACTAGGTGTAGCAGAGATGCGCATGTTGAGATGGATATGTGGCCACACAAGAAAGGACCGGGTCCGGAATGATGATATACGTGAAAGAGTTGGCGTAGCACCGATTGAAGAGAAGCTTGTCCAACACCGTCTAAGATGGTTTGGACATATACAACATAGGCCTCCAGAAGCGCCAGTGCATATCGGCAGGATAAAGCGGGCTAAGAATGTTAAGAGGGGTCGTGGTAGACCAAACTTGACATGGGAGGAGTCCGTTAAGAGAGACCTGAAGGATTGGAACATCACCAAAGAACTAGCCATGGACAGAGGTGCGTGGAAGTTAGCTATCCACGTGTCAGAACCATGACCTGGCTTCGAGATCTTATGGGTTTCAACTCTAGCCTACCCCAACTTGTTTGGGATTGAAAGGCTTTGTTGTTGTTTGTTGTTGGTCAACTTTATCAGCTGTCCCCATGTTAGTTGGTCTTAGCATTTTAGCTGTAGGCATGATCATAATATAACTGATAGGGTCTTACCTTTTCTCTAACAAACCAAGCATTTCAAGTAGGTCGTACTTGAACCTTCCAACTTGTCTGCGGCTTTAGTATTTGCTGCATGAGTGTTCTTTTGACATGTCGTTAGGACTTTACTTCACTGACAATACAGGGTTATGGAAAAGCTCCCGGGAGTAAGAATTGCTTTTGTTGGAGATGGACCGTACAGGTGCGTCATTGTTAACTAATTGCTGTTCAATTTTTAAAAAAACTATTTGCATTTCGATTAAAAAAAACTATTTGCTGATTTCAATAAGCCAAATGCCTGATCATATGTGCTTATGTTCATCAGCAATTTCATGGTATTGAAATGACATAATTTGGAGCACTTCATTCATATTGTTGGCACCTCATATCATAAACTCACCATGTTATAAGTGTACAAGCATCTCTTAACTGCTGTCTGAATTGTGAGAAGAAGAACCCGCTTATAAGTTGTGGCCTAGTATTCCTTCTCTCTGTCCCTTTGAGTTAATTGTATACATGGTTTAGCCTGAGGATTTATTCTGCAAGTGATCAGAATAATAATGTACAAAACACGTCGTTTAGCCTGAGGATTTATTCTCCAAGTGATCCAGACAAAACTGCACAAAAGATGTCTTGACAATGCAAGCTGATGCAGCAAGTAAGTGTAAGGTGCTACATGTCCACAAACAATAACAATACTATTATGAGACCAAATAAGAAGTTAGGGTGCTTTTTTTCGCATTGAGCATCTGAGAGCAAACTTTATATGTGTTCGGCCATCTGATTGTACCCTTGTAGTTTCATCTTCAATTCCAGAGAAGTTTATGTTGCCTGTTTCATCTTACCAGGGCTGAGCTGGAAAAAATGTTCATAGGCATGCGTGCAGTTTTTACCGGAATGCTCCAAGGCGAGGAGCTCTCACAAGCATACGCCAGTGGGGATGTATTCGCAATGCCTTCAGAGTCCGAGACCCTTGGACAGGTAGTGCTGGAGTCCATGGCTTCTGGAGTCCCGGTTGTCGCTGCTCGCGCTGGAGGCATACCTGATATAATACCCAAGGACAAGGAGGGCAAGACCAGCTTCCTGTTCACACCTGGGGATCTCGACGAGTGTGTGAGGAAGATCGAACAAATCCTCTCCTCAAAGGATCTCAGGGAGTCCATTGGAAGGGCTGCCAGGGAAGAGATGGAGAATTGCGACTGGAGAACGGCCTCGAAGGCGATACGCAACGAACACTACAGCACGGCGACGTCTTACTGGCGGAAGAAGACAGGCAGAACTGGCTAGGCTGCGATTGTCCGTCCAGACACTCTGTTTGCTGCCCGGTCCACCTGGTTCCTGTTTATACAACCAAAGGATTTGTACATTGTAACCAGCAGCTTGCGAGTTTGCGTGGCTAGCTGCAATTCATATGTCCACAGTGACCGACCGCTTGTACGCAATTCCTGTAAATTACAAAGTTCTTTGGAAAATGGCCATTTCCATCGTGGTGTTCGTCTGATATTTTGTTAGGGGTGTTATTACTGACTAATAAGTTTGGTGCAACAACCATCAAAAAATTCAAGTTACAGACATGAAACAACCAAAGAATAATAAATAAATTTCATTCAAGTTACAGACATGAAACAACCAAACAACTAGTAATAAACAAACATCATTCATCAAGTAACTTGGTATAGGTAAAAAATCAGGCAACAAAGTACAAGAAAAAGTAAATCTAAAGCCGTCCGGGGGATTTTGCTTGAGCATACGATCTGCTTAGAAGAGCCCGCCAACAGCACTGACAACACTGGAGATACCCATCGAATACAGGTTCATTCTTCTGGCCCTGAACTTCTCGTGCCGGATCACTAAAAGGACGATGATCAGTGGAAGGTCCTCATTCGGATCAACTGATATCGCATAGCTCTTCTCCTTGATGCTGGAAGCAGGCTTCTTGATCATCTACACTCATGAATAACGCCAAAAAAAAAAAAAACTTGAGGAGGAGCTGGTGTCTAGCTTGCCAAGCTCGCTTGCTTCTTACCTCCGCAACAACCTGGGAAGAACCCTTGTAGACCTTGAGAAATCTTGTGAGGAAGCTTCCCTCAACGCGATAATTGCATTCTTGCTTCTCTGAGTTGTTAGCAAAGAACAACTTCATGGCGACCCTGATCTGAAACCTTCTGCCTTGCTCCACGGTGAACACGAGGTCGCTTGCTTCAAAGCTTTCTCCTCTGAAGACCTCCCATCCGTGGCGCCAACTCATCCGCTGCAAAATGCAACTTCGAGTTCAGAAGTTATACTGTTACATGCATCTACCAGTTCATCAAGAAGCAGAAGGCTGTTACCGAAAGAAAGACTCGATAAAGGTAAGATGGAAGAAGTTGCCATAGTACCTTCCTGCGGAACAGCATGACATGGTTCCCCGACACGTCCGTGAGCTCGGTCCTGAGCCTGAAGTTGACGACGGAGCCGATGCTCGCGGTCGAGAACGTGGGGTTGCCCTCGCCGTCGGTGATGTGAAGTTGCCGACAGAACAGCCCAGGAACATGTCTAGTTAGTACCAACTCGACAGGTTCAGAAGAGGCGGTGTAATCTGCTCCTATATCCATTGCTCAACTTCTTCTGTCGATCTGAACTTTCATGTACAACCATACAAACCTTGCTCCCAAAGCCAAGGTGGACAGGTAGAGAGGCTGATAGCCTGTCAGCCTGTTGTACATGAAAACCTTTATCTCTTCGGTGAGGTAATTGTCAATTGTGTATGCAGAGCTTGGGAAAGGAGAATCTGCTGCGGCAGTGTACATGCCATGTGGAAACCATTTTGTTACATTACATCTTGAACGTGCGATTTGATTTTGCTTGTGTGTTCCACTTGCTGGTAACGTACTCTTCAAATTATAATGATCGTCGGGGGTTGTGCTACTGTTTAAGCCTATCAAGTGACAGACAAAGCTTTACGAGCTTATTTCCAATCATGTCATATGCCTCTGGACAAAACTCGTTGGCATTTAACAAAACTCGTTGGCATTTGACATGCACAACAATCAATTGTTTCATGTATGTGAACTCCCATGATTCTTACCAATAAGATTGCAAGTTGCAGATGCATGTGATCTCATTGTCAATTCAGAAGTATGGGCAACACGGCAGGTCACGTACAAGCTATATGCTGTAGGCTCTTGAGATTTGAAGCGGTGCAACAACTGAATCATTCATCTTGCAACACGATCATGAGTTCTCCGTCTTCACTGAGAATGTTGTCCAGGAACGCGATTAGTTGTTCCTTGCCCTGAAACTTCTTGGCTGAAGAAAAATCACTGTCCAGATTGAACCAGATACCATCAACGCTTCGAATTGCCACCCAATGCCTGCCGGACCAGAGGCCCCTCCACCTCCTGACGGGTACATTAATCATCAGACCTACCAGCGCTTCTGCATCCAGATCTATGGAAGATGCACCCTTCCGATGATCATGCCAGACTACCTTCTTTTTTCTAGCTTCTAAGGCCGCGATGAGTACATTTACATCGTAGTTACCGGTTAATGCATTGTGGTGGGGCTTCCAAATCAATGTCAGGGGAGTCCATTTGTCCTTGTTTGGATCATTAAGAGCAAGATCTTCAGAAATACCATCCAACTCAGCTCGGGTGAAAGATTCCTTTTCCTGGACCATTGAGAAACAATAGACATTTAAAACATGGTAAGACAAGATAGAAGAAGGTAGCGTGGAAGCAAAACAAGGAATTATGCTGTATCTACTAGATCATGCTGCTTGTAGCATATATTGACAACAGAAAGTGCCGATCATTTCTCTTTGTGATAGTAAGTTTACAATGATAGCAATCCACTAGTAGAAATAAATGGGCAATGAAATAAAAGCTGAAATACGGGAGCGGCTTCCCGGACCATATGCTCCAAGGATAAACAGTACAATCGTAAAAAAATACTTCAAAATTCAGATTTTTTTACAACATATATGTTCGTATCTCATGTGCCTGTAAAGTTTCATAAATAAAATACACATCGTGTCCTAGCGTGAAAAAAACAAAACCCGGTGCTTTAAAAAAGCATTTTCTGAAGCACCAACTTTTTTCATGCAGGCCATAAAACTTATCCTTTGTCCACGGAATTTTCCAAGTACACACAGAGCACGGACAATACATTTCTAATTTTTTTCAGAATATTTTGACATTGCCAACTTCAGAAGAGAGCTCGCGGAGAGTGAGACGTGTCCTTATTACCTATAGGTGCCTTGACTGGGCACGAAATTTTGTTGCGGGCGAGGTTTGGTGCCTCTGATGAAAGGTTCATCTCATATGGGATAAGTAATCTTCAATTAGAGCTAGACCACAATACACATGCACTTATTCTTTACTAGGTGAGTCCAGGATCCTGTATCGAGCATAGAGTTCTAGTAAAAGTGCCTTCGGGATCTAGTAGCGTGGATTTTTTTTCCGTTGCTATTTTCAGTTTGAGTTTCTGCTCATAGTTCTTTTAGGGAGAGATACGTAGGTGATATGCTGCAAACACAGAAGAGAGAAACATGTTGCACGAGGATGACTAGGGAATGACCCAAATTTTCCATAATCAATCACCATTTGTTGGCATGCGCGTGAGATAATCACGGGAGGATATGCACAGGACAATCAGGGCAACTTTAATTAATAAATAAAAAGTTTGAATCTATGCTCTCGCGGCTCACATAACAATTGGATGACTGAAACTAATTTTTGGCATGACTAAGCTTGTTACACTAAAGTAAAAAATAATAGTACCTAAGGTTGCCATCATCATCCTAGTTCAATGCATTATTCATAACTTCGAAGGCAGCATTGATGTATACGTGTATTTTGTTAGGTCCGGCAAGGTTGGCCGCAAGAACATCTACAAATTCATATGTAGATGTTAATCCAACCAACCTTGCAAGTTAGGAACAACGCATAGAACTAGGGTGACGATGCTAGGAGCGGGAGCCAGTCCGAAAGCTTACATATTATCATTTTAACTTTAGCGTAACAAGGTCACTTACGTAAAAAAAAATTTACTTATCAAATTGTTATTCAAGACAGGAGAGCAGATTCAGCTATTTTATTCATTACTAAAAGCACCCCACATTTTCTAATGGATATCCTCATGTGTGTTATCTTGCTCGAATGTATTGCGCTTGCGGAGAAATTGGGTCATTCCCTCTTCATCATGGTGCAACCATAGTAGCTGGAAACACGGAATCGTTGACCCGTACAGGTAGGTTGCCAGAACACGACCCAAGTCACCAGGCTCGCAAAATCTGGTGTCTACAATGCCAGCTACTAAAGGCAAAGCAATGGCGGCGCGATGTCGAAGGTGACATGCTGACGACTTCCTCAAGAGGTCGTGCCTCTCCTTGATTCTTTGATGGGGTAGGTGGTTGAGGGCGAGCATCCTGGCCCGGTGGCACGTCTGCCAGAGAACCGAACGGGAAGATGAGGCAAGGTCGTGAGAAATGGCAGCATGCGGTGGCGGAATGAATATGGATTACTGGACCGAATGGGTCTTTAATTGATACTAGTTGAATGCCCATGAGTTGCCACGACTCTTCAATTTTTCCGTTGTCGCACATATTATATGTGCATGTATAGACATACAATGAATGTAAATATTCAAGTACATGGAAAAATAAACACGTAGTATTTCAAAATAATTAAAATATTCACTTCACACAATTCAATGTCATGTGTATATAAACTAAGGACCCAACAAATTATCACTTATTCACTAAGCTATCTCTCTTGACATCCTTAAGTTATCATCATATGACATCAACAATGTTATCCTCAAGTTCATTTGGTTGATATTTCAACAGGTGTATCAAAAATTTATTTCTCAGCTTGTAGTCATCCTACACGAGTAGTCTATGTTGTTAACATGACATTTTAGCATGAAAAGATGTGTAATAAAATACTCAGAGTGCGAAGGATTGGTCCAACGACATCAAGTGTTAAGGACTTCTTTGTAGACAATGTTCTGCATGGTCGTTATCAACGATTCGTATATTTTTTGCTTTTTTGAATTCTTAGTCCCACTCTTTTCCATTGTCCTTGATGGTGAGGATCTTGATGTTCCTCTTTGCGGTGGCTCGTACAACGCTCGACCTAGAGCTGACAATGAGATGATAGAATATTGGTTCTCATAGGTACATGCCGACAATCAGGATGGTCTGCCCTTACCCTTTGTTGATTGCCATGGAAAATCCGAGCGTGATTGAAAAGTGCTTTCTCTTGAATTTGAACGGTAACATGTCGTCGTCGAGGAGGGGCAGAGGGGAATCTGAGGAAGAAACACCCTCCGCCCAACGTGTTGTCCCAGCATGATCTCTACATCGATGGCGCTCCTCTGGAACCCACAAACCACAAGCCTTGTGCCTACACAACCCGTAAGCTGGTTCGTGGGTTCCAGAGAAACGCCATCGACGTTGAGATTGTGCTGGGACAACACGGTGGCGGAGGGTGTTTCTTCCTCGGGTTCCTCTCTGTCCCCCTCTGACGACGACATGCTTTCATTGAAATTAAGAGAAAGCAGTTCCCAATTAGGCTCAGCTTTGCCATGACAATCAACAAGGCGCAAAGACAGACCATTCCAACTATCAGCGTACCGGAACCAGTATTCTCTCATTGTCAGCTCTACGTCGCTTTATCCCGAGCCATCGCAAATAGCAACATCAAGATCCTCTCCATCGAGGAAAAAGGAAGAGACGGGACTAAGAATTCAAAAAATGAAAAAAGACCTCAATCCTTCGTAACGACCATGTGGAACATCGTCTACAAAGAAGTCCTTAGCATTTGATGTCGTTGTACCAATCCTTTGCATGGTGAGTATTTTGAATTGCACATTTTTCATCTTCATGAGAAATGTCATGTTAACAAAATGGACTAATCGTGCAGAATGCTACTAGCCAAGAAAGGAGTTTTTGATACACATACTTAATTACCAAGCAAATGAAGTTGAGGATAACATTCCTGATGTTGTACGAGGATAACTTAAGTATGTCAAAGGGGATAGCTTAGTGAATAAGAGATAATTTGTTGAGTTCTTACTTTATATACACATGACACTGAATTAATTATGTGAAGTGAACATTTTAATGTTTTTTAAATGCTATGTGGTTATTTTGTCCATAGACTTGAATATTTACATGCATCATATGTCTACACGTGCAATATGTGTGACAACGGAAAAATTAAAGGGTCATGACAACGCACAAGCATTCAACTAGCACTTGTAGCTGCCCCTATAATGCAAATGAGCTGCTCATATTACAATGCAAAATGAAGCTAAAAGAGATGATAATCCTGAACTCCTCCTGGATGTTGTTACTTACACGACATTAATTAAGGTGATTCAATATAAGCTGACAGTTTTTAGTTGCTCTATGATTCAGTACCATTTTTAATTGTTTTTAATTGTGGAAGTTACTGAAGCATGTTGCAGGGTTTAGGAAACAGCCAAGATCTTTATTCAGTTTTGGAGATTGTGGTGGAGATGAAGTGCTTGTGTGTTGTGATGTAGATCAAATTAGAGATGACCCATTCCCTCCAAGATCGAACTTTCATCCAGTCCATGTACGCGACAAGGTACGATCCGTGGCCACGGAAGGCACCTATAGGTAGTGTGGAGGAAAACCCACTCTCCCTCCATACGATTGTCATGGAATTGGCGGACTAGGTCGCGGCGTGAGCTCTATAGCGGCGTGGATTACGAACTAGGGGGCGGCACAAGGTGTTATGCAACGAAGGAGGGGATTGAGTCGTCTGCAGACTTGTGCTGATGGGAGCGGTTGCGCAAGGGTGGCTCTGTGCAGCAAGACGGGAGTGAGACAGTGAGCTATTTTCTGTTCGGTGAGAGGATTTTCTGGTGAGGGGTATTTTTCTTTTCTTACAAACTATGGCGTGTATTTTCCCAAATTTCACCTTAGGGGCAATTTAAACCAGCATTAGACAAGTCACATGGTCACACCTTCATTACATATGGTTGAGCATGAGCGTGCAAAACAGATGGGCGATACCCATAAATGCATTGATATGAGCTAATGGCGAACAGTCCCCACTAGATGATGGGCCAAGAATTGACAAAAGTGACTTGATTCGGGTCTCTTTCTGATGAGAAGAGCGTCGTTTTCATATTTGATTATTTTCCATAATATGCCGTCTTAAGAACTTAAGATAAGAAGGTGGATTTTAATCACATGAAAAACGTGCCCAACATCGCCATTACGGACGGAGTAGAGCAGAACGCTCAACTACTACAGGCGTAACTCGAATGCTTAATTAGTTCCCACTTCCCAGATGTGGGTGCTCTGCCGATGCTACTTGATGGGAATAATCAGGTGAACAAGAAATCAAGAGAGATCAGGAGATCGGATTTAATTTACAGAACTCAACCAGAAAGCCCAAGATTAGGCAAAGTTCTCAACTGAAGTTACTGTAACCATAACAAGAAGTTGAGAGCACGAGGAGATGGTGCAGTAGCAACCAGCAAGAGAGGACGAGGCTCACCTGCATAAGGTTGTTGAGGGCGTGGAGGAGGCAGAACTGCATCCTTTGCCTTTCGTGGTACACCTTGCTGCTGCCGCCGCCGCTGCCGGTGCTTTCCGCCGAGCAAGATCCTTCCTCGTCAGGCTTTGCTCCTGAATCGGTTGCCGATTCCATGCTGCCGCGATTGAAGGGGCGGCAGGGGCTTGGGTTTTATCGCCGCAGATTAAAGTCGGGACGGCAGCGGATTCCTTTCCTTCCCTATTCCCTCACCGCCGCGCTAAACTAACAAACGGATATTGCGCCGCTACTAACAATCGGTTGCCGATTCCATGGGTGGGACTGGAACTTGGGAGCCAAACAGAAGGGGCTTCCCCTAATCGTGAGGTCCCCTGCCTTATTACCTTTTTCCTTCTTCTTTTTTAGGAAAAATATTTTCCCTTTTCTTCATGGTTTGAGAGTTTTTTTTTAAAACACTGTACAACGCAGTCGCTCACATACACGTGTATACACACGCACATCTTACTTCTATAACCATCTTCGAGAGACTGAGTTGGAAGATTGTCTTGATATTGAAGTCATCACAAACGACTTAGTATTAACGAAAACGTGGTGAAAAAATATTCCGTCAAATATGGGAAACATTAATGTCAAAGCTAGATATAATTTCGACTGAAAATATAACCACCCTTCTAACCATCCAACCAACTATAAATTGGTTCTCACATGGTTTGAGAGTGCTGAGCACGTTTGGGTTGCTACGCGCAGATCTACACAAACAAGTTCGTGACACGTATCTAATCCCCCTGTAAAGATCACCACACGCAACAAGTCTTCTCCTTAGTGTTAACTACATTATAGAACCCCAACAACAAGGTCTCCTGACCTCATGGGACGTGGGTGCATTATATATGTCTAGATTTTTTTTTTTATTGGAGAGAGGTATGTTCGTGCAGCGCAAGAGCCTCAAAATGGCTCAAAATTTAATCCGGAGGAGCGGCCAAATCAGTCGTTTTCATGTAGTCTAGTTTATAAGAGCGCAAAAAGGCACACGGATGCACGCGCGGAAAGGGCGGAAGAAGTCGCGTCCCTCCGTGAACACAGAACACGTCGTCAAAGTGACGCACTCTCTCGAGTTGGCTTCTCCACACATCAAGTTTCACCGGGCACTTTTTACCGGTCATCTTCCTGTATGTACCATGAATTAAAATTCCGAATGAGATCGAGCTCGCAATCCGACCCCACCCGAGCCGGCCAGAAAAGTTGTCTTGTCTATTCCTAAACTGGACTGAGCCCTACATCATCAGATACATGCTATGCAACGAGTTGTTGGCAGCAGTCAACTCGTCATGCGTCGAGCTAAGGGTATTTGTTGCATCTCCCTTGCCGAAGTTCGCCAGATCCTCAATGACAAACATTCAGGCAACTATAGCCACCAAGCTTCCTCACTATCGTTAGTTGTCAAAGGCGTTTCTACACGTCTTCTACTCACTCAACACACACGTCAGTTGACATTGTTCAAAGGTGTGCCGTGTCAGAGTCGACTACCATTGGCCGGCTCGATGTTGGTCGTTGTCGGATCCACCTCCAAAGTGCTTGGAGCCATCTCTGGTGGCAGTGCGGTATCATCTATGGTGCCGGTTAAAGGAGTCAGTGTGTTCGTCGCCGACCGGAGAAGAGGATATGATATGGCTCTACACGCACAGAAAAAGACACGAAGACATAAGGATAATAGTCCATCACAATTAAGATAAAACACGAGACTTGGAAGAGATTTACCCTGATACCGTGGGAAATGTCACCACTTCAGCGTGGCGAATGTCATAGTGCTGATGTAATCAAATTCATGGGGGTGATGCAAATCACATCCCTGAAAAATTAGCCATGCCCTCCGAAATACTAGCTATCGACTCAGCGCGGATGCCGTAGTTGCCTTCCCCGAGGAAGGATCAGAACGTGCAACAATGTGCTCCCGCGTGGGAGCTGTCAGTTGTGCAAACACACGTGTGTCTTCTTCGTCATAACAATAATGAATAACGGTTTTAGACCACTTTGTTCCATTCAACTGCGGCAGTCTTCCTCGAGAAAGTATCCTGTCGCGGTGGTTGTTGTCGTCACTACTCCTCACGCCGTGTTTTCTTACGCTTGAGCGCTTTCTTTTATTACCCCTATCGGCAAGAGAAACTTTGTCTGAGTCATAATCATACGGCTCGACACATTCCTGGTAGATGTCTATTTGAACAACGCTCGTCGATTTGACGAGGGTGTTCACCTAACCATCTTCCTTGACTTTAGGCGGAGAAGTTGATGGGTTGACGTCTGCATCGGCGTCTGACTCATCAACGAGTTCAAAAGTAGCATCATTATCCGACTCGGAGTCTTCATCGTCAACAGAATACCAGAAGTCTTGGTTAATGTAACAGCCCTAACTTGGTAACGAAAAATACGAAGAATTTTTTCACTTTTGCTTTGCATCCTTTGCATCATGGCATGCATGTGAAACTTGTCATTGCTAACAAATGCACCTTGTGTTGGAAAGCAATTGTAATGGGAAGCCCAACTTCCCAAAACCTCCAACCAAATGTTTTACTCAACTTGTCAACCAACCATTCTTGGTCTTCCAACTTGTTTAGGAAGTTCCATAATTGCCTCTTATCCTCAATTCCCAAATTCCAAGTTTTGTCAATTGGGAAATAAATATGAGATTTCATTTTGGCTTAATTCAAACTACACTTTTGGAACCAATCTAAGCTCTCCGAAAATTCAAACTAAATTCATGGGGTGCTTCTTTATTGTGTTGGGAGCCACCATGTCTAATTTCACTATTTT
Organism: Puccinellia tenuiflora; assembly: GCA_012064385.1. NCBI lineage: Eukaryota > Viridiplantae > Streptophyta > Magnoliopsida > Poales > Poaceae > Puccinellia > Puccinellia tenuiflora. Next base: position 71,275 of record QRDG01000263.1, on the reverse strand, counting down.
TGGAAATGGTTAATTGCTCCAATTAGAGGCTTTTAGCTATTTATCAAAAATGCCTAAATCTAAAAGCTATGAACAAATATTGGGCAAACTAATTTATTTGACCTCACCAATTTTTGTGGTGGTTCTAAAGGATAATTCTAGTCTCTATGAATTTTCCTGGAATTTTCAAAAATGGCCTGGTGCCCCTTAAAATTGCTGGAAACTGCTTCAGGACCAAGTTGCAAATTGTTTTCAAAATTCCAGGGACCTCTTCGCAATTTTTCCTTTCCCTCTCTCCCTCCACGGTGGCCATGGCGCACTGGCGCCATGCCTCCAGGCTGGCCGGCGCCATGCCGCGCTGCCCTCTCTCTCTGGTGGTCAAGGTCCTGTCGAGGATGCCCACCTGCCCCCGCGACCTGCTTTTCCTTTTTCTCCTCCCGCGAGCAAACCCTAGCCCGAGCCGTTTCCGCCGCGGTCGGCCCCCACGTCCCGCCGTCAATCGCCGTTGTTAGGGAGCCCGGGCCGTGGATCGGTGAGGGGCATCACCTCCGCCGTGATCTCCTCTCCCTCCAGGTCGACGGAATCGACGCTGGGCCTTCCGAATCGCCGCCGCCGCTCCGTTCCTCTTCGCCGACGACCGACGCCGCCGTGCACGCCCGGCTCTGATTCCGGCCACCCCAGGCCTCGCCGTTCGTTCCATCGCAACCAGGGTGAGGCCACCGTCCTTCCGGACATCCCCGTAGCTCTTTTCCCCTCCCCTAGCTCGTTCTAGCGCCGTAGCTTGCCGCCCCTCCGTCGCGGGTCGCCGTCGGCCTCGTCGCTCCGGTGACCCTAGATGGGTGGCTCCGCCCCTTACTGGTATGTCCACGACGTGCCGTTCCCCTGCACCCCCCCTAAGCTCGGCTTCGCCCGCTCGCTCGCCGTGTCCGTGCGGCACCGCGTCGCGGTCACCGCGCCGGCGCGCGCCGGTCCTGGCCTTGACCGCACGCGCGCGTGCCCTACGCGCCGGCCGGGAAACCGGCCTGGGCTGGCTTTGAGGCCGGAAGCCTCCGATGCCTCCCCGGCCTGGCCCCGGTCTGGGCCGGCCGTTAGGCCGGCAGTCTCGGTTGGGTCCCCGGCCTACCAACCGGTGTGGGCCGGCTCTGAGGCCGGCGGCCTCGGCCACTGGCCCGGCTTGCACACCGGCCTGGGCCGATTTACAGGCCGGCCTGCACAGTAAATTCTGGGAATTTGGAAAATGAAATAAAAATTTAAATAATTCATATCTATTCGAATAATACTTCAAATTGGGCAAATCAAATACCAAAGTGTTTAGAAAAACATTTGCTATCTTTTGGAAACATTGTTTTGCCCTTTTTGATTAAATAATTTTACTGTTATTTAAGAATTCCTAAAATGGGTTAAATAATTCCAAATTTGGGAAATTCATAACTTATTAAATAATTGTCCAAAAATTATGAATTAAATATCAAAGTGATCAACATGTCAAATGCTATCAAACCATGCACTTAGCACATCATGATCACAAACTTTTATTTGATGTTATTCATGACTTGTTTAAATTAATTAAATTCAAGTATTTAATTAATTTGTCACTTATTCATCGGTGCTCCGAAAATTACAAATGAGGTACCAAAATGATCGGAATAACGAACCCTACCCATTTCATGTCATGTTCATGCATATTGAGCCATTTCTCTAATAATTTTAATAATTCTTAAAGACTTGTGGTCACTAAGATAAATATGGGGTTGCTCCCAAATAATTGCACCAATTATTTGGCTCCCCATTTAATTTTGCTTTTAATTTATATAATGATCTCTTTGCATCAACCTGACATGTCATCATGTGATTGAGCATTGCACCTTGTGTTCTTGTGATTTATGTGTTCTTTGCTTTTCTCTTTTGGGTATCGATAGATTCCGGAGTCGAGGGTCTCTCTAACTACCCCGACGAGCAGTACTTCACGACCGGGCAGCAAGGCAAGAGATAACCTAACCTTCTTGGCATCTAGCATCCCATGATTTGATCAAATTATTTTATCCTCCATAATATTGCATGCGGTTCAAATGTCTCTTTTGGTAAATATTAGAATGTCCGATGAATGCATGTTCTTCCCCGAGCCAATCACATGTATCCCTACCTATGAAACGTAGGGTTGAAGTGTTGGCCGAGATAAAGATAAAATGGTTGTATTCATATGCTTAGCTATGCTTAGCGATGCTTAAATAAATGCTTTATGTCCGTTGTTAATTCCGTAATTGTTGATGATGATGGAATGATTCGGGCATGGTGGATAATTGTGATGCTTAATTAAAATGCTAAGACGGTTTGGGTGAGTTGCCATCGGGGATGGTGTTTTGCCTCACTCTAGCCCCTAGGTGCGAGTTCTTTACCTCTTGAACCAAGACTGAGCGTGCTTCCGGAGGTGGGGGCATATGGAACCCCCTGTGACCGAATAAGTTGTGAGGGGCTTGTCAAGGGTCCTCTAGTTTGCTATTCCATTTGCGCGTGAGTTGTGTGGGTGGAAAAGAAACGAGGATGGTGGTGTTTAGGAATGTGGCCGCGGGGCAGGGCGCTGGGAGCGCTAAACCTGTCCTTCCGCACACTGATGGTCCTTGAGTAAGCCTCATGCAATGTAAAGGTCTAACCACGCCCGTTCGCCGGCCTTCCCCGGAAGAGGGCCAACTAGGTGAGCCGGACGGTACCGATGGGTAAATTAGTACACCCCTGCAGGGTTTAATCTTTTCGAAAAGCCGTGTCCGCGGTTATGGACGACTTGGGAATAGACGATAAGATCATAGAGAATATTAACCTAATTGATATGGCAGCTAAAGGTTGCATAATCAACGTGTGATAAAGGTTCACTTCCTCGAGGGTGATTCGAGGGGGTGCCTTGGTGGAGATGAGAGTGGTTGGTTACAAAAGGGTTCGATGAGAACCAATGATGACAAATGTTACTCTCTTACCCCTTTTGAAAAGTATTCTGAGTAGACGAATGCCATGTGTCAATTATATTTCTGTTTATGAAACTTCGCTTTATGCAAAAAGAAACACATATAAAGCTTTAGAGCCTCCGTCAGTCATTGGGCCTATATCGCCCTACTAAACTTGCGAGTACATCGTACTCAGTCTCTCTTTGCTGCCTCTATGATTTTGTATTTCAGAGGAGGACGACACCGAGCAGCTAGGTGGGTTCTACGTTGACGTCGACTACTAGTCTGGGGTTCCCAGGTGGCAGCTTGGGACCGTGGAACAAGCTGGCTGGGAGATGTTTATTGTAGGCCTCTTAGGCCATATTTTGCTTCTTGTTGTTAGACAACACTACCCGCTTCCGCTTGTTGAATTGTTGGATCTGTGATCCTTTTGCTTGTAATATTTGTATTCTTCTCGTTATATGAGTTGCTTTATATCTTGTGTCGTAGAGTCATGCAATGTGCCGGTTTGTTCCACAAGTCTCGATCTTTGTTTTATACCTTGATGGTTGTGCCGAATACATAGCCTCTCTGTATAATTCCGGGGTCGGGGCGTTACAGTTAACACCGAAAGACGAAGATCCAGAAAGCGTTAACTGGGAAGTGCTAGGTGAGTAGAACGGGAAGAAGAGAGAAGACAGTTTACCTGAGCCGATTAGTGATACCTACAGAAGGGGGAAATCCCGCCTAGGTCGAGGCTCCTGATCCTTTCAGCGCCCAATAACTTCATAACAACGACGAACTCACCATCGTACCACTCTTCCTCCGTGACCCGATCAACATCTTCAGTGGACTCAGAGTACTCGCACAACAGGTGCGCTCGCGTATGCAATGAGTGGATTTGCCCACTTAGCCAACATGGGTTTAGTTCACCGATGTAAGGCCCCCCTTCATGAGATGCAGATTCTGACCTTAAAAGTTTCCACCACCGCGCGATCCTCCTCAGTCGGTCTGGTCGACATACGATGAACCGACTGATACGACTCGTCAACAAAAGCAGGAAGGTCGGCTTCCCCCGTTGACGACTTATTCTGGAAGTAGAAGCAAATTCGCTGCTAGTCCTTCACCTTGCTAACGAATTTAAATCGGAGGTACTTTGCCCTCAGACGAATATGGAAGGTGACGATGCCACAAGACAACATCGACCCCTGCATGTATGCCCTCTACAGCTTGCCGAAGAAGATTTCAAGCCAGAGAGGAAAAGAGGGTTTGCAACAGAGGTAACCTTCACAGAACGCCAGGAAACACGCGACGCGGGGGATCCAATTGGGGCCTAGATTTTGTGGTTGAAACCCATAGAACTTAAGCGGCTCCCGGCCCAAAAGAAAAGAAAACACGACAACAATAGGTCATGCTCGACGAAGCTCGTGGAGAGCACCTGCTCTCCGTCCTTCGGCTTGAGTCGGGGCTCATAACACAGTGCCCGCAATGCGCAATCCTCCTTCCTGCGCAACATGCCTTGGCTGACGAGACCCTTCAAATAGCTCTTCGTCACGATTGACTCGCTCCAGTTGTAGGATATCCACTTAGGGTTTTCTCTAGGGTCATTGTGATTGGGAGGCACGAAGAAGAGGGAAAAGTGAGGCTTTGGAAAGAAGAATGACAAAACTGCATGCAGAGCAAAGAGAAAACGAACAACAGTATGTGATTTTTGGTTTCCTCAGCCGCCGCCCCAGCTTCGCTGCCCCTGCTCAGGCCGTTGTCGATCTGCAAACCGCCACCGCCGGCTCCGCTGCCCCTGCTCCGGCCACCGCCGATCTGCAATCCAACAGCATCGGCTTCATGGCCCTTGTTCTGGCCGCCGCCGACCCGTGATCTGCCGCCTCAGCCACACCACGAGAGGATGAGATCTAAAGGATGTGTTTTGTTTCGGGGAGGTGACGAGGGGAAAACAGGTTTCGGGTGAGGCTAGTGCATGAGAAGGAAGGTGGTTGGCCTCGTCCGCCAGATTGTGTAGGATGGGCTCAACCGACTTTTTGATGGAATATTCCCTATAACAGGTTATCCCTATCCAGCTCATCCTTTAAACCAAACAGAGGGCATCCATAAAAAAATTGGCTATCCCTTGTCAACCAGTGGATGCCCACTGAACCAAACACACCCTTAGAAATCCTATGGCTATTTGTTGAACTATTTTGATCCGAATGAAAAAGGCGAGAACACCAAAAATATAGTTTCCTATGTGAAGTTTTTTAGAAAACCGTTAAGAAGATGTTGTGTTCAATGCATAGTATGCTCTTCAAAATTCTAGCAACATCCACGTTGAGCATCCCAAGAATCATGTTGGCGCGGCGCCTTCTCACATTTGGTTCTCTGGCAACATTCAAGAAGTCGTAGCATCTCGGTCTTACTCCTGCATTGGTTCCATCTCCATTGAAAGTCCACCCACCGAAGCAAAGAAGAGAGGAAGGACATAATTAACGATGGATCCAGGGCAAGAGGAAGAAGTCAACGGGAGCAGCATATCCCGCCATCACCGTGAACTCACCATCAACACAAGATGAAACATGGCCCTCGGAGTGGTAAACTAAGACATGGGCACATCGCTGATCGGTCTTTTCCTGTGAAATACTGAAATGTACCGACTATACGCTTTCTTCGCAACACGCCAAGGCGTGAGATATTATCCTGCAAAAGGGCAAACTCTTCTCGTCAGTCTCGATCAGCTGAAAAATGGAGATTTAAAAAAAAAATCAAACTGAAACCTGGATAAAAATGCTGAAACCAAACCCAAGAATGCTCCCCAATCTATTTGACGGTTGAAGGGGACCGGGTGATCTCGTCTGGTATTAGCTGGAGGAGAACTCGCTACCTAATTCGAGTTAATACTACTAGCGTGTAGCAGTTGCTCTGAAAAATATCCCCTTAAATAAAAAACGTGTATTTTTTTAGAACAGCTGTTTAAAAAAGGTGGCTGCCGGACAATAGCATCAAGCAGCAGTATATTATTACACTACCAGTAGTAGTACTATGCCATTACATACACAGTATGTAGATGTCTGAACTCTGAACTTGAAGGGGTAGCAGAGAGTTCAGCACGGGACCGACGAAGACGCCTCGTCTCTCCCACGACAACCCAAGGAGTCCGGGCAAGCAACAGGTCAAGTCGTACGCGCAGCCGCGGCGGCGATCCCAAGGGTGGCGAGGCGGCCCGAAGGAAAGCGGTGATGTCGGACGCGCTGATCAACGGTCTCGCCGGCGCCGGCGGCGGGATCGTCGCCCAGCTTCTCACCTACCCCCTCCAGACCGTACGTCTCGCCTCCTCTCCCCGTGCTTCTGGATTGCTCGCTTGCTTGCCTGTTTTTTTTTTTTTTGTCTTAACATGATTTGCTTGCCTTTTTTTTGAACTGTGCTTGCCTGTTGTTGTTGCTGAAGGAAATTTAGATTCGCAGCTGAACGGTCTATTCTCTATTTTTCTAAAATGTAGGCCGCACACAATTCATATTTATTGAGTGTAAAGTACAGATACCTTTATACGGAATTCAGATGCTTTACATTTATAATTTCAGATAAAACTCGTGACTTGTTGAACCAATCGGTATCATTAACAGACAGTTACCGAGGCATATTACTAGGACACAACTATCTATAACGCGTCCTAGATTTGGCGAATCGGTGAGCTCATTTCTCTATCATGCATGTCTACATAAAAAACAAAAAATATTGATATCATCCCGTATTAAATGCTATTTTTTTTAAAAAAATTATATCTCAAATCGTTCATCCGATTTACGATCCGTTTACACCGTTGGAGTAGTCGCGTCGAGATCTTCGAAACTAAATCCCATGTTGATAAATTCTGACGGCATTTTTCGGGCTCAAAAGTTACCCAACTCATAACACGTAAGTTATCCAGACGGTAGTGTGTAATTTACCCACCCTAGATCCTACTTTTGGTTGTTTTTTTGATTTTTTTTTCAAGTATTAAAGTTACCACCTAATTTCGTAAGTGAGTTACCACTTTGGAATAGTGAGTAACTATACGATTAAAACATGTGTGCAACTCCATGTGAATTAGGGGTGATAACTATGTTGATTTCATGGTCACATTAACTATGCCCTAAAACAGATGGGTAACTCCATCAGTGTTGGGTGGATAACTATTACCGAAAGAGTAGGTTAACTATATCGATTTCGTCGTGGATAACTATATAATGAATATATGGGTAACACCATTAGTACTGGGTGGGTAACTCTATCTCATTGGGTGGGTAGTTATTACCGAGTGAGTAGGGTAACTATATCTGTTTCGTGGTGGATAAATATATCATGAACACATGGGTAACTCCATCAGTTCCGGGTAGGTAACTCTATCAGTATTGGCTGGATAACTACTCAGAATTCATCGTGATAACTACATCATGAATACATGGGTAACTCCATCATACTGGATGGGTAACTATTACCGAGAGAGTGAAGTGAGTAAATCGTTTCGTGGTGGATAACTATATCATAAACACATGGATAACTCCATCAGTTCTGGATGGGTAATTCCATCAGTACTGACTGAGTAACTACTCAGATTTTGTCGTGATAACTATATCATGAACACATGGCTAACTGATAGTTCCGGGTGGGTAACTACTTAGATTTCATGCTGGATAACAATATTATGAACACAGTGGTAAATCCATCAGTTATGGGTGTAACTCTATCAGTACTAGGTGGTAACTATTACCGAGAGTTGGGTATCTACATCAATTTTATGCTGGATAACTATATCAGGAATACATGGGTAACTCCATTAGTACAGGATGGGTAACTCCATCAGTACAGATGGACAGCTCCATCAGTATTAAGTGGGTAACAATTACCGAGAGAGTAGGGTAACTATATCGATTTAGTGATGGATAACTATATCATGAACACATGGACAACTCCATCAATACTGCGTGGGTAACACATGGAGAACTCCATCAATACTGCGTGGGTAACTATATCATGAACACATGGACAACTCCATCAATACTGCGTGTGTAACACATGGATAACTATCATACGCGAAGAGAAAGCCGGAAAGCAGTTAGATGTGTGACTACATATCGATGTCATGGTGAAAAACGTAGCCTAAAAATAGTCAACGATGCAATTATCATAAATCACTTTTGACTAGGTTGTAATATTTAAAGTAGAAATAATAGAAAATAATAATGAAAAAGTTAGTTTAGTTTCAAATAGAATTGATGGTTTACAGGGTGAGTAATTTACGTAATAAAGCTTACGTAACTTACTAGTTGGGGGGGGGGGGGGGGTAACTTTTGATTAAAAATATCATCGAAACATATGCATATGAGATCTAGTTTCGAAGATCTCGTCGGGACTAGTCCAAGAGTAAAAACGGATCCTAAATCGGATAAATGGTTTGAGCTACAAAACATTTTGTATGCAAAAGAGCCTCCATCTAGACCGTTTTTAGGGTGGGTAACTTACGTACTAATGTATGGGTAACTTGTTATGGGATCGGTAACTTTTGAGTCCGAAACATATGTATATGAGATCTAGTTTTAAATATCTTGTCACGACTAGTCTAACGGTGAAAACGGATTCTAAATCGGATAAACAAGCTAGAAAACATTTTGAATTTTTGGAGTTCGCATTAAATGTGGATGACGTCAGCAATTTTATCTTTTTAAACGTACTCAAACATGGACAATATGTATTGAATTGGTTGATACCTACAAGTGCACAAGTTCGTTATCGCACACCTTCGTGGAAGTAGACTCCCGATTTATATCGTCCCAAGAGAGTTGATGGCAAGTAGAATTAAACAATGGAAATTGGTGATGTAAAATGTCTAAGATGGGTGGTTGTCGCAAGCTAAAACATAAAATAAGAAAAGAGTGACAAAGAGTTGCACTGCGTATGTTGAGAGGAAGGCGCAGGGTTGATGCGTTCATGGTGATAGTGAGTGTTCCTTGATGACGATGGAAATGTGAGATTAATTTCTCTTGCTGAATAGTTGGTAGCCGGGTGCCCTTATATCATCAAACTCCTTCTGTCGGTCTTATTCGATACTATTGTCCTGCCTACTATTACCACGATCATGGTCAGCATCAACATTGAAGGTCGTGAGACCGGACCAATCGCATTAGGCTTAATGGCTTCCCGTTCCTCGAGTCGTCATCTTTGCTTCTCATTGATATCCCCACCTGTCACTTTGGGGAACGCAACGCACTAAACAACTAGTGAATATCTATGTAGGATCATTAGATCATGTTGCCTGGACCCTAGACAACAAGATTAGGTTAACCATAGATAAATAATCTTGTAAACAATAATTAGAAAGACAAATAATAAAATGGATAGGCACAAAAACATCTCACCAATCCTCTAGATCTTCCACGCCTAAGGGGGATTACTCACACATGACAAATGATCATAGACCTGATAATGATAAAAATAGGGTTTTTCTCGGTATTACTGTAGGATTCCACAATAGTTGGAGATCAACCAAACAACATCTCAAGTTCAATCTAAAGTAGAGTTTACAAACCCTAGCCTTACAAAGATGAATCTCTCTCTCTCTCTCTCGTGGGGGTGGTGATGATCGAGTGAAGGATCTTGAAGAGCTGGATCACAGGGACAGATCTGGCAGATAGGTCTTCCCTCCGGATCCTCTCTTCTCGGTTATGTACGATTTTGACGATGCTCTATATTTTTCTAAGCTCAACATCATCTTGAGGGTCTACAAGATCTTCTTCTTGGCTCTTCTCTATCTCTTCCCTCCTTTTCTGAGCTTGTTCTTCTTCGTACCAATCTGGTTCTTTTGCTCCCTGAGTAACTTTATTGCTTCCATTAGTAGAAATAGATTCATCAGGAAAAGGCTGTTTGAGAATAAGAGCATGCGTGTTAGAAATCTGGTCACACTGGACTGCAACAATTGAGCATGCTTATCTACATGTCTAGTTGCATGACCAACATCTTGTACTTCTTCAGATATTTTAGAAATTAATTTTGCATGATGATCAAATTGCTTCCTTAATTCAAAGTTTTTTCTAACTCATCTTCTTGTTGATAATGTTCAAAAGTATCAACATCAATATTAGCAAGTTTTTCAATTGGAACACCATTTTTTTCATAACCTTATCAAATTGCTTTTGTTTAGAATCAGTGAGATGGAACTTCTCTTTCTCTTGAGGTTGAGGTCGCGGTGCTTCTTCTCCAGAGCTTAATGTGCAAACCTCTTTAGCTAGTGGAGGGCCAGTGTAGTACCTCATTATTAATGATGTCCCGGACAAATTCCTTGGTTGTATTCATTTCAAGACGCATAGATAAACCTTTAGGATTAGCATCAGGTTGTAATTTGGATGCCGTGTTAACTCTAAAGTAAAATATTTGATAAATATCATAATCCTTAATTACATGTGCTGCATGTTGTCTAGCTATTTCAAAAAATCTTTTGGAAGCACAGGCTAAATTTTCATCTTCCCCTTGAGAGAATTCAAATATGGTGTTCAATGTATTGTTAGTTTGAGATAGATAAGTGAACTGTTTTATAAACTTAGCACAACAATCTTTCCAATCCATGATGGAAAGGTGGGGAAGCGATCCGAGCCATTCCTTAGCTTTTCCTACGCAAGAGAAACTAAAAACTTTTAGTAGAATAAATTCTTTTGGCAGCCCTTTGGGTTTGAAGGTCTCACAAAGGAGATCTAGTGCACCGCGTATGACATGGTGATAGTGAGTGTGCCTTGATCATGATGGAAATGCAAGATTAATTCCTCTTACTGAATAGTCGGTAGGTGGGTTGCCCTTATATCATCAAACTCCTCTTGCCAGTCTTGTTTGATACTAGCGTCGTGCCTACTATTACCACGATCATGGTCAGGGTCAGCTTTTTAGGTCGTGATACCGGACCAACGCATTAATCTTAATGGCTTATCGTTATGCTTTAATCGTCTTTGATCCTCATTGATATCCCCACCTGTCACTTTGGGTGTCGCAGCGTCACTAAACAACAAGTGCATATCTATGTAGGGTCATTAGATCGTGTTGCCCGGGCCCTAGACAACAAGCATGATGTAAAGCATAGATAAACAATCCTGTAAATAATAATTAGAAAGCTCTCACAAATAATAAAATGGATAGGCACAAACACATCTCACCAATCCCGTACATCTCCCACGCTTAAGGGGGATTACTCACACATAAGAGAAATGATCATAGACTTGATAATGATAAAAATAGGGTCATCTCGGTATTACCGTAGGATTCCACAATAGTTGGAGATCAACCAAACAATATCTCAAGTTCAATCTAAAGTAGAGTTTACAAACCCTAGCCTTACAAAGATGAATATCTCTCTCGTGGGGGTGGTGATGATGGAGTGAAGGATCTTGAAGAGCTGGATCGCAGGGACAGATCTAGCAGATATGTCTTCTCACCGGATCCTCTCTTCTCGGTTCTGGACGATTTCAATGATGCTCTCTATGTTTTCTGCATGTCTCCCTTTAACGAAAGTTTCTGCGCACAAAAAACCAAAAGAAAAGGATACAATGAAGTTGCTACAGAGGCAACAACTTCAAGACTCAAGAAAAATAAAAAGCAAACTGAAAGTAAAAGATGGGTTGCCTCCCAACAAGCGCTTTTCTTTAACGCCTTTTAGCTAGGCGCAATGCCAAATATCAAGTTTTTTCAAAATCGAGGGCATCATCATTCTTCAAATGAACATTAGCAAATTTATCATAAATGCATTGGATATTACCAATATAGGGATGAGAATCACCCTTCTCCTTTCTCTTTGGTTGACTACTCTCATCGAATAGATTTTGAGGAGCAATCCAACCAAAATTGTCTTCCAAAGCATCAGATATCCCTAGGAGTTTAAATGGTATAGCAATATCAACTTTTTCCTCAATCTCAGTTTTGCGAGTGTACTTCCTTAAATTTTCATCCCTAACATCCAAAGAGTAATGAATATAATATATGAACCAAGAGCACCATAATGAGCAAATATTTCCCTAGCTTCCTTAACTATATTATCAAATTCATGGAGAAGAGTTTCTAACACAAAATCTTTTTCCTTTCCTCTCTCCATGCTATCAAGCTTAAGAAACATTTGCTGTAATATGAGATTTAAATTAACAAACCTCTTCTCAAGACGAGCTACCAAACAAGATATAGCAGAATCATAACTATTAGTTAGATCTACTATTGACCTTTTATCATGAGTATAGAGTTTGCTAACGAAAGTGAGGAATTCTTCAATATTATCCTTTCCAACAACATCCCCACTTCCTACCTTAACATCTTTCATACCAAACTTAGGAGAAAACATGGCTCCTAGATAAAAGATAAACAAAACTGAAATAAAGATTACACTAATTTTTTTTGGGTTTTAAAATTTTGCAACAGAAAAAATAAGCTAACGAGAAATAAAACAAGCAAGACAAAAACAAAGTAAAGTGATTTAGAGTGTGAGACTCCACTTGCTGTAGCTCCAAGATCCCCGGCAACGGCGCCAGAAAAGAGCTTGATTGCTACTGATGAAGAGTTGGGTGGTACCCCGAGCGAACGCGGAGATGTAGCAAGCAACAGTTTTACCTCGATAACGAACCGAGGTTTATCAAACCAGTAGGACCTTGAAATCAACAACAAAGTGAATATTGAAGATCTCTGGCGCTTAATCTTCAACAGACGTGGACCTGCACACACTCAACCAAAATACTTTGCCCCCAATAGCGGAAAGGTTGTCAATCTTTCCGGTCTCGCAAAAAACAAAGAGGTTAATTGTATAGTGAAATAGATGAATTATGAAAATGGACCAGTGGAGTAATGATGATGAAAAGTGATTGATGATGGGATTGATGAGAGTGTTCTTCTCCCTCAACAACGCCAACAAGTACTCTTGATACCCTGAAAGGAAAATAATATATTAGGGATAGGTTGAGCCTCCAAGTGCAGAGTATGTAGAAGTGGTAGTTTTTTCACCAAGAAGGTGACTCGAGGGTTTAATATCGAACTCTCGGGGAATCAGTAGTGTGGGTTTTATCTTCTTGTCCTTCTCTAGATTTCCTGTGAACAAATAGATTGCTTTGTGCCCTCAACCTCACCAAGTGGTTGTCAAGCACAAGGTGTGAGAATGATATTAAGATGATAATGAATGCAAAACAGTAAATAAATATGCAATGGTGGTGAATAAGTATGCAAAGATGATAGTAATGATGATAGATGGTATTTTTGGGGTTTTTATATGTGAATGCAAGAAGTAAAAGTGTTTTTGTATTTTATGATTTTAAAATGGCTGAATGTAAAAGATGCTTAAAAGTGGTTGGAAAAGTGTTTCTTATGATTAAAAATGGACCGGGGTTCATGGTTTCACATATGCACTCTCTCTTTAATATAGTGTGGCAAATGAGTAGACATAGATTTAACATATGAGATTGCAAACAAGGTTAATGACATGTTACTAATTATATGGGCATCACGTCCTAACATAGAGACCTTTTGATTATTAGTCTCACTTATACTTCACCAAGATGTGAACTAAATCATGCACCTTAGTAATTAAGATAACATCAGAGTATAGCTTTAAGATTAATGACATGAAGTGAAAATAAACACGTGATGGATCTAGTCTTAGGTAGAGGCATGTCACTCCTCCTACCCTTCAACATGGTATTTTGGTTTATCCCTAGTGAGGCAACAAAGTAAGGTAAACAACCAATGGATCATGATATTCAAGTTGTCAGCTTATCACTTCACCACCCCCTTTACTCCAACTAATGCACACGTTCCCCCACACACGCTCTCATAAACATGCTTGATCATAACAAGGATACAAGAACGGGGTACATAATATGCATCTAATTTCATAACTGAAATATAACATTGCAATCTCAACATATATTAACTCATAGAAAGATCCACCACAATGGTAATACAACGGTGACCGTAATCATGTTTAGCAGCTCATACGGTGCTAATTAGTGAAGCTCAAGAGAGAGAGAGATACATATGCTACTGCCACAAACCCATAGTCCAGAGGTGGACTACTCCCTCTTCATCATGGAGACGGTGGAGATGTCGATGGAGAAGAAGGAGACCTCTTCGGCAGGGCTCCGCCGGAGTTTCCCCCTCCAATCTGCAACCTCCTGGTCTCTGTTTCTTGTTTCTCTCGTGTGGCGGCTCTCCCATCGGAGAACGTCGGGGGGCTCTTTATATAGGCGTTTTTAGGTCACGAGGAAGCTTCTGGGCGAAGGATCGATGCAAACGGGGCCACGAGGGCTAAATGGGATGGGCCCATGCGGCCTGGTACTGTAGCCGCATGGGACCCTCCATCTTGGTCCTCCGGCCTCCGTTCGTTGACTTCTTTCGCTCCTAAATCTTCTCCTTCCAAAATAATGACCCCCGTAAATTTATAGCTCATTATGACGTCGTTAAGGTCCTGAAACAAATAAGGAAAGAAATAGTGATTTTCTGCCTGCACAGGATTAATTCCATAAAAAGGGGATATCATCATAAATTACCAAAAATCATTAAATAACAGTAATATACCCCTTATATGATGCAAATATGATTGGAATATGACTATTATAGTGCAAAGTTCATGTATGCATTTTAGATGCATCAACATCCCCAAGCTTAACTCATGCTCGTCCTCGAGTATGAAAGTGATAAAACTAACATGAACTTTGCAATATAATCACAACATGGATATAAAAGATGATTGCTACTGCTACATAAAGGCAAATGATTCATTATTTCAAAGAAGTAGCAATATGCAAACAGTTTATAAAGTGATATCAAGTATTCAATGAAAAGATGTTCAATGATAGTTCACAAAGTGCAACATAAAAGATAGTACTATGGACATTCTTACTTTTGCATACTTGAGGTCCATAGAGTGTAGATGAAAATCTGAATATAAAAGGTGGACACTTTGGAAAAGATATATAAATAAGTAGAGGTAAAGCATGCATAAGTTTCATCTATCCTCCAAACTATTCTACTTAAGTTATTGATTGCAATGGTAATACTTGGTGTCAAGTTCTCAATCCCCTATCATAGCATCTTGAGTGATTAAAGTTGAATGTGAAAGCAAATATGAGTAGTGGCCTTGATAAAGTAAAGGTTAGATGTCTCATGCCCCTTGAATACAAGTGCCTACACCATGATTACTCAACTTGGGAAACAAAGCAAGTTTAAGTTATCTATCATTGTAAGTAATAACGGTATCATCAAGAGTCTCAACTGGGGTACCTCTTGTCCCATGATATGGATCAAGCCCATATCAAAACAACAAGACAAACAAACATATTGAACAATCTCAACACCCTCTTTATTTACCACTTGATATAGCTTTTTATTGTAGGGTGTATCACAGAGGGTTCAAAATAGCATGTAAGTAAATTTCCACCATGAATGATGCATGACTTAGATTAGCGGCCCAGGTTTCTCTCTAACCATTTATACAAACTCATTTAAACTGAACTCTATTTCCACATTTATTTCGTCATGATAGGCATCCATAGACAAAAGTACATGATATCAACTAAACAAATGATGAAACATGTTGAAAGCTTTGCATGTGACAACACACATGGGCTAACTCCCAACCTTAAACATTTATCAAGCCACTATCTTCATAATATTAATCACAATGGTTCATCTTTTTGAATGCAATAAAAGTAAAGTGTGCATCAAGTTCGCGAGAGCTTTTTAACCAACTTTTACCATTACAATAAATAACATATTCATTTTCATTTAGAGGTATAGATAACACAAATAACATGATAAACATACTTGGAATATCATAAAGCTAATAGGTAGATATGGTGGACTCACTGGAAAAACTTGGGCTGAAGGTGTTGGAAACAAGTTTTTACTTGTTGAAAATTTTGGGCTAGCAAAAGGGAGAAAGATGACCATCTAGATGCATGCATGAGTGTCCATAGAACTAACTAATTCATGTCAAGAAAAGTGAAATAACATACAACATCAAAACATGAACAAAAGATAGCTCGTGATAAAGAATTTGCAAATTATTACTCATAACGAAACTCATTAATCTTGCAACTATATGTGTCATTAAAAATCAACTTAGACATCCCTTTTCCCAATACAATAAAAGCATGCAATATATTTCAACCCAAATTTCTAGTAGCATTCTCATATATAAAATATAGT
Organism: Puccinellia tenuiflora; assembly: GCA_012064385.1. NCBI lineage: Eukaryota > Viridiplantae > Streptophyta > Magnoliopsida > Poales > Poaceae > Puccinellia > Puccinellia tenuiflora. The sequence continues at coordinate 55,193 of QRDG01000263.1, read as the reverse complement.
GTGGTGGTCTCACAAAATAAAAGCAAAACAGACTAAAAGACGCTCCAAGTTTATGCGATAAAGTGCAATGATAGAAAAACAAAAGTTAGACGTGTGCAAACCGAGAGTGTTTTGGTTCAGTGGGGATGTTCACATCCCCAAGCTTATGGTTTTCACCATCCTTGGATAACTCATGGTGCATCTCCTCCAATCCCTGTGAAAAAACTTCAAAACACAATTTCTCCCATCTCTTTTCTGTGGAGTGATATTAGTAGAGATAAATAAACAAGTTTCTTTGATGCATATAATCCATGGATTAAAATTCATATGAATGACCAGAGAATGTATAATGTTGTATGCCTACTCATAAACTCAATTGGATCAACTCAATAGTTCAAACTATGCATAAAACAATATGGGACATAATCTATCCAGAAAAATAGCAGCAGCAAAACGTATTTTTCTGTCCTACTTAAGCTTGTCGAAAAAATCTGAAAACTTCAGACATACAGAAGATGAAAAGTTACAGTTACAGTAAAAATATAAGCTCATTTGGAGTTACAGAATAGGAATGAAAAATCAAACCGTGCACAGACTCTGTGTAGGAATAAAATCTCCGAATAGGTATAGCAACTTTTTCAACCAAAATGGGTAAAACTTGGCACTTTATTAAAAATTCCAGAAACTAAACTAAGAAAACAATCTCTTGTTACAGCAAGAGGACACAAAGAAAATCCAAATAAAAACAACCGGGTTGCCTCCCGTAAAGCGCTTTCTTTATAGCCATATAGCTAGGCTTACTTACTTGTTGTTTTACCGAAGATGAAGCTCATGAGGGAGCTTAAAAGTTGTGCCCTTCATCCTTGGGAAGTTTTTCATGCAAATACCAGGATCCCATGGTGCTCTCAAGCCAATCAAAATAATAGTCAAGCTGAAACCTAGTAAAGAGAAAAACAAAACACAAAAGTAATAACAACGAAGTCTAACTTTCTTTCTATGCATTGGCATTTTGTATATCAATGAATCACTATAAATAGAAATTTCACAATGCATATTAATAGTAGTTACTTGCAGCATATATTTATTAGTAGCATAAAGAGGGTTCTTATTACCTCCTCTTTTATAATAGTTGCAAGTAGAAGAAATAAATTCAACCATAGAACCACAAGAATCATCAACTTAGATAATATAGGCACATAAAGAGGATCATTAGATTTATTTTGGAATTCATTAGCATCATAGTTTAAAAAACCGGACCGGCGATCGAACCGGTGAGGCTGTCGGTTCAGGTTTTTACTGGTCGGACCGCTGGTTCATCGGTTCACTGTCTGGTTTTTTAAGATATAAATAATATATTTTCACTTATAAATATACAATAAAAAATTATATATGCAAAAATATTTGAGATTTACAATTTATAGCATGATAACGGCATAATTAAGTAATCAACAATGAGCGGTGACTTGCATTTTGTATGCAGCGCAAAGCTACAAAGCAAAAATATGCGTTGGCTGTTAGTTTGTAAAAAAATAAATAGCAAAAGTCATCGGATACTATCAGACTTTCTACTGCTACCATATAGATAATGATAGATAGCCGAAGTCTCTTCATTCTACATGAAGCAATCATAGGGCAGCTGGTCAAGCGAGCGCACGTTAGGCGTGAGGTTCTGGGATCGATTCCCCGCTCGCATGTATTTCTCATTTTTGAGAACACTCTGCCTATTGAACCGGTCAGGCCGGATAACCCAGTTTAGCCTGAAAACCGGCGGTTCAACCCGGTTTGCCCGGTTTTCCCGGCTCAGCAGCGCAGCCGGTCCAGTCCGCTTAACAACCAGCTGCGGCTCCGGTTCCGGTTTTTTCCGGTCGAACCGGCGGTCCGGTCCGGTTTTTTCAACTATGATTAGCATGCTTCCCTCTTTCAAAATAATTATTAAGATCAATATAAAGTTTAATATCATGGTTGCAACAAATATTTGGAACTAAAGATAATTGCAAACCACATAAGTATTTCTCAACATAAGCAAATTTCTCCTCCATGGTGTAACTAGGAGAATTTAAGAACAAAGTAGGATTCTCATGAGTAAGAGTACCATCACAAACTGCAAGTATATCATTTTTATCCTCACATAAATTTGTAACAACTTCTAAACATTGAGGATTATCAATAAGCATAGGACCATCATCTAAAGCATTATCATATAACATATTTAAACAACACTCCTCATTATCATCAATAAGTTCACTAGTAGCATCATTAAAAAGTAAAGGAGAATTATTAGTTTTATCATAATAGCATGGGTTATCATATAGGACCATAGAATTTTCAGTTTGACGCTCATCATAACATGGGTTCTTATAAATAACAAAAGATTTTTGAGTTTGAGTGCTACTATCAATTGTTGATGGTGAAGTTGGGGGATCCAACTCTTCCCCAAGCTTAGGTTGGAACATATCCATTTCAATCTCCTCTTCACTTTCTTCCTCTTCCAAGCTTATGTTTTCATCATCCTCTTCCTGCAAAATGTTAGTGCTTTCTGTGGCAGCAAGAATTCTTTCTTTAACATAAACATTATCACTAAATTCTTTTTTGCAAATTTGGAGAATAATAGAAACTTGCCCTTTCATTTCACGAGCTACATGACTGGTTGCAACAAATTTATCAAGAAGAGAGTCTATCTCATGGGCTCCAACATAAGCAATATATTTCTCAACTTGTTCTATATCAGGGCATAAACATTCATCTTCACGATAACAAGCAATTATAGGATCACTATTAGACCTGCATTGATAGTGGGAATGTTTAACAACTCTTCTATTGCAACAAGTTATACCATGTATCTCACAAAACTGATTAGCTATTTTATGAAGATCTTTAAGCAATTTACCCACTCTATTTCCCTCTTTGGTTGATTGATATTCAGAGTAGGCATCATACATTTTAAAATAATCATTACCCTTAGACATTCCAGAAAGTTTCTCCATAGCTTATCATACATATTGAAAACAATACTAGTTTTTATGGGTTTTTAGTTTTTTATGCAAAACTGAAAATAAAATGACACTAAAACAATGCAAACCGAATTAACTAATGCAAAACAAAATGCAAAACTGAAAATAAAATATGCAAACTGAAATCTAAAAATGATATGCAAGATAAAAACAAAACAAAATAATTTGCTTGAAGGTAAAGATGGATAAGATGATGCTCACGTAGGTGCAACCTCCCCAAGCTTAGGTGTTAGCACAAGTTGGTGATGAAGTTGACTTTGTTGTGATATCCTTGGACAAACCCTTCTAGCTATGATTCCCCGGCAACAGCGCCAGAAAAAACACGTGATGACGGGATTGATGAGAGTGTTCTTCTCCCTCAACAACGCCAACAAGTACTCTTGATACCCTGAAAGTAATATATTAGGGATAGGTTGAGCCTCCAAGTGCAGAGTATGTAGAAGTGGTAGTTTTTTCCCCAAGAAGGTGACTCGAAGGTTTAATATCGAACTCTCGGGGAATCAGTAGTGTGGGTTTTATCTTCTTGTCCTTCTCTAGATTTCCTGCGAACAAATAGATTGCTTTGTGCCCTCAACCTCACCAAGTGGTTGTCAAGCACAAGGTGTGAGAATGATATTAAGATGATAATGAATGCAAAACAGTAAATAAATATGCAATGGTGGTGAATAAGTATGCAAAGATGATAGTAATGATGATAGATGGTATTTTTGGGGTTTTTATATGTGAATGCAAGAAGTAAAAGTGTTTTTGTATTTTCTAATTTATAAATAGCTGAATGTAAAAGATGCTTAAAAGTGGTTGGAAAAGTGTTTCTTATGATAAAAAATGGACCGGGGTTCATGGTTTCACACATGCACTCTCTCTTTAATATAGTGTGGCAAATGAGTAGACATAGATTTAACATATGATATTGCAAACAAGGTTAATGACATGTTACTAATTATATGGGCATCACGTCCTAACATAGAGACCTTTTGATTATTAGTATCACTTATACTCCACCAAGATGTGAACTAAATCATGCACCTTAGTAATTAAGATAACATCAGAGTATAGCTTTAAGATTAATGACATGAAGTGAAAATAAACACATGATGGATCTAGTCTTAGGTAGAGGCATGTCACTCCTCCTACCCTTCAACATGGTATTTTGGTTTATCCCTAGTGAGGCAACAAAGTAAGGTAAACAACCAATGGATCATGATATTCAAGTTGTCAGCTTATCACTTCACCACCCCCTTTACTCCAACTAATGCACACGTTCCCCCACACACGCTCTCATAAACATGCTTGATTATAACAAGGATACAAGAATGGGGTACATAATATGCATCTACTTTCATAACTTAAATATAACATTGCAATCTCAACATATATTAACTCATAGAAAGATCCACCATAATGGTAATACAACGGTGACCGTAATCATAGTTTAGCAGCTCATACGGTGCTAATTAGTGAAGCTCAAGAGAGAGACAGATACATATGCTACTGCCACAAACCCATAGTCCAGAGGTGAACTACTCCCTCTTCATCATGGAGACGGTGGAGATGTCGATGGAGAGAAGGAGACCTCTCCGGCAGGGCTCCGCCGGAGTTTTCCCCCTCCAATCTGCAGCCTCCTGGTCTCTGTTTCTTGTTTCTCTCATGTGGTGGCTCTCCCTTCGGAGAACAGTCGGGGGGCTCTTTATATAGGCGTTTTTAGGTCACGAGGAAGCTTCTGGGCGAAGTATCGATGCAAACGGGGACCACGTGGACTAAATGGGATGGGCCCACGCGGCCTGGTACTATAGCCGCGTGGGACCCTCCATCTTGGTCCTCCGGCCTCCGTTCGTTGACTTCTTTCGCTCCTAAATCTTCTCCTTCCAAAATAATGACCCCCGTAAATTTATAGCTCATTATGACGTCGTTAAGGTCCTGAAACAAATAAGGACATAAATAGGGATTTTCTGCGTGCGCAGGATTAATTCCATAAAAAGGGGATATCATCATAAATTACAAAAATGATTAAATAACAGTAATATACCCCTTATATGATGCAAATATGATTGGAATATGACTATTATAGTGCAAAGTTCATGTATGCATTTTAGATGCATCAGTGATGAATAAAGGTTGCAATCAATGTAGAAAGATGGACCGGGGGCCATGGGTTTACTAGTGGAGTCTCTCGAGTAAATAGAACATTCATATGATGGGTAAACAAATTACAGCTGGGCAATTGACAAGATTATAACACAAGCTTAATCTAGTTATGACAAAGAGAACTTGATAATATTTAAGTAGGCATCACGACAATGAACAAAGACCGTTGAGTCCAACTGCATCTTTGTCTAAAAAGTCCACCGTGGGATCGCTATCCAGCCTGTCACCCATCGGTATTAAGTTGCAAGCAACAGACATTTGCATTAAGTAAAGCGCATGAAGTAAGCAATATTAAATATCAAAATAGACTTTAACACCGCTGTTTTACCCTTAGTAGTAACATCACACCCTCGCCCTTAGACATTTCTGTCACTCGTGCCCAGGAACAAAAGGGGGCATGAACCCACTATCTAGCATAAATACTCTCTCTTGGAGATACACACAATCACTTGGCCAAAGTAACTATGTACATCGGAGAGCATGCAAGAACATAAATCAACATATAAGAATCATGCACAATCTGATCATAACTTTATATTCATCGGATCCCAGCAAACACATCACATAACATTACAATAATCGATCTTGATCATGTTAGGCAGCTCACAAGATCATAAGACATTAAGCACAAGAGAGAGAGAGACTACCATCTAGCTATTGCCATGGACCCAAGGTCTAAGGTGGGAATACTCACAAATCATCCCAGAGGAAGGCATGGCGATGAAGAGCCCTCCGGGATCGATCTCCCCTCCGGCAGAGTGCCGGGATCTGCTTCAGAATCACCCTGAACTAGGGTTTGAGTTGACGGCGCCTCGGGATGACTTTTCTGGAAAATAATGGCTGCCCCGTCGTTTTAGGGTTTTAGGGATTTTATAGGCGTCGGAGGGGGCCAATGGGACCCACCAGGAGCAGGGGCGGGTCCCACCCGCGGGCCAACGGGGGGGCGCGGCAGGAGGCCGTCCCTGCCCTGTGGGTGGCCCCCAGGGCTGCCCTTTGGTCTTCTGGTGTCTTCCGTCGCATAAAAAATCTCCGTAAATTTTTAGCTCAATTCGACGATATTTCATGTGGTGGATTTTCTGAAATACAAAAACAGCAAAAACAGGAAACTGGCACTGGGCATCTTGTCAATAGGTTAGTCCGACAAAATGCATAAAAATGATTAATATGATAATAAAAACATGTGACAACATCACAAAACTAGCATGGATCAATAAAAAATTATAGATACGTTTGACACGTATCAATTCTACAGATTCACCAAACGTAGGGCACCTTCCAATTATGTTTTTCGTATTATTATTAATCAATTAAGTATCAAACATGCATGTGTTAGTCATGCGCCGAGTTTGAACTAGTCAAACTCGCAAGGTTTAATAATCCATAGAGCCAATCATATAGACAACCTGGCATTCCACTCTATACTATTTCCGGGTATAATTTTAGCATATTAATATACAATTTGTTCCATTATAGCCATACCGGTTCCTTAAGTATAATTCTGCATCAATTATTCCCTGTTATTTTTATGATACGTCCACATTGAACTTTTAATTCCAGACAATGTAGTAGCCATATAAATTTTTTTCAAGTCATAAATTTCCACATCTCTCCCACTTGGCTGAAAATGTTTTATTTCAACAAAGTGAATTTCCACAAAATTCGCATGGTTAGTGGATAATTCATTTCTTCAATGCATTCATGTTGTATATAAACTTTGTGACTTTTGAAGTCATTTTATCACAAAGTAATAGGTTATGATGCACCTTTTCACAACCTTAATTCCACAAAGAAATTTCCTTAGTCAAATGCATTTGTTCAATGTGTTAGATGCATCAAAGTATTCATATTTCATAGAACATATAAATCATGCTTCCTTTCTACAACATAAATACATGTAATATTAGTAATAAATAACCAGAACATATTACCTTTCAATTGATTCCTTTTTCTAAAACAATCGGCATATGTGTGTATCCTCGTAGTTGAAGACTACAACCATCAAAATATAATGAATAATCTATGCTTCCTTGACATAAAGAAATTAGTCTTTTATGTAATTCCAACAATATTTTCATGGTTCACATAACATTTGTCAACAATTCCTGCAAATCAATTTCCATGCTAATAAAAATAGCAATAATTCCAATGGCATGCTAAGATCAGGTTGCATGAATAATTTCCTAAAATAATTATGGGATGACATTTATTCTCCCCTTTCCCTCATGAGTTTAAACATAATTCCGCACAAAGTATTATTCCCTTTATCAAAGGTACTTGATAGGTTTGCATTTTTCATAGAAAAAGATATAAAAAACTTCTCTATGTCATTTCACTCCCAAAACATTGGAAGCTCCAAAGGTACTTGATAGGTTTGCATTTTTTCATAGAAAAAGATATAAAAACTTCTCTATGCAATTTCACTCACAAAACATTGGAAGCTCCAACATACTTTTCATATGAAAGTTAAAACCGAACCAAGCTTTCACTTACATCAATGAATATTTTAAAAGCAATAAGAACATAGTTAGCACATATAGTAACAACACACAACAATTCACACTAACCTTTATATATATTTGTCTTCCATCATTAAATGAACCGTATGACCTGATACACCATTAATGTGAAGCTTGTTACAAGAACATGAGTAAACAAAATTAGTTAGCAAACCATGTCTTAATTGGTTCCCACCTTCTCTAAATTCTGGAGAAGCAAAAATCTCTAATAGGAGAAGAGCTTCCACAAAGTATAAACATTTTCTTTGTATAATGCATTTAACAACAACCCTAGAATTCTAATTTCTCCTGAGCCTGTTATATTAAACTTTCTTGTAAATAAATCCATTTACAACCTATAGGAATACGATTGTTTGGGAAAATTAGAAGCTCCCAAATTTTTATTCTTCCTCATTGAGTATTCCTTCCTGCAATGCTTCCACCCATAGTTAACACTAGTAACAAGTATAAGTATTTTACACGAGTTTACTTGTTCGTCTCAAACATAGAGTGCCTTACCCAAAGTATAGACAATAGTAGCCAAGATATGATCGATGATCCATGTTAATTCCTCCCACCTTTTCTAAGCATGTTAGTGTTGGGAGTAGTTTAACTTGTGTTTTCCTTTGGATTTATTCATATGAGAGTCTGGTGTGTGACTGTTAGTAGATACCCCTTTCATCATAAAATATCATACTCCTACTTTCCACCAATTTTCCTTTTTCAGATTAAAAACGAAATACCATTTGATGACCCACTAGGATATTTACATTGAAATAAAGGCTTGGTGTGCTATGTAGTAACTAATCATTAAAACACCATAGTACCGAAATATAAATAGAAGACTTCCTTCCGGCTCAGAAGACTGTGACAAGCAAAGAGATATTTAACAAATAGTAGTATGTAATGCTTTTCCAAATAATCAACGAAAGAACCAAGAATATGTTCCTCCATTCAACTGGAGTATAAGACATAACACAATGGTGAATAATTCCATACTCTTTATATAAGTTTCATTTAATATACCTGAAGTGTATTTCCCTAACCAATCAGTTATCAAACTTTTGAACCCTTTGATGGACTGTTTTTCCACTTCAGTATGAGATGTTCATTATACAACAAAGACCTTCCCACTTGTATTGTAAAAGAAATAAATAACGATATCAAGTGCAATCATGAAGGAATGAAATAAAATAAATATACCATAAATGTATGTTGATGAAATACCATATTCCTCCCACTAAAGTACAGATAATCCACTAATTATGTTCCCTGGTGTGCGACCAAGTGGTAAATGAGATAAAATTATGAACCTATGTGAAAGTGTCAAAACAAAATATACCACATATGTCGCGGAATCGACTAATCGGCGTGCAGCGCGATGCGCGCAATGTATCACAACACTAGAGCTCATGGGTCAGAGAGACATCAGTCCGCGGGATCGGCCAGGCCAGCGCACGCATCGGGACGTGCGGCACAGCGGATCCACTCGACGATCGTGCTGGTCGAGCGACGAAAAACTCAAACGACTGGGTGGAACAGATAGTTGGGAACCTAGCCACACAGCTGATCGATTTGACGGAGACCTCCAAGGTAGGGATCAGAGCGATTGGATGACGACGGTAGAGTTCGCAACAGAAAAGGTATGGTGACGACCATGACGGCACAACTTAGCGTACCTCTCTTGGCGGTGATCATGACCAACTTTGATACCAATGAACGAAATTTAGAATTTGGTGCTAAACGATATCCCCTCTATTCCGATGCTTTATCAATGGTGTTTCTCACAATTTATATTGAGGGTAGGAACCTCTATTTGGACTACAAATTCTAGATGTTTTAGATCTGTTTCAGATAGGACTTGTGACTTGTTAAACCAACCACTATCATAACAATCAGTTATCGAGTCCTATTACTGTTAATCAATTAGGTCCCAAACATGCATATGTAAGTAATACGCCGAGTTTGAATTTCAGACAATGTAGTAGCCATACAAAAATGTTGCGTGTCATAAATTCCTACAATTGTTGTTGCTTCAAACTCGCAGGTTTTAGGCCCAGTTCTTTTCGACTCCGGCTTATGCATAAGCCATTCCAGCTTGAGTCACTAGTAGGAAAAGGCTTATAGCCGCCGGGCTACCGCTGGTGAACAAACAAACGGGTGCGCCAGCGGTAGTTAACACTAGCGCACGCGTTTGTTCGTTCGCCAGCGGTACAACACCTACCGCTGGCGAACAAGATAATGTGTTCGCCAGCGATACCTGCAGGCTCAAGCGACCCAGCGACGGAAACTACCACTGGCGAGCAATACATCCTGTTCGCCAGCGGTACGACACCTACCGCTGGCGAACAAGATACTACGTTCGCCACCGGTACCTGCGGGCCCAAGCGACCCAGCGGCGGAAACTATTGCTGGCGAACATGAATTTGCGTTCGCCAGCGATACTGGCATTACCGCTGGCGCACTAGAAAATTTGTCCGCCAGCGCTAGTTTTTTACTCCTGCACTTCTCTCTCTCCTGCCCCTAAACCACATACGCACGCTCTCCTCTCTCTTATCCTTTCCCTCACCACACACCGCACCATACTTCCTAACTTCTCTCTCTCCTCTCTCTTTTTCAAAAGTCTCTCTCCACTATCTTATCCTTTCCCTCACCACACACGCACCGCACGCATCCCTCCTCCCTCGATCCCCTCTCGCCCGAGCGCTGCCCGTTCCTCCTCTCCCTCTCCCTCCTTCGCCTCCGCACGCGCGCGCCGCCTCCAAGCCGCCTTGCCCCGACCCGCTCGTCCCGCGCTCGGCCGAGCTCGCCGCTCGCCTCTCTCCTCCATCGGTCGCCCCTACGCGCGCCTCCTCTCCTTCGTTCTGCCCCCGTCGCCCTCGTTCCTCCTTCCCCAACTCCTCTCCCCTTCTCCCTCCGCGCCGGAGCTCCTCCTCGAGCCCGCTCCCGCGCACCACCTTGCCTCCACCTCGACCGCCGGCTCGTTCCTCGCCCTCGCCTTGGCTCGATCGACCCCGCGCCTGCTCGCTCCGTCGCTAGCGCTGGCCCGCCTCGCCTCTTCGCCGTCTCTACCTCCATCTTCCTCCGCGGCCGGTCGCCCTGCCTCGCGACGCCTCGCCCCGGCCGCCCGCCGTCCGGCCGACCTCCTCCCTTGTCCTCCTCCTTCGGCCGCGCCCCGCTCTGGCGAACGAACACATGGCCGGGGTGCCGCACATGGTGTGATGGAGCTTCCCGTCGTCCGCGACGACGCTGAGCCCAAATTCGGCCACCTTGAGGTCGCCGGCCGCCCTGCCTCGCGACGCCTCGCAAGGTCCTCCGTCATGCGGCCGGAGGAGTCCACCAGCGAGATGAGCTCGCCGGCGGCGGCGAGATCGAGAACGAAGTGGACCTTTTTGCGCCCTGGCACGCCAGGCCCGTGACCGTTTTAAAAAAAAATCTGGAAACGATACCGCTGGCGCACAAGAGCAGTTCGCCAGTAGTAACGCACACTACCGCTAGCGAACGTCTTTTTCGGTTCGCCAGCGGTAAGCTGTTACCACTGGCGACGTAGCGCTGACGAACCACTTGTTCGCCAGCGATAGCTTATTTAGGTTCGTCAGCAATAGGCATTTTCCTACTAGTGAGTTGTACAGAGAAACTGCACTGAAAATAAGCTCATGCGAAACTGCAGTCCAGTTCTCGGCTCAGCTTATTATCTGAGTTGTCTAATGAAAGTTCTGTAATACCCTTGCCTCTGAACATGAACCTTTGCCTTTCTGAATTTATCCAACGTCAACAACTAAATATGTACAACCTAAGCTGGCATGTTGCTTGACCCTTGCTCGATCAGTGGTGTGAGCGTTCCTGCTAGGCTCTTTCCTTGATCTATGTGTGTGCAAGAGGAACAATTGCAACGATTGATTTCTTTCTCAGTGGACACACACGAGCAATTGGTGACCAGCTGGATCCACGTGCAACCTTCAAATCATTCAGGAATCCTGTCGATGGTGTACTGCCAGAGCAGCAGTTTTTTTTTTTTTTTTGAGCCTCAACTCGAGATACAAGTAGTAGCATCTTTTATTTTTTTTGCGATTAAGGAGTTGTTTTCATTCCAAGCCAACAGGATTACAATCAGAGGAGAGGCAGTTATAGATGAAATCCGGAGCATCTACAGACCAGATGCACCGTTGCCTTTCCGGTTCTCCGTACAAAGCTCAAAGAAAAACTAGGGAAACCCTTGCTAAGCTCCTTTACATCAGAGAGAATTGATGCAACCTCAGATCGGCTAAAATTATCAGCATTCCACATCTTAGTGAGCACCTGGGAGTCACTCTCAATATTTATCTTTTCAAAACCTTTCGCCTTTGCAAGAAGGAGGCCATCCCGAACAGCATGTGCTTCCATGGAGAGAGCAGTAGCAGCATGAGGGTACCACCTAGCATCAGCCACCATGAACCTGCCCAGATTATCACGAGCAATGGCTCCCGTGGCACCTTCACACACAGCGAAGTTGAAGGCCCCGTCACCATTAATTTTGATCCACCCATCAGCAGGGGGATGCCAATGTTCCCGAGTCTTTGGCTTGCTCACCGTGCCAAGATTGATACCTGCGTTCCAGAGATCATAAGCAGTGTCAAGAGCCCATTGAACAACCTTCATAATAGAAATATTGCTATCCCCATGGCGACGATCATTTCGAGCCTTCCAAATAGACCACATCCCACATAACACCATACAAGAATCTTTAACAGATAAAGGAGCCATCGATCAGGTCTGATGCCCAAGAGCGCGGGTGTAGTTTAGGAATTTTTACACCCGTGAGAGACTTTACCTCATTCCAGAAAATCTGAGCCCATTCACATTCCATCAGAGCATGCATTGAAGATTCCGAATCAGCACCACAATCCTCATAAAAAGGAATCCTTTCAATATGTTTTTTGTGCAAAACTTCACGACAAGGCATAAAAATTGATAGATTGCGGAATATAATTGACTAATATTGGTTGGAACAGTGATTACAATGAGCCACGGTGGGCTGTTTATATAGGTGAAAATACTTGGGGGCTATGGAAACCTAAAAGAGGTAGACTAGGATTACAACTCTTTAAACTACCAAAACCTAAACCGTAATATACTCTAACACCCCCCCCCCCCCCCCCCCCCGCAGTCGGATCGGTAGTGACGCGAACAACAGGAGCGTCGCGGACGGTCTGACTGGAGCATAATCCGAAGTCGTGAACCGGAGAGGGAGCCGAGGTGATAGCCCTTTGATGCCGATGTCGATGTAGCCGAGGGTGTGGGCGCTGTAGTCGTGGTCGATGGTGCCGTGCGCGATGTAGTCGTAGTCGCCGTTGAGGAAATCGTTGATGTTGTTGGTGTTGTGGTCGATGTCGTCATTGAGCCTTGGGAAAGTTGCCGTTGTTGTTGTTGTTGAAGTAGACGTAGTTGAGGAAAACGAGGTAGGCGGCACGCCGTGCCGAGCTTGCCAAACTCGGTAGAGTGTCGGGGACGAAGGCACGTGCCGGTGTTTGAAGGGGTCGTTGCATACAAAACAAAATTTTCCTACGAAACAAGCGGAAGACACCCCATGATCTAGATCTATTAGACGAAGGTAGCGAAGGTGAGATCCAATCTCTTACCCTTGAAGATCGAACAAACACGTTTTGTCGGTGCAGGGGTTGGCTAGTCGATGCCCGCAACTAGACTCATCTAGTCGTGAGGAGATGTATTTCCTCGAAGATCCAATCCGATGAAGTGCCACAACGGGCAGCACCTCCGCGGTATCCACACGTACAGCTCGATGAAGACTTCCTCTCCTTGATCCCGCAAGCGAGGAGGAAGTGGCTCGTGAGATCTCAGCAGCACGACGGCGTGGTGGTGGATATGGTGGAGAAATTCCTGCAGGGCTTCGCCAAGCAGCTGCAGGAGAGAGGAGGGAGAGGAGAGGGAGGCCGGCGGCTAGGGTTCCATGGGGTGCGCCCCAGCCCTCCCCTCCTCCTTATATAGGCGTGGGGGCAGCCCTTGCCCCTCCCCCAAGTCCTAGGGGCGGCCGGCCAAGGGGAAACTTACCCCCCAAGGCAGCCCCTAGGGTTTTGGGGCCCTTTTCATATGTTGGGCCACATGGGCCTTTGGGGTTAGGGTGCGGCCAGCCCAATTGGGCTGCTGCACCTCCCCTCGGTCCATGTGGGCCTTATAGGTTCGTGGCCCCCAAAGGTGGGGCCCTCCGGAACCTTCTAGAATCTTCCGATACCCTGCCGGAATTTTCCCGAACTTTTTCGGAACCCTGGAAACCACTTTCCTTATATGAACTTTATCTCCGGACTCTTCCGGAGCTCCTCGTGATATCTAGGATCTCATCCGAGACACCGAATCAACATTTGATTACACCATTTACTTATCTCACTAAAACCCTAGCTACATCGAAGCCTTAAGTGTGTGACCCTACGGGTTCGAGAACATGCAAACATGATCAGATCAATAATCAATAGCGGGACCGGGATGCCCATATTGACTCCTACATATTCAACGAAGTTCCTTATCGATTGAACCACGATGCCGGGAGATTCTTAACCTCGTATATGATTCCCTTTGTCTCATGATATTTAATTTGCCCGAGATTTGATCGTCGATATCTCCATATCTAGTTTCATCTCGTTACTTGGCAAATTCTCTTTACTCGTCCATAATATAGGATCTCCGTGATTAACACTTAATCACATGGTTGCAACCTTTCTGATGCTATATTACCGAGAGGGCCCAGAGATATCTTTTCCGTCACAAGGAAGGACAAATCCCACTCTTGATTCATGTCACCCAACAAATACCATTGGAGATACCTGAAAGCCACCTTTATAATCACCCAGTTACGAAGTGACGTTTGATGTCCACAAAGCATTCCTCCGGTAAACGGGAGTGACATAATCTCATGGTCTAAGGAAACTATACTTGGCATATACAAAAGCGTTGACAATGAAACTCTATGACACGATCAATTGCAACTCTTTTATTATTGGGTCTTGTCCATCACATCATTACTCCTAATGATATGACTCCGTTATCAAGTGACTATATCAAGTCCATGGTTAGGAAACTCTAACCATCTCTTGACTAACGAACCAGTCTGATAGAGGCTTACTAGGGACATCTGGTTGTTTATATTCCACACATGTATTATGTTTCTGGTTAATACAATTATAGCATGGATAATAAACTATTATCATAAATATGAATATGCTAATAAACCATTTTATTATTGCCTCTAGGGCATATTCCCAACAGTATTGCCAATACCGGTCATGCGAAGACAGGGACCATCACAAATCATGCGAGTGAGAGTCGGTTGGAGGAGCAAAGAAGATTCTCCGTTTGACGGTCGGTTTCCGTCGTTGGTTTCGGAGTAGAGAAGAAAAAAAATATTCCAACTCTGGTGGCGAGGTCGTGATGGACGAAGACGACGTTTGTTGAAGTAGATCGAGTTGTAGAAGTAGTAGATGTCGGGGATTTAACCCGGATTCGGCGAAGAAGAACCCGTTTGGCGTTGACGTTGACCACGAGCGGTGGTGGCGGCGACGATGCGATGATGTTGGTGTAGATGGTTGTCGGCGATGATGACCACGGTGATGTTGGTGCAGCCCGATGTTGACGGCGAGGCGCGTACTCGGTTGACGTTGTCGAAGACGAGCCGGCTTGGTGGCGATGCGCAGACGGGGAAGTCGGTGATGAGTCGTCGACTTGGTCGGAGTAGAGGCGCGCGATGATGATGAGCGGCGGTGGGCGACGCAATCCGATCTATGATCGGCGAAAGAATAAGAAACGCCGGTCAAGCGACCGGCGAGAAAATTGCGACGAACTAGTTGAGCAAGATCTAATCTACGAGTTGCGCTGCCCCCGGCGGAGAAGATCTCCCCGGGGGCGGCGCGGCGGAAGCGGTGGCTAAACCCTAGGCCGAGGAACGAAACTGCTCTGATACCATGATAGATTGCGGAATATAATTGACTAATATTGGTTGGAACTGTGATTACAATGAGCCATGATGGGCTGTTTATATAGGTGAAAATACTTGGGGGCTAAGGAAACCTAAGAGAGATAGACTAGGATTACAACTCTTTAAACTACCAAAACCTAAACCGTAATATACTCTAACAAAAATGTGGAGCCGGCAATCTCTAGAGCATCTTCCAGATAGGCTTAGCATCACCAAGCGAGCTTGAGTGAAGGTCGGAAGAGGGGTTGGTGCATAACAAGCGGTAAGCAGACCGGACAGAAAAGGTGCCATGATTCTCAGCTCCCCAAGCCCAAGTGTCCTCAGCATATTTGCCACAAGGGATGGAGCAAATAGCTTTGAAGTCAGTTCCACCAAAATTGGATTCAATCTTGTTTACATCCCAAGAAGTAGCATCATCATTAAATAATTCATTCACATAGGTCGCATTAGCATAAGGCGGCCTGGTTATGGGTTTATAACCAAAATTGGAGGGGATCCAAGGGTCGTCCCAGATCCGAACTGTGGATCCATTACCCACTCTTTTAATGAGCCCTTTGAGAAGAGCTTCCCTGCCATGCAGAATTGCTCTCCAAGTATGGGAAGAATTCTTTTTCTTTGTGGCATTGATGAAATTGCCGTGGGGGTAATATTTTCCTTTTAGAACTCTTGCGCAAAGAGAGTTGGGGTTGGTTAGTAGCCTCCAACCTTGCTTAGCTAGCACAGCAACACACACCCCACTTACGCACACCACTGCTACGCCCCTAACAAGACCTACAACCTATATCTAACACATCCTTAGAGACTTCTGGGGCCGTCAGCTCCAGGAACGATGGCCACGTCGTCCTCTCCTATGGCCCGTGGACCGGTGGACGTAGAGTGAGGCACCTGCGAGATTTATTAAAGGACAATGCTCAGTGGAACAGTGTCCCAGTGAGACATCCTGAAATTCGTCCACCAGGGATCGAACCCGGGATGGGTAGCTAGGCCACTGCCTTCTGCTACCACCGCGCTACCAGCGCGTTCTGCCAGAGCAACAGTTTTAAGGCTTGAGGAGGCGTGCTGAAAGGGAGCAGTAGCTCAGCCGGAGTAGGGATCAGCAAATCAATTTCCGACCGGTGAGCTCGAGCTCGGCTCGATCCAGGCCAACAAGCCATGGAATAATACTTGGGTTGGCCGGAGTTTCCCGTGAGAGCGACTCGAGGCGGGTCGGGGACGGCTCGGGAGCGGCGGGGTGCCCGGAGGCGGCGGCGGGGTGCCGAGATACGGTGACGGCGGCGGCAACGGCACAGGAACCCTAGCTCGGGACAGGCAGGCTCGGGAGAGAGGAGAGAAAGAAAAGAAAAAAAGAGTTGGCTAGGTAACGATTCGGGAATAGCTAGCTCGTCTCCACGGTGGCAATTTGATGTAAATACCATGTTAAATAGGGGCAACGCCAGATAACAGTTCGGTGATTTGCGGGAAGCTGCGGAAAGCTGGGGGTCGGGCGGCTTCCCCCCACTATGAAGAAACAGCCGAATTCAGCTGCCCGTAAAAACGGCTTAAAATCAAGTTCGTTTAGGTTTAGGCTTATTTTGACCTCCAAGCTGTCCATAAGCTCCAAAAGAACTCGACCTTAACAATTCATAGAGCTAATTCTATAGACAATCAGCATTCCACTCTATACTTATACTTACGCTATGTTTCGGTATAGTCATACCGGCTTTTTAAAATATATTTTCTTAAGTATAATTCTGCATCAATTATTTTATTTTATTTCCACAATGCTTCCATATTGTAGTTTGAATTCTACTAGACAGTGTAGTAGGCATACAAAAATGTTGCAAGTCATAAATTCCTACATTTGCTGCTGCTTCCGCGTCCTGAACTGGGAGAGTTTCTGCTGCGGCAGGTGAACGCGCGGCAGCGGATGGAACGCGACCCCTCCATGCCGGCGTTCAAGAACGGCGCCGTCCGCCAGTTGTGCCTGGTCCTCCCCTCCTCGGCTCCTCCCAATCCCCTTCCCCTATCCATTCATATGAAGTAACTTGATCTTGATCCGAGTCTAATGCTGCCGTGATCCCCGATTCTGCTCTAGTAGGTGGTGAAGAACGAGGGCTGGGAGCACCTGTACGGCGGCCTGGCGCCCTCCCTCGTCGGCACCGCGGCCTCCCAGGTTGGTCGATTCACCAACTTCCTGCCTTGGTTTTCAGATGATTCACACGCTTATGGATTTAATTGTTGTGCTATTAGGGTGTCTACTACTACTTCTACCAAATATTCCGGAGCAGGGCGGAGGCGGCGTCCCTTTGGCGATCCATCAGAGGGATTGGCGATGGATCCGTCGGGATGCTTCAGTCGCTTACTGTCGCTGCACTTTCTGGGTAATAATTCTAACTACCTGTGTGTATCGAATCGTTGATTACATGCACTACATTGTCTTTTCTATTTGTTGTTGTAAGTTCCAAAAGGTTACGGCTTATGTTGACGAGCCTTTTGTGCTGCTGATTCCCGATTTGCAGATGTGTCAATGTACTTCTTACATGCCCAATCTGGGTTATTGTTACACGAATGCAAGTAAGCAAATAGTTTCTGGGGACAGTGTCTCCTAATCAACTGCTTTTAGTGAAACCATTTGATAACTCCTGAAGACGAATTTATTCTTGCCTGCAGACTCACAGAAAGTCAAACAAACAGCAAATCCCTGAGGGTTTGACGTCTGCTCTTGACAAGGCTCTACAAGCTGCCCCAGTTGAAAACATCCCTCATAAAACTATCAATGTTGTATGTATCTCCGATCATTTTCTCTTTAGATCAAGATAATCTATTTGCACAATTACATTTCGCTGATTACTACATGACTGATTATTGTCATTCCTGACCTTTGTGGGGAAGAGTTAATTAGTTTGTGGGATTGTAAGGGTGATAAGCCCGTATTTAGATAGATTCAGTAGAAACTTCCTAATCATTTTGCATCTTGAATATCAATTTTAGGTTTTACATGTATATGAATGATTATCTTGTAACCGATAGTTCTTGTACAGCCAAGTTTCTTTTGTTGTAATTCAGTAGTACGTCATTTCTTGCTATTCCACAACCTTTGACATCAGCCACGAGCCTATAAGTTCCTCATAAATTCCTCCCATTGTTTGCCCAGTTGGTTTGAATTGGTAATGCTGTAAATTTAGTTAAGTATCCGGTTCTCAGTTACAAAGGGTGTCATGATTCACTAGCTGAACAAGTATATTCTTCACATCATTACCGTGTTGCTGCAAGTATCAAATATTCATACGACAACAACGAATGACCTGAGCTGACTCTTCGAATCTTGTAAATGCTGAAATATGATTGAAATATAGGGAATCTTATTTGTGCCAAAGTTAGGGGAAAATTTTACCTATTGGTTCATTTTACTTTTGACTCTTTGTCAAGCTAGTGAAATGCAAACCTTGTTGACCAAAAATTGTGTATATGTTTTTCCTTTTTTAATTAAAAAACCTTTACCATAGCTCTAGAGTAGACACAACAGCAGCAGTAAACATGAGAACCAAATGAATTATGAACATGGTCTGAGTTTGCATACGGCAGGATGGAAGGATCTGGGAATCATCTTGTGGTCCACATTAGATACCAAGAAATAATGTACTAGGAGAACGGGGCGAGTAGTATTACTTTATGAGGCAAAGAATAAATTCATTTTTTTGCTATAGTTCTTTTTGTTTATTTATCTAAAGGCTGATGTTTTAAATTTGATCTTAATACGAAGCAGACCTCAGCTGCTACAATTCTAATTTAACTTGGAGTATGGTTGAACTGACTTGGTCTAGCTGCAGATTCAGGATCTTTACAAGGAAGCTGGAGTGTTTGGTTTCTGGAAAGGGGTTATTCCAGCTCTTATTATGGTAAGCCCCTGTTTCACATATTTCTTTTGCTCAATGGTTTTACAAAGGGTTGTTCACCAAGTTTCACCTGTTCCTACTTACTAGGTTAGCAATCCCGCAATCCAGTTCATGTTGTATGAGGCTCTTCTAAAGAAGCTGAAGAAAAGACGAGCCTCTAATTTGAAGGGGGCTCAGGGACTGACTGCTCTTGAAGTAAGCTTTACCGTTTCTGGTGAATCTTTTTTACTGATTATTAGGGCGTGTACTGCATCACTTCAACTATCCTGTGCTTGAGCCTGAAGGCCTTGAACCTATTACTTATAAATACTCTGAAAGGTTGTTCATTTATGGCATATATTCAGTCTAGAAAATTAGGGCATGATTTGTTGAAAATAAGTATGGCATTTTGACGTGCTTCCCTAATACTAGTATCTCTTTGTTGTTATGGAAACTAGAAGATACACCGCGCGTTGCAGCGGGAATATATTTAGAAACTTATATTTTAAATAAAAGGGCATGAAAAATATGATACATTAAGTTCTCTATATGAATATGCAAAATGCAGTTTGTCATGGTTGAGGTACTAAATTTATTCTGACACAAAATATATATGTATAAAAAATTATTAGCATGTACAATTAAATAATTAAAAAATAATAATGGTGTGGATTTTGCATACAAAGATTAATAAATATTAGTGGAGGTGACATGGACAATTGATAGGCTAAGAGAGAGGATGATGTGGATAGCTTGCATGTTGAGATAGAAAAATCATAAATGAACTTAGTGGAGTTTTACTTTATAAGAGGTATAGATTCCTAGCAGCTAACCTCCCTTGTAAAGACACATGCTCAGATTTTTCTTCTTGGAGCTATGGCAAAACTGGGGGCAACTGTTGTTACATATCCTCTTCTAGTTGTGAAGGTGATTATTTGGTGCACCCAATGTAACTGCAGCTGATCCTCTGCATGTTTGTGCACATATGTCAAACTGAACCATGTTTATGCTGCAGGCAAGACTTCAGGCGAAGCAAATGATTGGCAGCAACAAGAAGCACCGCTACAAAGGTACATGATTGGCCATCATTCATTTTTTTTTATGTTGAGTCAGTTCAAATTATTTAGGTCCTCCTGCTATGAAGTCTTTTTCTCTTCCCTTCATCACTTCTTATTTTTACTGACTTTCCTATCAAATGTTTCATTGCACCATGTCTTGCTTTCAGGCACATTTGATGCAATCACAAAAATGATGCGTTATGAAGGCATGTCTGGACTTTATAAAGGAATGGGTACAAAAATTGTTCAAAATGTTTTTGCTTCCGCTCTCCTTTTCATGATCAAGGAGGAGCTGGTGAAGGGTGCTCGATTATTGGTAACCGGTGACACTAGTCTGGTTAAGAAGTTGCCTTCAAAGCCATCAAGATGATGTAGGACTTCGCAAAAGTGATAATCACTGATTATATCATAAATGGGAACAGAGTCAGCAAATAAAACTTGCTCTGTTAAGGGATATATCAAGTTACCAAACTCTAGGTTCTAAAAAATATCATCCGAGTGAAGATATTGTCAAAAGGTAAATTTATTCTTGATAAGGAGGAGATGAAGTTTCATAAATTCAGTGAACATAGGAATGTACCAATCCTTCACTGGACGCCACCCCCCATTGGCTGGTGTAAGCTAAATACAGATGGCGCCCTTAATGTTGATGGGCGAGCAGGTGCTGGTATGGTACTACGGGACTACAAAGGTGAAATTATAATATCGGCATGTCGACAGCTATTGTACTGCAGAGATGCACTTGGAGCAGAGCTGAGTGCAGTTTTAGATGGTTTATCTTTGGCATTACAATGGTGCAGCGCTCCGCTGATCATTGAAACTGATTGTTTGGAGATAGTGAAGAGCTTAAAGAATGAAGCTGTAGATCCTTCAGTCTACACTTCCATGGTTGAAGAAATAAAGACCTTGCTACAGGTCTGTGAAACTTGTACTACTCGTGCTAAAAGAAGCCAGAACAATAGTAGCCATTTCATGGCTAATTATTCTAGAGTTCATTCATGTACGGCAGTGTGGCATTCCTCTGGTCCAGAAGGTCTACCTACTATTTGCCATAGAGATTGTAATCCCTGATTTTTTGAGTAATACAAGTTCCATTCACAAAAAAAATAGGGGGGGGGGGGGGGGGGGGGAGGGGGGAGTATGAACACAAGGTTGTAGACACTATAATTCTTTTAGGAACCAGAATTATATATATTTGATAGGATATTTAAGTCGTTCATGTAAAATATATTCGGAAATTGACGTGGGGTTACCACGCCAAATCCCTCGGATGACATCCTTGGGTTGAGAGAATAGGAGAAGAAGATGGTGGTACTGGTGGATCCGTCGGCTGACAAGCGGGATTTACCCAGGTTCAGGCCCCCGAAGGTAAAAGCCCTACGTCCTGCTTATTTGGAATTGACGATGAGCTTTACAGATCGATTACAATGGCGAGATCGTGAGATGCGATCTCGCTAGGGTTTCTGGTGGGGAATATGAGCGTACCCTAGGTCGGCGGCCCTCCCAGTCCTTAAATAGTGGGACTGGGTCTCGGGTCCTATACCGACTAGGTTTACATCTGGGCCTGCCGACCTAATATTTCTAAGCCTTTCCTACGGGGCCTCCTTCCTGAGCCTTATGACCGATGGGCCTTTGTCCTTTTCCGCACAAGGATAGTCCACTGTGGCACACCCGAAAGGTGTAACCACATCAGTAGTCCCCGAGGACCTAGTAGACTTGGAGAGTCTGGTAGGGACTCCTCTGCATTGTATCGTCCTGGTGCGAGTCGTGCCTTTAGCGATTCATTCGTATCCGTGTTTCAGGACGCTTAGTGGTGGATCTCGCACAATAAGCCTGGTGCTCTCGACGGATCGGGACCAGTTAAGTGCTCTTGGGCACAAGCATTATTAGCGTACATCAAACTCGAGTCCCCAGGTTCGAGCTTGGAGGCTAGTCCCTTCGACTCCAGCCGCTTGGGATCTTACGGAGTCGAATTCGGCCTGAAAGGGTACCCAACGCGTCCGTCGGGATTTTTCTTCACACCTGCTGGTGCGGCATATCTGTCAAGCTACCACTGCTGCTGCCAGTGGGCCTGTCCCTACACGACGGATCGGTGGGTCTTACCTTTGCACTACGGAGTGCAGCATCCGAGGGTCAGCTGTATTTGATTCATCTCGGGTATTTTGCTCGGGTTATACCGAAGTCGATAACCTTCCGAGTGTCGCACAGTCGTGCTTTCATCGAGTGCGCGGTGGCGCTCCTGAGGAGAGTGTTCCCCAAAATTATGCTGAATGATTTAAAACTGGGGATAATCTCAACCCATTTATTTTGCCGTAAACCGAGGGATTTGTTTTGCTCCCGATGGGAGTGAACAGATGCAAATTTGTTCAGTCTAACAGCATATGGGAGTCGATACTTTGTCGAGTAAGACCGTGCCGAAGGCAGTCTATAACTCCTGCGTCATGAATGACGTCACGCGCGTGCGTTGCGCTACCGAGGCGCTCTGTCGTTTGGCCTGGCAGAAGTGACAGTACGGAACGTCACGTCGGTTTGACTGGTGGGCGCGAAAATTTCGCCACGCCATGATGATGGCCTCCTTGTTTCTCGTGCGTAGTGGGCGACGTGGCCGGCGACGGTTGCCCTCCGCACGCGCCACGTGTGGGGTTGGATGTGCTCCGTTTTGCTCGATGAATATCGGACGGCACAGATCGCCCAGTCCGATGGATAAATAGGGGCGCCCCGGCGGTGAAAAAGGCACAATCCCCATTCTCACCGCCGAAGTTCCCCTTCTCCCGTTGCGCTCTGCATCTCTGCGTGTAGCCACCAAAGCGTCCATGTCCACCTCCGGCATGAAGAAAATCTCCGGAAAGAAGAGGTTCGCCGGCGCCGCCGCCGCCGGCACCGGCACGGCCGGCGGGCTGAAGAAGATTCACGGCAACTGGCAGAGGTCGTCCATGAATGAGCGCCAGCTGGAGGCGCTGCGCCGCGACGGCCTCCTGCCGCCGTTGGAGAAGATGGCGACGCGGGCGCCCGGCGATGAGGTGGCCCCTCGTCCCCATGACGGCGAGCGCGTCTGCTTCGTCAATTTCGTGAACAGGGGGATTCGCCTTCCCTGTTCACGAATTCGTCCGGGGCTGATGTACGCGTACGACGTCCAGCTCCACGACTTCACGCCGAACGCCATCCTCCACATTAGCTGCTTCATCGTCCTGTGCGAGTGCTTCCTCGGCATTCACCCGCACTGGGGGCTGTGGCAGCGGATCTTCAACGTGAAGCGCAATGCCGACACTCGCGGTGTTTACCCCGTCGGGGGTTTCGGCATCCAGTCCCGCGGGGACATCGAGTACTTCGACCTGAAGCAGCTCGAGTCCGCGCATAACTGGAGGAAAAGGTGGTTCTACGTCACCGACGTCTACCAGCCCGGGCAGAAGTACGGGGTTCCCCCGTTCCGTGCTGGCGTGACCGTGATGAAGAAGAACTCCTGGACGCATCGCCCCAACGCCCGAGTGATCAAGGAGTCCGATCCCCTCATGTCTCGGGTGTCGAGGTTGCTGAAGACCGCCGGCAAGGAGGTAAGTGGCGTTCACCTCATCGCCACTTTCATCAGAAGGCGGGTGCACCCGATTCAAGCTCGGGCGCACCCGTTGTTCGAGTTTGCTGGAGCCGCCGACGTGACGCGCACATCCGCGGAAGAGTTGTCCACGGGCGAGGTCGAGTCTCGCGTTTGCGCACTGACCCTGCTCAAGGTCGGCGAGGCAAACGTCCTTGAATCGCCCGTGGTGCCATTCAGCCTCGAGAACCCTGTTCCAGAGGTATGTGCTTTGTTCTTGTGTTTATTTTCTCTGTTTGCTGTGTTTGCCGATGTTTTGATTGCTGAGAGAGAGTCTTTGTTTTTCTGCTCGAAGGGCTTCTCGACGTTTGTCAGCCTTCCTCCTCTTCCTGAGGAGAAGGGGACTTCCGCGGCCCCTGACTTGCGGGATGATCCTGATGAGCAGGACATTTCTGTCTGCTCTGCTGTGTCGGTCGAGGATGCAGAGGCTGCGGACAGTGATGAAGTTCCTCTCATCCGCCGCAAGCGTTTCCGCGATGCTGGCTCCAAGGCAGCGGGGGAGTCGAAGCAGGGTCCCGTCGCGGAGGGTTCCAGTTCATCATCGCCTCCTGCTCGTGCCGACAAGGAGGTCCCTCCGGCGCGTGATCCCGTGGAGCCTCCGCCGAAGAAGACTTGTGCTGCTCCGGACTGCTTCGACCCTGCCGCTCTGCTGACAGTTCTTAGCTCGTAAGTTTTCAACTGCTGCTTTCCCTTTCTTGTTGGTTAGAGTTTCTATTTGAAATTCTTGGCTTATCGTGTGCTCATCTGCAGGAACTCTTTCTCTGGTGCGACTCTGCCGCCCAATGCGGGCAAACGAACGGATGAGGGCGACAGCGCAGAGGCTCGTTATGTGGAGACAACGGCTCCTCCACCACCGTCTGATCCCGACGTCGCGCCGTCCACAACTGCCTCGACTCCTGGCGACGCCCTTGCCACCATCGCCAACGCTCCTCCGCTTGCTTCAGCCGAGCATGTAAGTAGTGAATACTTTTTGTTTGCATCGGGTGCGTGACAGCGCTCCCGATGGGAGTAGCCCCCGAGTCTATAGTCAACTAGGAACAGTTGGGTATAGACTATAAACTGATCTTTCTCCTTTGTTTCTTTGCTTTTTGTCTGTGATTTATCGGGTGCGCGGCAGCGCTCCCGATGGTGAAAGAACAAACGATGCCCGAGATGTCGCCTAGAGGGGGGGGGGGTGAATAGGCGATTAACACCTTTTCTAATTAGGGGCTTGATAATTACGGAATAAAACTATGTGTTTAAAATAACAAGCAAACAACCTAATTACTAGGCTCACCTATGTGCACCAACAACTTATGCTAAGCAATTTAAGCAACAAGGTGATAGCAAGATAAGAACTTCAAGCACGAAGGCTATCACAATGTAAATTACATAAGTAGAGCTCGGGTATAGAAATAACCGAGGCACGCGGAGACGAGGATGTATTCCCGAGTTCCTCCTTGTTAAGGGAGTACGTCTCGTTGGAGGGTGTGAGCTCGCCACAAGAGGCCTACTCAAGATGCCACAAAGGCCTCACCCTATTCTCCGATGAACCTCACCCAAGGGATTGGTTCACCTTCCACTATCGGAATCCTTCAAGGCGGATTCCGGAGCCCTTTACAACTCTTCTTGGGGCACACACCCACAACTCAATTGGGGCTCCCAAACTCGTGCCGAAGCTTCACAACTCGAAGTCTTCGCGGCACCTCCAACCGTCTAGGGTACACAATGCACCCAAGAGGCACAAGCTCTTGGGAACACAATGCACCCAAGAGTAACAAGCTTCTCAACCTTCAACTTCACGTATCACCGTGGGGAGAGCAACCCGATGCAACTAATGCAAAAGTCAAGAACACACCAAGTGGTCAAATCCTTCTCTCTAAAATCCAACCAAAGCAACTAATGCTATGGAGGGATTTAGGAGGAAGAACAAAGGAGGAACACCAAGAACTCCAAAATCTAGATCCCACGAGTTCCCCCCACTTAGAGGAGATTTTGTTTGGTGGAAATGTAGATCTAGATCTCCTCTCTCTTTTCCCTCAAAGATATGCAAGAATCATGGGAGGAATTGGGAGAGGGGCAAGCTTTTCAAAGTCAACAATGGTGGGAGAGAGAGGGGAAAACGTGCTTGGCTCTTTGGGGAAGAAGGGGGCCTTATATAGGTCCCCAAGAGAAAGAGCTGTTGCAGGAAAACTTACCCCGGAGACTCCGGTCTGTCCAGGCCGGAGACTCCGGCCCAAACCGGAGACTCCGGGGTCATTCGGGGTGTCTCCGGCAGGGCAACAGAGCCGCGCCACCCTTTCGACAAAAATCCAAAGTTTCAGACCGGAGACTCCGGTCTAGGGCCGGAGACTCCGGCCTACAGAAAACCTGCAAAAACAGCAAAACGAAAACTGCAATAACTTTTTCACCCGGACTCCGATTTCGATGATCTTGGGCTCGTTGGAACCGCAACGAAGAGCTCTACAAGATCATGCAGAGAAACATCATAGTCCTACAAAGGAGAATAAAACAAAATGTAGAAAGGTAAACCTTCTCTAAAAAGGAATAACCGGTAAATTCTCCAACATAAAAAACCAACAAGTTTTTCATCAAGACTTCGTTTTCTATGATATTGGGCTTGTTTCAAAGATAATCACAAGCCCTACAAGATCATGCATATACACATCATAGTCCATCATGTGAGGAGGAAATCATAAGGAGAGAGTTTGACCTCTCTTAGAAGAGACAAACCGGTAAAACCTCCAATATCAAAAACGCAAGAAGATAATCATGAAATCCGTTTTTGATGAACTAGAGCTTGGTATGGAGATGAACACAAGCTCTAAATTCTCACATGGATAAAAGCCAAATAACAACCAAGAAAGATGATTGCATGGATGCAAAGGTTTGAGCTCTCCACGAACGATACGATCACGATACTCGGTCGAGAGCCCCTCTTGATAGTACGGCTATCTATCCTATAACCCGGTCTCTCAACTAACATCATGAGACCGGTAAAATAAAAGCCCTATCAAGATCATACCTTTGCCTTGCGCATTAATTCACTTCAGGTTGATGAAGACGATCTTCATCTCCTCAAGATGCACCACCTTTCTTGATTGCGCTTCGCTTGGTGAAGATTCACATGACGCTCCCCATACACCAAGATGGGGAAAGCACTCTTCGGCATATCTTCACTTGGACTTGAGTGTTGATCAACACGCACTTAGCCTTGATCAACACATCATTTTCTTCTCTTAGCATTGACTCCAACAAATGGAGATCAAGCAACGCAAATGGACACAACCTACAATTAGCTCAATACAAATATTAGTCCATAGAGATTGTCATTAATTACCAAAACCATGCATGAGGGCAACCATGCACTTTCAGATGGGAGTAGCCCCCAAGTCTGTGGGCGACTGAATTCAGTCGTGTACAGACTCAAGTTCTTCCACTGACTCTTTGTTCTTTGTTTGGTGCAGCCTATGACGCTCGAGTTGTTGGGTATCGGCCGCCGTTTCGCGGCCATGGAGGCGGAGAAAACTCGCCTGGAGCGAGAGTCCGCCGAACTCCGAGGTTTGTCCTTTGTCTTCTGCTGCTTGGGAGTGTTTTTAGTGCTATTTGTTTGAACGCCTTTTGCCTACAGAGTTGTTGGCGCAGTCGCGACGCGAGAGGAAGAACGTCTCGCAACAGGCTGCTATCCTCAAGGAGCAGCTGGACACCGTCGCGGTCGCGAAGGAGGCGGCCGATGCCCACAAGCAGGCCTTGGTGCAGCGCCTCTGCACGGCGAGCAGCTCCTTGTTGGGTAAGTGTTAACTCTGCTTTTCTCTGTTCTTTCTGCTTCCTTTGGTTTAACCGAGCTTCTTTTCTGCTTTCTTCAGGTAGCCTTGGCACTGTGGCATGTTCCAGCGCCCAGGCTGCCGTCGATGACTTGGACGGCGCAGTTGCTGCTCTAGAGGGTGCTGGCCAACAGGCGGCCGGTCTCCTGGAAAAGGCTACCGGCGCGCTGACGAGCTTGCACGGCAGTCTGTTTCCCAACGGGCAGCCTCCTGCTTCCCTCGGGGAACTGGCTGAGCTGTTTGGCCCTGACAGCTCCGCCATCGACGACTTCAGACGCGAGCACACGGTACGTGGCTCGCAGACCACCCTCCTTATGCTGCCGGGGCACGGCTTCGAGGGTGACTTCGACAAGGCTATGTCTGGGCTGCACCGCGGACCTTCTGGCAAGCCGGTGGCTCTTGGCAGTTTCGCCGAGCGGTCTCGCGAGTTGGCATAGAAGCTGACTGAAACCTTGGAGAAGCAGGCTGCTAAACGTGCGGAGAAGGCCAAGAAGTCTGCGAGCTCGCAGTAGCTGCTTGTCTTTGTATTTTTCATCTTTTGTAGTTTGTCCGTGGCGATGCCTGTCACCCTTTTGTAATGGTTGTGCCAGTTGCAAACTTTATATAAGATATTCCATCTGTCTTGATGTCTTTGTGCCTTGCGACTTCTTCCAGCCCCCGGGCCTTCCTCAAGAAGGATGTCTCATACTTGGCTGCTTGGCTTGCTAACAGGTAAATCCAATGATTGCCGCTCCGTCTTCTGATGCCGCGCCGCATGTTCGTTTGGCCGCGACTGCTGGTTGTTCTTTCGGGAACCGTGACTCCGGGGATTATCGGCTCACGATGCTCCGGGATCGCTGCGCTAGACTTGAGCAAGACCTGCGGGTGGCGCAGGGTGCCTTGGCCGTACTTAAGTCGAAGCAGCCTCGCCCTGCTGAACGGGAAGCATTCCTTCTTGAGGAGTTGTAAAAGGCCAACAATGACTTACTATGTAAGTGGCTGCAAGCCCCCGAGTCTATTGGCGTCGCTCATTTCCTTAGTTGTTTCATCTTTCCTTTGTGTGTAGGTGTACAACAAGACCCTCAAGCTGAGGCCGGTCGGGTGGATAGTCGGCTTCGCCATGTTGCCGAGGCTATCGGGCGCGACACCACCTCGTTTTGGTCAGACCCCTCACGAGGTCGGGTGCTGGCTGTTCTTCAGGATCGCATAAGCCAGGTGACGTCCTTCGCCGGGGCGTGCCGTTCTGCACTGGCGCTTGTGTACAAGGCGTTGTTCTCTCTGGATCCGCAGCCGCAGGGTCTTAGGACTCTCATGACGCGATTCCGCAATGGCAAGGCTGCGTAGAGTTTTATCCGGACGCAGCTTGTCAGCGGTGCGATGTACGCCTTAGCTTTTGTTCACCGGCGGCACCCGTATCTCGTCCTGAGGGGGATAGAAGAAATCCCCGACAGGGAAGACGGGGAGCCTACGCCGATGGAAACTCACTATCGCACCGTAGAAGATGTAGCCGTCAAGTTGATTAGGAAGCTGGAGCATGACACCAAGATTTACTCGGACTATGTGGCGTCACGGGTTCCAAAGGACGAGCTTGTAGACTGATTTTTTTTTTGTTTGTGCAAGCACATTGTATATTTGCAGAAAACTTGTATGCTTGCTCTGTAGAGCTTGGAGTTGCTTTGTATATAGAGTTCGCTTTGTTTTGGCCTTTACTTAGCGCCGCCTCCGAGCATCGGTGTGCTGCTAAGGCAGAGAATGATTTGTGCTCGAACGGCGTAGCCCCCGAGTATCGGGTGTTACGTCCGGAGCTGGATATGATGTTTGCCCTTTCGGGTGTTTATTTTTTGCGCTGTGTGTTGGGTCATATGGTAGAGTAACATTGCGCTTTATTGCTGGAGACATGGTCTCTAATGTTTACAGAGGTGGCTGACCAGCCTTTGATAGTTGTGCTACGCGTAAAAGCGTCGCAGTTGCGCCGCGTTCCAGGGGTTGCAGATGAGTTCGCCTATCTTCGGGTCCTTCAAGCGGTACGCGCCTCCACCGATGACCTCGGCGATGATAAAGGGTCCCTCCCATGGGGAGGCGAGCTTGTGCACCTTCTTCTGTTTGAGTCAGAGTACCAGGTCTCCTTCGACAAAGGCTCTTGTGCGCAGCCGCTTGATGTGATAGTTGTGGAGGTTCTGCTGGTAGATAGCCATTTGGGAGAGTGCGATGTCCCGGGCCTCATCCAGCAAGTCGACGTCGTCCTCGAGTGCGGCTTCGTCGTACGCGATGATGCGAGGTGCATCGAAGCATATGTCATGTGGCAGGACTGCCTCTGCTCCGTACACCATGAAGAATGGCGTGTACTACGTCGATCTGTTGGGCGTGGTGCGCAAGCTCCATAGCACCGATGGTAGCTCCTCTACCCAGGATCCTGCTGCGCGCCTAAGTGGCACCAGGAGGCGCTTCTTGATGCCGCTGCATACGAGGCCGTTTGCCTTTTCCACCTGCCCGTTAGATTGCGGGTAGCCGACGGAAGCGTAGTTCAGCTTGATGCCCTTCTCCTGGCAGAACTCTTGGAACCCCTCGGCTGTGAAGTTTGTTCCGTTATCAGTGATGATGCTGTGAGGCACCCCAAAGCGAAACATGATGGACTTGATGAAGTTGACAGCTGAGGTAGCTACGTAGTTGGTAATTGGCACGGCCTCTATCCACTTGGTGACTTTATCGACAGCCACAAGTAGATGTGTGTGTCCTCCTCGAGAAGACTTGCGCAGTGGCCCGACCATATCGAGTCCCCACTGGGCGAAAGGCCACACCAAAGGTATTGTATTCAGTTCTGACGCCGGTGCATGAGGTCGTGTTGCGAACTTCTGGCAGCCGATACACCGCTTGACGATGTCCTCGGCGTCCTGCAACGCCGTGGGCCAGTAGAATCCGGCACGCAGAGCCTTGGCGACTAAGGCTCTACTGCTAGCATGATGTCCACACATGCCAGCATGGATCTCGAGGAGCATGGCCTTGCCGTCCTATGATGCGATGCACCTCTGGAGGATGCCTGATATGCTGCGCTTGTACAGCTCTCCGCCGATTATTGTGAATGCTTTGGCACGGCGAGTGATACGCCGTGCTTCGACTGTGTCCTCTGGAAGCTCCTGCCGGAGCATATATGCCAGGAATGGCTTTGTCCAGATAGGCTCGACAAGGAATACTTCGACTGAAGGTTCTGCTGCTGCAGATGCGTCTTCGCTTGCAGCTTCAGTCCCGGTTGCCGGTGTAGAGGGAGCCGCAGGCTGCTTGACCTTGATAGATCTTTTGTTTATCTTCTCCAGGAAGACTCCGGTGGGCACCTTGAGTTTCAAGGACCCGATGTTGGCGAGGGTGTCTGCCTCCTCATTGCTTGCTCGCCCGACATGGCGGAGCTCGCAGTTGTCGAAGCTCCCCTCCATGATGTTATATAGGTTCCTGTATGCTATCATGTTCTATGTTGTTGCATCGCACTCCTTCATGGTCTGTTGCACGACCAGGTTCGAATCTCCGTATATCACCAGGCGATCAGCGCCGCACTCCTTAGCCATCTTCATCCCATGGATCAGGGCTTCATATTCTGCTTCGTTGTTGGATGGCTTCTCGAAGTCCATCTGCAGCACATAACGAAGCTTGTCGCCTTTGGGTGATATGAGGATAACACCTGCTCTTGCGCCTTCGTTCCTCTTGGACCCATCGAAGTACATGGTCCATGAGTTGGACGTATCGGGTACCGACGGCAACTGCATCTCCATCCACTCCGTAGTGAAGTCGGGGAGGACTTGTGCCTTGATTGTTGTCGGGTGTTTGTATGTTAGGTCTAGAGGACCTAATTCGATGCTCCACTTGGCGACTCTGCCTATCGCTTTGGAGTTGTTGAGTATGTCACTTAGTGGAGCCGCGCTCACCACCGTGATGGGGTACTCTTGGAAGTAGTGTGCCACCTTGCGCGAGGTCATGAATACCCCATACGCCAGCTTCTGATAGTGCGGGTATCTCTGCTTCGACTGAGACAACACCTCGGTGAGGTAGTATATCGGTCTCTGCACGCCATGAGCTTTTCCTTCTTCAGCCCGCTCGACTACCAGCACCGTACTGACTATCCTGTTTGTGGCTGCTATGTAGAGATACAACGGCTCCTTTTAGTGTGGTGCCACCAGGACTGGTGGCGTTGATAGGGTGCGCTTGAGGTCGACGAAGGCGGCTTGGGCTTCCTTGGTCCACTCGAAGCGGTCCGTCTTCTTCATCAGGTGGTAGAATGGGAGCGCCTTCTCCCCAAGCCTGCTAATGAATCAGCTGAGTGCCGCTATCCTTCCAGAGAGATGCTGCACATCCCTGAGCTTCGACGGTGCCGGCATCTTCAGGATCGCCTGTATTTTCTCCGGGTTTGCTTCGATGCCTCGCGCAGATACGAGGTAGCCTAGTAGTTGCCCGGCTGGCACACCGAACACGCACTTAGTAGGGTTTAGCTTGATGGTGTATTTCTTCAGTGCGGCGAATGTTTCACGGAGGTCGTCAAGGAGTGTGTCTTCCTTCTTGGTCTTGGTGACGATGTCGTCAACGTACACCTGGACATTGCGTCCGATCTGCTCCTTGAGACAGTTCTGCATCATACGCTGGTACGTGGCACCCGCGTTCTTCAGCCCGAAGGGCATCGTTGTGTAATAGTAAACACCAAAGGGTGTGATGAGTGTTGTTTTCTCTTCGTCTTCCGTCTTCATCCTGATCTGGTTATAGCCTGAATAGGCATCCAAGAAGCAGAGGCGCGCGCAGCCTGCAGTCGAGTCGACAATTTGGTCGATTCGTGGCAGTGGAAAATGATCTTTTGGACAACGATTCGTGGCAGTGGAAAATGATCTTTTGGACAACACTTGTTTAATGAAGTGAAGTCGACACACATGCGTAGTATGTCTGTGTTCTTCTTTGGCATGCACCAGGACTGGGTTGGCGACCCCGTCAGACTTCTTGATCTCCCGGATGAAGTTGACTGCCAGGAGCCTATTGATTTCTTGCCCGATGGCGAGGCGCTTCGGCTCCGCAAAGCGGCGCATCGTTTGCTTGAAGGGCCTCGCATTGGGAAGGATCTGGAGGGCGTGCTCGGCGAATTCCCTGGGTATGCCTGGCATGTCGGCTGGACACCAAGCGAAAATCTCCCAGTTCTCACGTAGGAACTCGACGAGCGCGCCTTCCTATGCGCAAGGCAAGCTCGTCGATACGAGGACCGTCTTCTTGGGGTCCGTCGGGTGCACCTGATGCTCCCTTGTGTCATTTGTCGCGTTGAAGGCAGAGCCTGACGCTGATTGTTTGCCCTCGGGAAAGAGGGTGCTGTCATTGGTAAGTGCCAACTCCTGAAGCTGTTCCTGCGCCCCGAACGACTCAGAGATCTTGTTGAACTTGCGATCGCACTCGTCGGATCGTTCGAAGTCTCCGTTGACGGTGATTGTCCCGTAAGGTCCCGGCATCTTCAGCTTCAGGTAGGCATAGTGCGGCACCGCCATGAACCGTGCGAACGCTGGTCGTCCCAGGATGACATGGTATTGCGACTTCCAGTCAACCACCTCGAACTCTATCTTCTCCTTCCGGAAGTTGGCTGGCTCACCAAAGATCACGTCGAGTGAGATCGTTCCCAAGGGATAAACTGGTCTCCCTGGTACTATGCCGTGGAAGGTGTTGACGGAAGGCGCCAGTTTTGTCGTCAGTATGTTCATTCCGCGCAGCATGTCAGCGAACATGATATTGATTCCGCTGCCACCATCCATGAACGCGCGGCTCATAGCGAAGCCTCCTATCTGCGCATCCAAAACGAGGGCTGAGTGGCCCGGCCGCGGGACTTGAGGTGGATGATCGTCCCTGGTGAATGTTATGCTGGCCTGTGACCAGTTGAGGTACTCTGGTACCGCGGGTGGTGATTTGACGGCAAGGTGGACCTGCCTTGTTATGAGCTTTTGGTCCCGATTTGAGGGACGTCCTTTCTGAATCATGAACATGCGACCCACAGGCTTTGGGTAAGCATCCCCATCAGATCTTGGCTCTTCTACCCGTGGCTGGTACTGGACTGCACCCGCCATGTGTCTCGGAGGCAATGGTGGAGCGTGCGGCGCTCCCACAGCCAATGCCCTAGGTACTGCATGCGCCTGCTGTTGCTGTTGCAGGAGGAGCTGTGCGTACTGGTCATGGAGGATATGAAATTTCTCACAGTCTTTGAGGAGGTGCTTGGATGTGAGAACACCATTCTCATCTCTGAACATGTGGAACCGGCACGCGTCATGAAGCGTTGGGGGAGGTCGTGGAGCTCGACCACCTCGCGACTCTCATGGCCGCCATTCGCGCTTGATTTCTTTGTTGCCCTTGTAACCGGTTGTTCGAGTGTCGCGCTCATAGTGACTGTCGTCACGGTTTCTTTGCTCGTGGCTTTCAGGAAAACCTGCCGCCACGAGTTCCATGCCCTCCGTGTCCTCGCAGACACACGACTTCCTCTTGCGACGGCGGTCGCTATTACGGCGACTCCAAGAACCTTGGTCGCCGTTGTTACCAGGTGTGCCGGCACGCTCATTGCGTATGGAATCTTCGCCATCCGCCCACTCATTGCTATCTGCATGAGATGGGCTATGGTCTTCGGCTTTATTCTTCTGAGCATCTCCTTCAGCTCGAGTCGATAGACTCCTCGAGTGAACGCGTATATGGCGTTGTCTTCCGATATCTTCTCCGCCGCGTTCGGAGGAGAGTCCATCGCTAGATGTACTCGCGCAGCGTCTCATCTTCACGCTGCTTGCAGGCTCGCAGCTCCTCGTATGAGGAAGGTCTCTTGTATGTGCCGATGAAATTGCGGACGAAGTCCTCGCTGAAGTCTTCCCAGCAAGTGTATGCGCCTCTCGGTAGGCTCTTGAGCCACGCTCGAGCCGACCCCGAGAGCATGAGTTGTATGTACTGCATGGCAGTGGACGTCGATCCTCTTTGGCAGGTTACTGCCGTGAGGTAGTCCTCCAGCCAGGCGGAGGGTTCTTGTAGACCATCATACTTTGGGGTCTCAGATGTTAATCTGAAACCCTTCGGCATCCTTGCCTCTCGGATACGGCGACTGAAGCAGAGTGCTCCGCAAGGTTCGAAGTCTTCTTCGGAGTCTGGATCGTCGCTGCTCGTGTCGCGTGCGGCCCGCCTCGTGCGGTTCCTGTTGACCTTGTTCTGCGTGATGACGTTGCGTGCGTCCTCACTTTCCGTGAGGTGATATTGATCTTCTCGTCCGCGAGTTGCGCGATGCCTCCAATCACGGGTGGCGCGGTTTTCGCGGTCGTGAGCGGCACGCTTGTTGTTTACACACACGATGCGGTCCTCCTGATCGCGAGCAGCGTGGTCGCCAAGGTGGCGGGTCCGCGGTTCATGCCGTGGACTTTGTTGTCGCCGTGGAGGCGCGTTGTTGGTAGTCACTGCAGCTGCGGTTGGTTGTGGCGGTTCCTCTGGTATCAGCTCCGCACCCGCCATGCTGACGAACTTGATTTGCTGGCCGTACAAGGCCGCCCGAGGGTCGCCCTCTGGTGGTTGCGTCGCTTGCAGGTACGTGGCCACCGACATGAGGGCGCCGGTAGCTGTTTTGGGAATTGGTATTCCTCCGTCATCCAGGGACATGAAGGAGTCCTCCAAGTTTCAGGTGACGGTAGTCCTTGCCCCCTCCGGTATACGCAGGTAGTGGGGCCGATCGCGAGAAGGTTGAGATCGCCCTGATGATTGAACGGATAAATTCGCCCGTCGCGCGCTTGACAGGCTAGCTTGCCTTCTTCTCTCCGCAAGGACCCTCTCCTGCTCCTTTAGCTTGATGCTGTCCTGCCATAGCAGGTACTGGTAGCATTGCAGGTCTTCAGCCATTGCATCCTCCGCCGGAGCGCCATCCGCTACGGCCTTTATCGCCTTTTCACCCATAGCTTGGGTGATGTGCAGTTGAGTTCGTCCATTCTGCAGAGTTACTGTGAACGGGTATGTACGTGGCTCGGGTGGAGCGCTTGGTGATGCTGCCGTTATGATACCCGTCCCCGCGGCCGGTCCTGCGGCTGGTCCTGCAGGTGGTCCCGCGGGTGCTGTCATGTACACCTGCATGGGGAGGATGCGCGGAACTTCCTCCAGATCCGAGTCGTCTCCAAAGACGGACTCGAAGTTTACTTGATTTCCGTCGGCGAAGTTCGAAGGGCTCGATGACAGAGTCGATGAAGCATAGGGCACGACTGCCCATTCAGTCATGCGCGCGAAAGATTGCGTAGTCGCAGTCGAGAACGACGCGATATCCTTGAGCGGATTGTCTAAAAGCTCGTCAGAGGAGGACACGGCGAAGGCCAATGCAGCCGATGACGGGGCGGATTCTACCGCGGCAGTCGATGAAGTAGCGGGTGCTGTTGCCGCAGGGTTCGGTGCGTCCGTGAGGCGGAGAGTGCCCCACTTGTTGACGAAGAAACGTAGTTCGCCGAAGTTTACGTCCACACCTGCGTGTAGATCCGTGAAGGCCGGCCGCGTGACCGGCGAGTGTGGGCTAAATCCCAGGGAGCTGAAGAAGATCGGCGATTGCAGATCCGGCGAGTCGCCGATGGTCCCTGATAAAGCCGCCGAATCAGTAGATCCAGCACCAGTCTTTTCCCACAGACGGCGCCAATTGACGTGGGGTTACCACGCCAAATCCCTCGGATGACATCCTTGGGTTGAGAGAATAGGAGAAGAAGATGGTGGTACTGGTGGATCCGTCGGCTGACAAG
Organism: Puccinellia tenuiflora; assembly: GCA_012064385.1. NCBI lineage: Eukaryota > Viridiplantae > Streptophyta > Magnoliopsida > Poales > Poaceae > Puccinellia > Puccinellia tenuiflora. The sequence goes on along the minus strand of QRDG01000263.1, from coordinate 18,576 downwards.
CGGGATTTACCCAGGTTCAAGCCCCCAAAGGTAAAAGCCCTACGTCATGCTTGTCTGGAATTGACGATGAGCTTTACAGATCGATTACAATGGCGAGATCGTGAGATGCGATCTCGCTAGGGTTTCTGGTGGGGAATATGAGCGTACCCTAGGTCGGCGGCCCTCCAAGTACTTAAATAGTGGTATTGGGTCTCGGGTCCTATACCGACTAGGTTTACATTTGGGCCTGCCGACCTAATATTTCTAAGCCTTTCCTTCGGGGCCTCCTTCCTGGGCCTTATGACCGATGGGCCTTTGTCCTTTTCCGCACCAGGGTAGTCCACGGTGGCACACCCGAAAGGTGTAACCACATCAGAAATGTTGTAACATCGAAAATAAGTTGGTAACGAGAATGGCAAGTGTCTCATCTACACAGGTTTCTTGAGTTGCTTTAGCCTGTTTGTTTTGGTAACGAGATCTGCGGCCAGGGAACGGTGCGGTCCTTCTCCTCTGCAGGCCTGCGACTCTAAGGGGCGATGTGGATCTCGGCCGGTTCCAACGAACTCGGCCCTGGTCTACGGGCATCGGGGCACGGAGGCGGGATTCCGGCGGGGGAGGATATGGTAGGGTTGGTGCAAGATCTGCCAGTGGATGGCGACGGCGGCGGTCTAAGCGCTGCAGCGCGGCAGCTGGGCTAATTGGTATTGATCTGGGCCTGATCTAGACCGGATCTGGGCCTAATAGGCCGTGCTTGATTTGTCCGGTCGGCGACCACCTTTGGCGGTGGAGGACGGCGGATGTCCCTCGATTGGCTGCAGCGAGTCTTGCCACCTACGCAGGCTTGGATCTGTCACAGTCCTACGTTATCCAATATGTTGGGCTTGCGGTGCGATGTTGTCGGTCACGGGGCTCGAGTTCGGGGACGCCGAGTCAACGACCCTGAAAGGTGGACTGCATAGGCTTCTCTATGGCGAGCGACGTGGCAGTAGTGATGGCTTTTCTCTTTGGCTATGCGGATGGCGAGGAGCGGGCGGTGGGGGTCCCTGGAGTTGGCGGTGCTTCGGCAAAGACAACTCCCAGACAGTATTCTGGAGGCCAGACTCGTTGATAGTGGGTGGTTCTATCGGAGAACTGTCCCAGGAACTGGGTGAGTCTCACTAGGTATCGAGTAAGGGGCTGAACACGTAATCAAACAACTCTCAACGTGCCTCGGCATCGGTGCTCGTCGAGCGCGCTGCGGGACAGCACTGCAGATATGAACGCACGGTATTACCCAGGTTCAGGGCCCTCTAGGAGAGGTAAAACCCCTACGTCATGCCTTGGATGTATTGCACTTGCTTGGAGAGGTTTCAGTACAAAGGGAGCTTGGCGAGCTCAAGGTGGCTAACAATGGCTAACCCTAGAACTCAGAACTTCCGACCAAAGATTGAACCGGGGCAGAAGAACCTAGCTAGCTATCAACCAGGGTCCAACCCTTTGCCCGAACGTGCTCCCCCTCCTTTTATAGATGTCTTGGACCTCTTCCCCCAAATATCTTGGTGGGAAGGGTTACCACATGGCGACGAAGGAGGAGGACGGGTGCATGATAAAGGTAGAGTCCATGGACGCGGTCCATGGCAGGGGGCGGTGTCACCAAAGCTGGAAAAGCCACCGTCCAACCAGGACGGTGGGCTGGCGCCGCTGAGGTGGGATGTGTCCCACGGTGACGTCGCCCTTGGAGCGTAGCTGCAGACGGTCCCCTTATCACCAAAGTGGCAATTCTTGGAGCTCCTTTGCTTGGTGCAGCGTTGTTGACTGCTTTATACATAAGAACGGCAACTGCGGCGCTGCCGTCACCGCGCGCTGGCGCGCCCGTGACTCTGCGGAGGGTGCAGAGCCCATGTGCGCCCTGCCGTGGAGGCAGAGCTGGCTTCGTGAGGAAGGAACCCCGCGAGGCAGGAGGCCTCGCCGAGCCTTTCGGCTTGGTCCTTAGCAGAATTTGCAGGTAGCATCCGAAATGCCCTCTCGAGGAGAGGTGGTCCCTCACCGAGGAAAAAACCCTCGGCGAGGAGGAGAGATCCCTCGCGAGAAAAAAACCCTGGCGAGGCTCGCCAGGCTTGGAGAGCCTGGTCCTTAGCGAAATCGTCTGAAGAATGTTGTGGGCCCTGGCAGGCCGGCCCGTGGTACCCTGGTTTCCACTGTGCCGACAGTAGCCCCCGGGCCCGCGATGGGCACGCCGAAGCCCATGGACGGAGGCGAAGCGTCGGGGGCCCAACGATGCCTGCCTGGGCCGTGACACCTGGGGCGTAGCGGTTGCGCCCGAGGCCACGATCTCCTCGGCATCAACGGGCGACCCGGTGGGGCCCGTCACGTCCCTGGTTTTTGGCCAATAAAGCCTGCGCACGCAGACTGCGCCCATCACTTCTCCCATAACTCCGCTGCTCGCTTCCCCCAAACATCTTCTTCTTCCCAGAGCGCTCCGCTTCCAAGATACTCTTCTCTGCCGCGACGATGGCGCCCAAGAAAACAACCGATCCGGCGAAGGGAAAGGCTCCAGCACAGGCTGGTAGGTCCGCGGCGGCGTCGGGGAGCGCTGGACTCGAGGGGGCGCTGCCGAAGTCCCGCCTCCACTCAGCGGCGATTGAAAAGGTGTGCCACCTGGCGGCCTAGAGCACCAACGAGCACGGCGCCACCGGCATGAGACCGGCCGACAGCAGGCTTCTCGAGGGGTACTACCCCATCTTCCTTCAAACTCTCTACGCCGGTCTTGTTCCTCCTTTCTCCGACTTCCTCCCGGGGATCTTGGAGGTGTACCAGATCCAACTCCTCCATCTTCATCCCAACTCCATCCTCATCCTCTCCATCTTCGCCTACCTCTGCGAGGCCTACATTGGCATCCGTCCCTCGGTGGCGCTCTTCCGTAGCTTCTACTCCCTCCGGTCCACCGCGCAGAACGAGCGGATCGGATGCGTCTCCTTCTGCATTGCCGATGCCAGGAGCAGGAACTACATCCCCATCGCATGGTGCGGTGACAACGCCATCACCAAGGTGACGAAGAAGGTGGAGGACTTCCGCCAGCGGTGGTTCTTCGTCGACACCAAGGGGAGCAACCCTCTCCTGGAGGTGCCCGTGGTGCCCCCGAGGAAGTGGGCGCGCTGGGCAAGCGCAAGCTTCGAGGGCCCGAAGCTTGACGCGGTGTGCGAGTGCATTCGGAGCCTTCACGACGCCGGACTCACCGGCCAGATGAAGGCAAAGGACTTCACGAGGCGCCGAATCGCCCCCCTCCAGTGGCATTCAGAGCCGGTGTGGCAGTACACAGGCAGGGAGGACATGATGCGCCTGTGCTTGGACAGCTTCACACCGGAGGTGCTGTACCAGGTCATGGGGATCCTCTTCGCCACGACGGACATCCCATCCCCCACCTGCGACGAGGCCCGGACGCTCTTCAGCTTTGTTGAAGAGAGCGTGCACGAGCACCGCAGGCGCCTGCCTGTATTCGACGAATGGGGGATCGTGCCCGCAGGACACCACGGGCCCTGCACCAACCCGTGGGCGGCAGAGCCGGAGCATATGGACGAGTCGCCGTAGTCGGACGAGGGAGAGGACTCTGGCGAGGACGAGGCCTCGAGAGGCGCCAACCCCTCTGGCGAGGATGAGGCCTCGAGAGGCGCTAACCCCTCGGGAGGCTCCGTCTGCTCCCCAAGGAGCGTACCGCCTGAAGAGGACCTCCAGGTGATCTCCTCCAGCGACAACGAGGATGCCTTCCGCGTGGCTCCCTCCCGTCACACCACGGAGGAGGAGGTGGAGAGCGGCAGCAAGGGAGGACGCTGCGAGCCCCGCTCCAAGGCCATCCACGACAGGAGAGCCGCAGCCGCGAGGGGCACTCCTCGCGAGGAGGCAGGAGCGCCTCGAGAGGAGGCCAGGGCGAGCAGCCCCCAGCCACCAAAGGCGAAGAAGAGGGTGTGGAGGATGGCCGACGAGTAAGCTTTCGTCCTTTCTCTTTCATTTAGCGTTTTGCCTTAAAAAACCCTCCTGAAGAATCTTCTGCTTATCTTTCTTTTCAGGAACCCTGCGCCCCCGAAGAGGCGGCGGCTCCACAAGCTTGGGGAGACCGTTGGCGCCACCGCGGCGACGCCTGCGGCTGGCGAGCCGCAGCAGGTGGCTACTCCTCCCGCAGGTGAGCACCGCGCGGAGGAGGTGGTTGAAGAGGTGGCGCCGTCGCCAGCTCGGGCCGCCACTCCTCCCGCGGTTGAGCACCGCGCGGAGGAGGTGATTGAAGAGGTGGCGCCGTCGCTAGCTCGGGCCGCCACTCCTCCCGCGGTTGAGCACCGCGCGGAGGAGGAGGAGGAGGTTGAAGAGATCATCATGGAGCCGCCTCCAGAGGAGGAGGCTCCCACAAGAGGGGCTGATGTGCCCGAGGCCGCGGCAGGCGCGGCCACCACGGAAGGGGCGGGAAGCGCCCCTGAGGAGCAGGAGGTGGAGGCGCCTCCGGAGCCCACGGACGCCGGAGCCGGGGGCGAGAGGACGCCCAGCCCCCAGAGGGCTCCCGATGCGGGCGGCGAAGGAGGCGCCCACACGAGCCCCCAGGCCGCACCAGATGCGGCCGTGAGCCCGAGACGGGGTGCCTCGGGCGCCCCGCTAAGAATTGAGACCTCTGCACCCCGCAGCAGTGCGGGGACCTTGGCGCTGCGGGAGCCGCGGTGCCACGCGGTTCGCCGCAGCGCCGTCCTTAGCCAGGCGCGGCGGACGCTCGACGAGCTGGAGGTGCAGTTCACCGAAGAGGAACTTGCCAGGGCGGAGTAGTGGGCGAGACTCGACGAGGGCTGGGCCCTCCTCCGCGAGAGCGTGGAGAGCTGCCGCCGGCAGGACGCGGCGGCCCTGGCGGCACGCCAAGAGGCCATGCGCTTCGCCGAAGAGACCCGTGACAGCGTGAAGCGGGAGGCGGCGGAGACCATGGAGCAGCTGGACGCCGCACGGGAGGCGCTCGAGGCGGAAACTGCCTCCAAGCAACAGGAGGTTGCGTCCTTGGAGCAAAACTTCATCACGCACTCCAAATCCGTGGAGAGCAGCTTGAAGGAGCTCCGCGAGAGGCTGGACGCTCGCGAGGTGCAGCTGACCCAGCGCGAGGCAGAGCTCACGCGACGCGAGGGAGAGCTCTCCCCCCGCGAGGTGGAACTGCGCCGGCGCGAGGAGCAGGTCCAGCAACTCGAGAAGGACCAGGCCATCCGCGAGGAGCAGCTGCGGGCCCGCGAGGGGCATGTGGCCAAGGACGAGGCCACTTACGCAGATCGCCTCAAGGCGGCCAACGCTGACTTCGCGGCGAAGCAGAAGAAAATCCAGGAAGAGGCCGACGACAGGGTCAAGCTCATCCGCCAAGATCTCTCCAAGGACTATGACGAGAAGGCCACGAAGCAGGAGGAGCGCTTCAAGGCGAAGCGCAAGGAGCTCCAGGACCGCATCAAGGGGCTCGAGAAGGAGGAGAAGCAGATGGCCTCCCGCCTTCAGAGCGCCAGGGAGGCCCAGGCTCGCGCGGAAGGGAGAGTCGCCGCCCTGGAGAAGGACCTGAGCGAGCTCCACCAGCAGGTGGGGCCGGTCGTGAACCTCGTGGAGCAGGCACGGGACAACGCGCAGATTGGCCGAACCATGTCGCGCCAACGCCAGCGCATGCTCCAAGACCTGGTGCTCCGCGCGCGCGCCGTTGGGGACCGTCTGGGGACCGAGGTCCCCTCCCTTGCCGCAGAGGGGAGCGACGACGAGGCCGCGTACATGTTCTTCTTCGAGCAGTTCCTCGCAAAGCTTGAAGAGACCGCGAAGGACTTCAACGAGCGCGTCGTGGAGGACAGCCGCGATCTCCTCGTCCTCGCCACCTGCCGCATCTTTGCCAACCTCGCGAGGCTCCAGCCCTCGCTTGACCTCGAGGCCGTGACGGCGCCGGTCGACCTCAGCAGCCGCGTCGTGCTGAGCGACAGGACGCGAAAGGCCGCCGAGGAGTACGCCAAGCTATTCGACCAAGTCGAGGTTGAGGAAGGCGAAGACGACGAAGAGGACGCCCCGGAGGAGGAGGTGGATGCCGCCACGGACGGCGCGGGCACCTCGGGAGGCCCGACGGCCTGAGCTTTTCCTGTGGCTGGATGTGCATGAGGCACACATTACTTTAGCATTTACTTGTAAAACTTTTGTAAAGACTTGTTTAAGTGTCGTTTGAACATTCTTGGTGAATTTCCCTCGGGAGGCTTTTATCTTTCCTTTCATGTCTTTTTCGCTCTACGTCTTAGGACCCTCTTTTAGCGCTACACCACCACCGCTTCGGTATGCGAGAGTCAGGGCTCCACAAGGCCGGGGGTGCGTGAGGCCTTGAGAGGTAAGAGGTCCCGAGTCGCGATGCTCGGGGCTCCCCTTTAACGCGCAAGCAGCCCATGAGGCATAGGAGAGAGAAAGAGGCTCGAGGGACAAAAACCAGCGAAAGGAAATTTTAACCAAGTGTTTGGACTTAGCTTCGCGAGGCGTTTTTGCCTTGGAGAGGGTGTTGGTTCCATGATGAGGTGTTTTTTGCCTTGGAGAGGGGGTTGGTTCCCTGATGAGGCGTTTTTCTTCCGATATTGCCTGAGGCTTGTTTTGGACCTGCTTTCTTGCGTTTGGACAGATAGGCGTACCCACAAGCAATACACAGCTAGATAACTCATGCGTGCTCGTAAGTTCCTTCATGTGTGTCTCGCGAGGAGAACAGGCACCAAGGTCCTTGGTGAGTTGACGTGCACGGGAGCTGGTCCATGAGTTCAGAGCTCCCTAGGAGTTGACATGCATGAGAGCTGACCCGTGAGTTCAAAGCTCGGATTCCTTGGGTTTGAGGCGCTGCTGGGATGCTCCCGAGGCACAGGCACCATGCTCAGCCCCCGCTCGCAAGATACACAGGAGGGATCATACGAGCAAGGATGAAAAGCAATAACATAACTGCTTACCGAAGCAACAACATATGCTGGCGCGAAGCGCAAAGGTTCAAAGTGACCTGAAACAGAGGTTCATTACACTGGCGTGGCCAGAAATACAAAATCCGCCATGTCTGGGCATGGGGTTCCACATGGAGTGGCTGAGACTCTCGCGGCCCGAGGCAACGCATGTAGAGAGAGCTCAGAGAGGGGGGCCCCTAGGCGGGGGTGGCTTCAAGAGCCTGCGTTCCACCATGGCTGGGCATGGGGATCCACCTCGCCAAGGCATGGCGCTTGAATAAGTCACCTTGCCGAGGCATGGTGGCTTGGGAGTCTTCTCGAACGGCCCGCGGCAACGTATAGTAGAGAGGGGAGCCCGAAGTTTTTCCTCGTGGAGGATGATGGCACGAGGCTCTCCCTTGATGCAAAAAATTGCTCGTCGAGGACGATCAGGGGTAGAACTTGCGTAGGTGCTGGATGTTACAGGGGTTGGCGACAGGGATGCCGTCCTCCGTCTCGAGCCGCGCGGATCCAGGCCTGGAGATGTGCACGACTCTGTAGGGTCCTTCCCACATTGGCGAGAGCTTGTGGAGGCCTGCCCTGGAGAGGATTCTCCTCAGGACAAGGTCTCCTGCTTTGAGAGTGCGCGGGCGGATGTGGCGGCTGTGGTAGCGACGGAGGTCTTGCTGGTACCTTGCCGCTCTCAGGGCCGCATTGCGGCGGAGCCCCTCGAGCAGCAGCAGGTCGTGGTTGCAGAGTTCGTCCTGCTCAGCCTCCTTAAAGGCCAAGACTCGTGGAGCCATGGGTAATCTTGCTGGGGAGAACGGCTTCAGCGCCATAGACGAGGGAGAGCCAGTTGGCTTTGTTGGCGTGGTGCGGATGGACCAGAGCACCGAGGGGAGCTCATCGATCCAGTGCTTGCCGCTGGCCTTGAGGCGGTTGAAGCTTCTCGTCTTGAGGCCCTTGAGCACCTCGGCGTTGGCTCGCTCAGCCTGCCCGTTGCTTCGTGGGTGAGCCACCGAGGCGTAGCAGATTTGGGCGCCGAGGCTGCCGCAGTAGGACTTGAAGGCGCCGCTGATGAACTGTGAGCCGTTTTCGGTGATGATGCGGTTGGGCACGCCAAAGCGGCAGACCAAGATCCTGATGAATTTCACCGCTGATTTCGCCGGGATGGTGTGCACGGGTTCCACCTCAGGCCACTTGGTGAATTTGTCGATGGCGACGTAGAGGTAGCGGTAGCCCCCGAGCGCTCGTGGGAAGGGTCCCAGGAGGTCCAGCCCCTAGACCGTGAACAGCCAGGAGAGCAGGATGGTTTGGAGTCCTTGCGCGGGCCGATGGATCTGCTTGGCGTGGAATTGGCAGGCGTCGTAGGATTGGACGATTACGGCTGCATCTTGAAGCACTGAAGGCCAGTAGAAGCCACTCCGGAAGACCTTGCCTGCAAGGGTGCGTGAGGATGAATGGTGGCCGCACTCTCCGCTGTGGATGTCGTTGATGAGCTGGCGGCCTTCCTCGGCAGGAACGCACCGCAACGCAACCCCATTGGGGCGCTTACAGTACAGGTCTCCGTCGTGGAGGCAGTAGGACTTGGCCTGGCGAGCAACCCTTTCGGCTTCGGCATCTTCTTCGGGGAGGACTCGATTTTGTAGTAGCTCTTGATCTCATCGATCCAACTAGTGTCTTGGCGTACCAGGGTCATCAGCAAGCGATCGCCTGAGGGCAGCCCGCAGTTTGGTGCTCCACTTGATGGGGCTGGTGGGAGCTCCTCATTGATGCTCGTGTTGATCGCTGGTTGCTTGACCGAGGACTTGGCGAGTCTCTCCTCGAACACTCTAGGCTTCTGGGCCTCCCTTCTTGCTGCTCGCCTGGCGAGTTCATCTGCTTCTTGGTTTTCTCCTCATGGGATATGCTTGAGATTGTCGGAGAATGTTCCCAGGAACTGGGGGTGTCTCCAAGGTATCATGTAAGGGGCTGAACACGGAGTCAAACAATCCTCAACGTGCCCCGGCGACGGTGCTCGTCGGACTCGCTGCGGACGACACTGCAGAGATGGACACAAGATCTTACCCAGGTTCAGGGCCCTCTTTGGGAGGTAAAACCCCTACGTCCTGCTATGGTGTATTGCACTGCTTGGAGAGGTTCACAGTACAAGGAGAGCTTGGTGAGCTCGAGGTGGCTAACAATGGCTACTTGCTAGTCTTCAGATCTAGGGTTAGGGTCTACTAGAGCTGAACCAACCGAAGCTCGAACCCTTTGCTTGACCGTGCTCCCCCTCCTTTTATAGGCGTCCTGGACCTCTTCCGCCCAAACATTTGGGCAGGGAAGGGTTACCACATGGCGACGAGGGAAGGAGCAGGGTGCACGATAAAGGTGGAGTCCATGGATGCGGTCCATGGCAGGGACGACGCTACCAAAGCTGGAAAAGCCACCGGCCAGCCGGACGGTGGGCTGGCGCTTGATGAGGTGGGATGTGACCCACGGTGACGTCATCCTTGGAGCGTAGCTGCAGACGGTTCCCTTATCTCCAAAGAGGCAATACTCGTTGTCCGCTTTGCTTTAAGCCGCTTTGTTGACTGCTTTATACATGGAAGTGGCAACTGCGTCGTCATCATCGCGCGTAGGCACGCGCGTCACTCTGCACATGGCGCAGAGCCCATGTGCGCTCTGCCGCGGAGGCAGAGATGGCTTCGCGAGGAAGGAGCCTCGCGAGGCTAAAAGCCTCGCCGAGTCCTTCGGCTTGGTCCTTAGCAGAATCGCGGGTGGCGTCGGAGACGCCTTGTCGAGGAGTGGTCCCTCGCCAAGGGAGAGAACCCTCGACGAGGAGAAAAGATCCCTCGCGAGGGAAAAACCCTCGCGAGGCTCGCCAGGCTTGGAGAGCCTGGTCCTTAGCGAAAATGCCTGAAGAATCTTGTGGGCCCTGGCAGGCCGGCCCGTGGTACCCTGGTTTCCACTGTGCCGATAGAGATCCATGCCCCTGAAGTGCTTCTCGAGTTTGCGTACCTCTTCAAGGTAGGCCACCATGTAGGTGTCCTTAGGCGTGTAGCTTTTGTTGGAGAAGTTGACGAGGAGCTGAGAGTCGCCCTTGATGAGGATGCGCTTGATGCCGAGGGCAATGGCAGCTCTGAGCCCGGCGAGGAGGCCTTCGTATTCAGCAATGTTGTTGGAGACCTTGTCGTTGTCCTTGAAGCACAGCTGGACGGCGTAGTAGAGCTTGTCGCCTGTCGGTGAGGTGAGGACGGCACCAGCCCCTGCACTCGTGGCCGCGAAGGCGCCGTCGAAGTGCATGGTCCAGTAGCTGGGCTCCGCCCCTCTTGAGGCTGCGGCTTCCGCCTCTTGAGGCTCTTCTTCACGCGTGTCCGTCCATTCGGCCATGAAATCAGCCAGCGCCCTGCCCTTGATGACCCTTGTGGTGTCAAACTCCAGCTCGAAAGGTTGCAGCTCGATGCCCCAGCTTGCGACGCGATCTATTGCATTTGGGTTGCGTAGGACTTGCTCCAGGGGGTATGCGGTGACCACCTTGATGGGGTGACCCTGGAAGTAGTGGCGCAATTTCCTGGAGGCGCTGAGGAGCGAGAAGAGGAGCTTTTGCTGCATTGGGTAGCGCTCGCGAGCGTCCTGCAGCACTGTGCTGACGAAGTACACGGGATGCTCGACGAGGGCAGTTGTTGGAGTGGCAGCGGTTGGCTCCTCTCGAGGCTCGATGGAGTCCTTGTCGAGGTTTTCTTGAGGCCCCACTTGCAGAGGCTCGGTATGAGGCTGGAGGCTTGACGAGGCTGCTTCCTTGTCGAGGAGTTCTGGGCTTGGCGAGGCAGAGTTCTGCTTGGCGAGGACTGGCTCTTCCCTTTCAGCCACCAAGACCACGCTTGCCGTCTGAGGAGTGGCTGCAAGATACAGCTTCAGAGGCTCGCGAGGGCGTGGGGCAACCATGATGGGTGGGCTCGCCAGGTATTTCTTCAGGTCCTCGAAGGCCTTTGCTGCTTCAGGGGTCCACTTGAAAGGACCGGACCTCTTCATGATCTTGAAAAACGGCAGCGCCCTCTCGCCGAACTTGGAGATGAAACGGCCAAGGCTGGCCATACATCCCGCTAAGCGCTGCATGTCCTTGAGGCGACGAGGAGGCTGCATCTCTTCTATGGCTCTGATCTTGTCGGGGTTTGCTTCGATGCCGCGATGAGACACCAGGAACCCAAGGAGCTTGCCTGAAGGGACCCCGAAGACGCACTTGGCGGGGTTCAGCTTGATGTTTACCTTGCACAGGTTGGCAAAGGTCTCCTCGAGGTCCTTGATGAGCGTGTCTTCTTCGCAGGTCTTGACCACGATGTCGTCGACGTAGGCCTCTGCATTCCTCCCCATTTGAGCCCCCAAGGCGATCCTCATGAGGCCCTGGAAAGTGGTACCGGCGTTTTTTCAGGCCGAAGGGCATGCAGACGTAGCAAAACACACCACAAGGGGTGAGAAATGATGTCTTCTCCTCATCCTCCTTCGCCATCTTGATCTGGTGGTAGCCTGAGAAGGCATCCAGAAAACAGAGGAGTGCGCAGCCGGCGGTGGAGTCCACGATCTGGTCGATCCTCGGGAGGGGATAGGGGTCCTTGGGGCAGGCTTTGTTGAGGTCGGTGAAGTCGATGCAGAGGCGGCTTCCTCCAGTGTGCTTGGGGACGACCACACCATTGGCGAGCCAAGTGGGATGGACAACTTCCTTGATGATGCTGGCTTTCTTCAACTTTTCTACTTCTTGGACGATGAAATCTTGCTTCTCTGGCGCCTGGCGCCGCGCCTTTTGCTTCACGGGGCATGCATTTGGACACACGGCTAAGTGGTGCTCGATCACCTCCCTCGGTACTTCGGACATATCTGACGGTGTCCATGCGAACATGTCAGAGTTTGCCCTGAGGAAGGTGACGAGCGCGCTTTCCTATTTGGTAGGCAAGTTGGCGCCGATGGTGACGCTAGCCCCCGAGCCGTTTGCCTCAAGAGGAACTTGCTTCGTCGCGGCCTTCTCCTAAGAGAACAGCTGCTTCTTCTTCGCGGGGGGGCTCGGGAGGGGCTCCTCATCCTCGTCAGCTGGTGACGCCACTGCGGCAGCCTTGTAGGCCGCTTGCGCAGCGTACAAGGCATCTGAGACCATGCCGCGGATGACGATGGTGCCACCCGAGCCAAGGAGCTTGACGAGGTTATAGGCGTGGTGGGTCACCGCCATGAACTTGGCGAGGGCGGGGTAGCCGAGGATGGCGTTGTAGGGCAGGCCGATGTGTGCGACGTCGAAGTCGATCAGCTCGGTGCGGTAGTTGGCCTGTGTGCCGAAAGTGACCGCGAGCCTCACCTGCCCCAAAGGGGTGGTGAGACCCTCTGTCACCCCGAGAAGGGCCTGGTGGGCATGAGCCGCTCGTAGGGCACCTGCAGCTTCTCGAAAGTCTCGATAGAGATGACGTTGAGGCCTGCACCCCCATCAATGAGCGTCTTAGAGACTGTAATGTTGTTGATGGTGGGAGTGCAGACCAGCGGGATGGTGCCAACAGTTGAAGTGGACTTGGGCTGGTCGCTGGAGTCGAAAGTGATGGGGTACTGGGACCACTTGAGGGGCCTGGAGGCCTCAACCCCAGGAAGTGCTGCCGCGATCTCGCGAGCGAGTTGCTTGAAGTGGCGGTTGGAGCTGGGGGCCTGAGCCCCGCCGAGGATGCAAACGGCCCCGCGAGGCACCTGGTAGCCCTCAGGAGTCTCGGCAGGGAGGTTGTCGTTCACGGGCTGGCCGGCGTTGGCTTGAGGGTTCTGCTGGTAGTTGTCGTCGTAGTTGTTGTTCCAGCGTCGCCCCCCCGCGGTCGCCGCGGCCCTCGCTGCCGCTCGTTAGCCTCACGAGCCTCGCGAAGCCTCTTGAGGTCGTAGCAGTCCTCGGTGCATGGGAATGCCTATTGTGCTAGATGCAGAAGGGGCGGTCATCTTTCTTCTCGGGGTCCGCGGCTGGAGCGGCAGTGCGAGGCTGCTTGGGGTCAGGCTCAGCTGCGAGGACCGCAGTGGTCTTGCGCTTCTCAGTGGATTTCTTCTTCTTCTTCTTCTTCTTGGATCCCTCGGCGGGGTCCCCTGGCTCGTTCTTGATGAACAAGCGGCCCTCCTCAGCCTTGGCGCACTTGTCCGCCAAGTCGAAAAGCTTGACGACGGTGGTGATGTTGTCATGGATGCCGAGCTTCTCGAGCATCCGCACATCCGTGACTCCAGCCTGGAAGGCCGAAATGACCTGCGCGTCGGTGGCGTTGGGAATCTTGTTGCGCACCTGGCTGAAGCGCTGGATGTACTTGTGGAGGGTCTCGCCAGGCTTCTGGCGTACGCCGCGGAGGTCGTTGTACGTGAGGCCACGCTCGTACGTGCCCTTGAAGTTGGTGACGAAGCACCGGCAGAGGTCCTCCCAGGTGTTGATGGACTCGGCGGGGAGGTTCGTGAGCCACGAGGACGCGGAGTCCTTGAGGGCCATGGGGAACCAGTTCGCCATGACTTTGTCGTCGCCCCCTGCGGCCTGGATGGCCAAAGTGTAGAGCTGCAGGAACTCCAGGGGGTTGTTCTTGCCGTCGTAGCGCGGAGGAAGATCCGGCCTGAACTTGACTGGCCAGATGACGCGATGAAGGCTGCGAATGAACACGGCCGTCGTGCCGTAGGTGACCGAGCCATTGGCGAGGGTGGCACGGAGGTGACGCCCCGCGGTGGCGATGTCCTGGACGGCGCGGTTGTGGCGATCCTGGTGGCGCTCGATGCTCACGCGTGCGTCCTCCGGGGCTCGCTGCACGATTTGGCAGTCATACGGCGACGACGCGTGCGATGCAGCGCGGTTGTCGCGAGGAGGAGCCCCGGCTGGAGCAGGTTGCGGTGGAACGGGTGGAGCTGGAGCGGGCGCGGGATGACGAGGAGGTGCATGCGGCACGCCGTGCGCCACGTCCCCTGCGCGTGCAGAGAGAACCAGCAAACGAGACGGCGCAGGAGCGGCGACGCGAGCGGCGCCGATGAGCTCGGACAGGCGGTTGAGCCAGGCTTCTTGGGCCTCCGGCATGGGACGGTACTGCAGCAGCTCCTGCGCCATGAGGAGCGCAGTTGCCGGGCTGGGCGCAGGGCGGCCCAGCGAGGAGGCAGCACGGTCCCGCGACGGGTGCAGGGAGGAAGCCTCCTCTTCACCGAGGTCGTCCTCGGCGTGGTCGTGGTCGTCGTCCTCCGGGTGCTCGACGCGGGGCTCGGGGTCGACGTGGCGCTCCGGAGCAGCACTTCCGCGCGGGTGGCCGCGCGGGTTGCCAGCGGGAGCGGTGGCGGCGCTGGCCGTCCGGCGAGCGAGGCGTTCGGCGTGAGAGCCGGCCATGGCAGTGTCGAGGTTGAAGATGCGCCTCAGCCCCCTACCTGGCACGCCAAATGTCGGAGAACTGTCCCAAGAACTGGGTGTGTCTCTCTAGGTATCGAGTAAGGGGCTGAACACAGAATCAAACAACCCTCAACATGCCTCGGCGTTGGTGCTCGTCGAGCTCGCTGCGGGACAGCACTTCAGAGATGAACGCACGGTATTACCCAGGTTCAGGGCCCTCTAGGAGAGGTAAAACCCCTACGTCCTGCCTTGGATGTATTGCACTTGCTTGGAGAAGTTTCAGTACAAAGGGAGCTTGCCGAGCTCAAGGTGGCTAACAATGGCTAACCCTAGAACTCAGAACTTCCGACCAAAGATTGAACCGGGGCAGAAGAACCTAGCTAGCTATCAACCAGGGTCCAACCCTTTGCCCGAACGTGCTCCCCCTCCTTTTATAGATGTCTTGGACCTCTTCCCCCAAATATCTTGGCGGGAAGGGTTACCACATGGCGACGAAGGAGGAGGACGGGTGCATGATAAAGGTAGAGTCCATGGACGCGGTCCATGGCAGGGGGCGGTGTCACCAAAGCTGGAAAAGCCACCGTCCAACCAGGACGGTGGGTTGGCGCCGCTGAGGTGGGATGTGTCCCACGGTGACGTCGCCCTTGGAGCATAGCTGCAGACGGTCCCCTTATCACCAAAGTGGCAATTCTTGGAGCTCCTTTGCTTGGTGTAGCGTTTTTGACCGCTTTATACATAAGAACGGCAACTACGGCGCTGCCGTCACCGCGCGCTGGCGCGGTCGTCACCGCGCGTTGGCGCGCCCGTGACTCTGCGGAGGGTGCAGAGCCCATGTGCGCCCTGCCGCGGAGGCAGAGCTGGCTTCGTGAGGAAGGAACCCCGCGAGGCAGGAGGCCTCGCCGAGCCTTTCGGCTTGGTCCTTAGCATAATTTGTAGGTAGCATCCGAGATGCCCTCTCGAGGAGAGGTGGTCCCTCGCCGAGGAAAAAACCCTCGGCGAGGAGGAGAGATCCCTCGCGAGGAAAAAACCCTCGCGAGGCTCGCCAAGCTTGGAGAGCCTGGTCCTTAGCGAAATCGTCTGAAGAATGTTGTGGGCCCTGGCAGGCCGGCCCGTGGTACCCTGGTTTCCACTGTGCCGACAGGTTCAACATTCCGAGCGTGGTGCAAAGGTTTTTCCAAGAGAAAACTGGCGCCAATGACGGCGATACCTGCGGGTATTGTAACCCTCTTGGGGGCGTTGTTGTGGGTACCTTAATTTTGCAAAGGCTCCATGTGAAAACCCTTAACCATCTTGGTCTCGACGACGACGATGCACTATGTTGTTACCCTCTTTTGGGGCGTCATTGTGGAGCTGCGGTTTCCCTCGGGCAGGTTCCGGTGTCTTCGGTGGTAAGCTTGGTGTTGGGGTTATGCCGAACAGGTATCCTCACAGATATGGAGTTAAGCTAGAATACCAGGGTGGCCCATAGTGGTGATAAGCCGAATTCCGGCTTATCGGGCGGCCCAGTATGATGAAGCGCAGGAGGCCCATCCGGCTAAGGAAGGTTCCAGAAGGCGGCTGGTATCGCGGAAGACTTAGCCCACAAGACAAAGCCCAAGCCGGATTAGTTTAGGACTCTGACTTAGTCGGTAGGTTTTCTCCTGTAAGCCCTAGGCCGGACGCCTTTATAAGCCGGCCTACGGGACGCCTGAGGACATATAGATTCCTGATACGAGTCATCTCGACGAGAGCCTCAATCTCGGCGAGATCTCACTGTAACTCGGCGATATTTCCTATATAGTGATTTATAGCAGCACGTAGGATCACGCCACCGTCGTGTGATCCGAAGCTGGGTAAACTTGTGTCTATCCCTAAGCCGGAATCCCCAACTCCTCCAAAACCCCTCGCTCTACCTAGCTCGATGGCACCCCTGCCGCGGCTAGATTCGACAATACCACGATAGTTGGCGCCCACCGTGGGGCAGGAGACCTCTGGGGTTTCGATCTGTCCAGGAGCTGCAGGCAGAGTCGGCGACACCATCGCGGTCGGCATGGTGATCTACTTCGATGAATCAGGAGCCGGCCACGTCTTTAACGATGGCCTCTGGACGCCGGCAAAGGAGGATCCTACCGGCTGGTCCACTATCTCCATCGGCGGCTTCGACATCTTCGTCGGCTTCACCGCCCAGGCTTTGGACATCTCGGTTTCACATCGAGTTTGCCCACCGCCCACCCCTACAACATTGAAGACGGATCGGATCTGGACTCTGAAGAGCTAGCTGATCTGGATCTAGCATTTGATGCTGACGATGAGGACTCCGAAGATGACGCAACCTCAGGGGCGGCGCCGGGTTCCCACTTCGTCGTCATGGCTGGAGAATCCGGCTCAAACGAGTCGACGCTACCTGTCGGGGATATGAACCCCGGATACCCCTAAGAGGTCCATTTCTTCAAGAACTACATGGGCCGGCTACGCAGGTGCCGGCTGCAGCGTGCCGCCTGGAGCCAGCCGGATGAAGCAAGCTGCTTCGTCTATCCGAAGGCGGACGGCCGACTAGGCTCAAGCCGGCCTCTACCCACCGACCGGTCCGTACTGGTAGGCCCGGATCATCCAGCCCCTGTCGGGCGTTACCGTTACAATGTAATGATGAGATAGCTCCAGCCGGCTCCAGAGTAGTGATGTCATAGGGGCAATCGTGTAATCTCCTTGTAACCCAAAACCCTAGATGCTGCCTATATAAAGCATGCAGGGGCCTCCTGCGCGAGGCAAGCAATAAGCAAGCAAGATAAGCAAGCAGGTGGAGACGAGAGGGAGACACAGAGACATACGTAGATCATCATCTTCCACCTCCAGCCGGCTTGACAACTCTAGCCGGCACCACCGCAATACAGCTCCAGGAGCAACCTTTGTAGCCCGATTTGTGATCAATCAATAAGAACAAGAAGAGCAGGACGTAGGGGTGTTACCTCACAAGGAGGGCCCCGAACCTGGGTAACTGACGTGTGTTTGCATGTTTGTTGCCCAATCCCGCGCGAGCATCCGATCGTCGCCTGCCCCACACTCTTTTCCGTCTTTGATGGATATGCCGTGCAACCCACCACGACATTTGGCGCCCACCGTGGGGCACGCGGCGAACGGAGTCACGTTCTGCGCGGGATCCCGAACTGTGGATGGTCGGCGGATCGTCTCCGGCCTCGTGCTCTCCATCGGCTCCGTCAGCTGCGTCCTCGACAACACCAACAGCTTCGCCGACGTGGACGTCACCAGCGGAGGAGCGGTCGTCACCCTTGGCGATTTCCACGTCTACGTTGCCGTCGCCGCTCAGGAGTACCCGAAGGTGGTCTACTCGAGCTTGGCTCCTTCGATCTTCGACGCCAGCACCTGCAACGACGACTCCGCCTTCGGCTACCTCAACTCCGGCGACGCAGACCGCGACGTCACCAAGCTCAACGTCTACGCCGAGGTGCACATGGTCGAGCATGCGGCGGCAGGAGGCCCCGTCACCACTACCGTTCATGAAGCTGGCGAACCTTCGCGCTACCAGCGCAACCTGGAGGCCGACTTCGAGCTGCTGAGCACCCCCATCGCGCCGAGTGCTGATCCAGTCAAGGCGGCGGCTGAACTCGAGAGGATGCGGCAGCAGATCTACGACAAGGCGCTAAACCTCGCGTTGACCAACGCCGGCTCAGCGCCACAATTCGTGAGTACAATTCCGCACACGGCATCGAGCAGGCGGACCGCAACGCGGAAAGCTGATGAAGTTAGGCGCAAGGAGGAGATCTTGGTGGCGCCATGACCGTGCCGGCCAGGCGCATGAGCTCACCGACCTCAGCTTCCCCGAGTACAGCTGTCCTACGAAAACATGAGGGCGGCGGAAGCAGCAGCCGCCGAGCTACCCTATCTCCAAGGCGAAGAACTACATCAACAAATGCGCCGGGTGCGGCAACTCATCAACACGGCCAACCGGCAGCAGCGAGAAACGGAGGCAACAGCGAGCAAGGGGCATCATGAGCCGCCTCCAGGCTATGATGCAGCCGGCAAGTCTAAGCAAGGAGCAGAGGCGTCATCCACGAGCCGCGGAAGGGCGAAGGACAAGCAACCACGAGTTTCATCGCGAGGGGAGCGCAAGCTCGCATCCCGTGATCACGCCCGCGATCCGGCTGGACGACGCGAAGACGGCAACCGGAGCGAGCTCGAGCCGACGGAACGTCAAGGAGCGATCGGCCACAAGGTCACCATCGACGAACGCCTGGGGCCGCTGGGACCCGAAACCAGCGACGATGCATGCCACCGCATCGACGTGCTCAAGCTGTCAAGCATCATCGAGGAAGAGGACATCGCCGCCCATCGCTGTTTCGGACCCCGCATCCGAGCGAG